>JAPTMU010000324.1:47241-149741 GCA_028583405.1 Pogonophryne albipinna | reverse complement strand
TGGGGCGAAGGCCACAGCGGGCGAACTCAGGGGGCCGAGCATGAGGGCGAAGGCAGCATCAGGAAGAGTTAGGGGGCCGGGCCCGAGGGCAAAAACCGCGGCTCTCAGGGGGCCGGCTCGAGGGCGAAGACCGCGGCTCTCAGGGGGCCGGGCTCGAGGGCGAAGACCGCGGCTCTCAGGGGGCCGGGCTCTCAGGGGGCCGGGCTCGAGGGCGAAGACCAGACAGCTCCGGAGGCCGATTAGGACCCGGTATCGGCAGAACAGGAACCGGAGCCGGTGGGACAGGCTTCGGCAGGATCCCCCACGGAAGAGGACCAGGAGTTGGCAGGACCCCCGGCGAGACAGGTGATGGCGGGGCCTCCAACGGAACAGGATAAGGGGTTGGCAGAACCCCCGGCAGAAGAGTTGTCGGCGGGACCCCCAGAGGAACAGGACATAGGATTTGCAGGACCCCCGGCAGGAGAGAAGTCGGCAGGACCCCCAACGGGACAGGACATAGGGTTGGCAGGACCCCCGGCAGGAGTGTAGTCGGCGGGACCTCCAACGGGACTGGACATGGAGCTGGCAGGACCTCCAGCGGAACCTCCAACGGCACAGGACATAGGGTTGGCAGGACCCCCGGCAGTAGAGTAGTCGGCGGGACCCCCAACAGGACAGGACATAGGGTTGGCAGGACCCCCGGCAGAAGAGTAGTCGGCGGGACCCCCAATGGGACAGGACATAGGATTGGCAGGACCCCCGGCAGGAGAGTAGTCGGCGGGACCTCAAACGGGACAGGACATGGAGCTGGCAGGACCCCCAGCGGAACCTCCAACGGCACAGGACATAGGGTTGGCAGGACCCCCAGCGGACCCGCCGACTACTCCTCTGCGGGGCCTCCAACGGGACAGGACATGGAGTTGGCAGGACCCCCAGCGGAACCTCCAACGGACCAGGACGTTGGGTAGGGACTTGAGACGTGACTCGAGAGGGGATTTGAGAGGAGACTCGAGAGGGGAACCAAGGGGGAACTAGAGAGGGGACTCGAGAGGGGTCTCGAGAGGGGACTCGAGAGGGGACCTGAGATGAGACTCGAGAAGAGACTCGAGAGGGGAACCAAGGGAGAACTAGAGAGGGGACTCGAGAGGGGACCCGAGGAGGGACTAGAGGAGGGACTAGACAAGGTACTTGAGAAGGGAACTCGAGAGGTGACTAGAAAGAGGACTCGAGAGGGAACTTGAGAGGGAACTCGAGAGGGGACTCGAGAGGGAACTCGAGACGTGACTCGAGAAGTGAAAGTAGGGACTTGAGAAGGGACTAGAGAAGTGACTAAAGGTGGGACTAGAGATGGGACTAGAGAAGGGACTAGGGAAGTGACTAGAGGAGGGACTTGAGAAGGGAATTGAGTAGGGACTAGAGAAGGGACTCAGGAAGGGACTAGAGAAGGGACTCGGGAAGGGAGCAGAGGAGGGACTAGAGAGGGGACTAGAGAAGTGACTAGAGGAGGGACTAGAGGAGGGACTAGAGATGGGACTTGAGAAGGGACTAGGGAAGTGACTAGAGGAGGGACTTGAGAAGGGACTAGAGATGGAACTCGAGATGGAACTCGAGAGGTGACTCGAGAGGGGACTAGAGAGGTGACCCGAGAGGGAGCTGGAGGAGTGACTTGAGAGGGGACTAGAGGGAACTCGAGAGGACACTCGAGAGGAGACTTGAGAGGGAACTCGAGAGGTGACTTGAGAGGGAACTCGAGAGGTGACTCGAAAGGAGGCTTGAGAGGGGACTCGAGAGGTGACTTGAGAGTGGACTCGAGAGGTGACTTGAGAGTGGACTCGAGAGGTAACTTGAAAGGAGGCTTGAGAGGGAACTCGAGAGGTGACTTGAGAGGGGACTAGAGGGGGAACTTGAGAGGAGACTCGAGAGGTGACTTGAAAGGAGACTCGAGAGGGAACTCGAGAGGGAGCTGGAGATGTGGCTTGAGAGGGAACTTGAGAAGGAACTTGAGAGGAGACTTGAGACGATCGGTTCGCCAACAAAACACGGGGGGCTGGAGTCGGCCGGAATGCCGACAGGGCACGGGGAGCTGGCGTCGCCCGGTACGCCGACAGGACACGGGGAGCTGGCGTCGGCCGGAGACGAGGGGCTGGAGTCGAAACCATGGCTGCTGGGGCCAGGACTGAGGCTGGAACCATGGCTGCTGGGGCCAG
Source organism: Pogonophryne albipinna (assembly GCA_028583405.1). Taxonomy (NCBI): domain Eukaryota; kingdom Metazoa; phylum Chordata; class Actinopteri; order Perciformes; family Artedidraconidae; genus Pogonophryne; species Pogonophryne albipinna. The sequence continues at coordinate 147,555 of JAPTMU010000324.1, read as the reverse complement.
AACTGGGGCCGGAACCATGGCTGCTGGGGCCAGGACTGGGACCGGAACCATGGCTGCTGGGGCCTGTACTGGGACTGGAACCATGGCTGCTGGGGCCTGTACTGGAGCCGGAACCATGGCTGCTGGGGCCAGAACTGGGGCTGGAACCATGGCTGCTGGGGCCGGAACCATGGCTGCTGGGGCCAGAACTGGGGCTGGAACCATGGCTGCTGGGGCCAGAACTGGGGCTGGAACCATGGCTGCTGGGGCCTGTACTGGAGCCCAAAGCATGGCTTCTGTGGCTAGGGCTGCTAGCCTGGACCTGCGACTCCTTCTCTTAGGAGCCTTTTGGAGGCTCTGTGGACCTCCAAAAGCCAGATGAGTTCCAGAGAACGGCTCTTGGACAGGAGCAGGAACGGGGCAGAAGCAAGGGTTGACTCCAGACGGAACACACCGATGCGTGTGGTGTCATAATGGTGTTAACAGGTGAACACAATCAGACAACTAGACACACCAGGGAAACTAACGACAGGAGGAAAAACACAGGGAAAAGGACCAGACAATAGGAGGAGAGGAAAACAAGACAGGGAGAACAGCAAAACACCCAAAACAAGACATACAAAACGTGACATAACACACTAATCCTGACAGCTTGTGTGTCCGGGGCGGGAGATTAATGTGATTGGTTGTTGCTCGCACACCAGACACGCCCACCGGCAAGCTTCAACGCGTTTAATGTGTTTAAACACAACAGAGTGGGGGAAGACATTTCCCTCTGAGGGATTAATAAAGTATATCTTCTTCTTGTTCTTCTACTTAGAAATCAAAAGTGAATGGTCACATTAAGTAATACAAGTCCAAATGTGTTAAAATGTAGTTTTTTACTATAATAGGATACCTGTGCTGTTTCAGTTTATCAATGTAGAGTAGTGGTTTAATTAAACAAAATTACAAAATATTTCTTTCTTTACTCAGATATTTTCTTGCAATTATAATTTTATTAAATGAGTATTAACAGTATTTGTTATGTATTTGACAGTGATATATAGCCATAACGTATTTTTTAGTAAAATTACAGAAAATGCAGCAAATTTTGCCAACGGAAAATCATTTATTTTTACGGTTGGTTTTGTTAAATTCGCTTTTAAAAACTGCTAAAAAACAGATAAATAATGTATTCCATTTCAACAGTTTGTTTTTGTCAAAATACATGACACATTTCAATAAACCGTTTATTCTTGTATTTATGAAATACAATAAAAACTGTTACATTGTTGAGGGAAAAACTGTAAAAAAAACATTTGTATTTACAGTGTGGGTTGATCCTCAATGACACTGGTGAACAGATAAAGATTTTCTCAGGCATTTCTAGAGGCAACTAATATCATAAATGTGAATTAAGATAATTTGTATTGACTTGGAGATGTAACATTGTGATGTGAAGATGTATCTAACCAATAAGGCTTCACTTAAAAATCAGGGGGGGGGAAGGCTCAATAGCTCTGAAGTATGTTGCTAAAGACTCACTGAGGGTCTCTGAAGTATGTTGCTAAAGACTCACTGAGGGTCTCTGAAGTATGTTGCTAAAGACTCACTGAGGGTCTTTGAAGTATATTGCTAAAGACTCACTGAGGGTCTCTGAAGTATGTTGCTAAAGACTCACTGCGGGTCTCTGAAGTATGTTGCTAAAGACTCACTGAGAGTCTCTGAAGTATGTTGCTAAAGACTCACTGAGGGTCTCTGAAGTATGTTGCTAAAGACTCACTGAGGGTCTCTGAAGTATGTTGCTAAAGACTCATTGAGGGTCTTTGAAGTATGTTGCTAAAGACTCATTGAGGGTCTCTGAAGTATGTTGCTAAAGACTCACTGAGGGTCTTTGAATTATATTGCTAAAGACTCACTGAGGGTCTTTGAAGTATGTTGCTAAAGACTCACTGAGGGTCTTTGAAGTATGTTGCTAAAGACTCACTGAGGGTCTCTGAAGTATGTTGCTAAAGACTCACTAAGGGTCTCTGAAGTATGTTGCTAAAGACTCACTGAGGGTCTCTGAAGTATGTTGCTAAAGACTCACTGAGGGTCTCTGAAGTATGTTGCTAAAGACTCACTGAGGGTCTCTGAAGTATGTTGCTAAAGACTCACTGAGGGTCTCTGAAGTATGTTGCTAAAGACTCACTGAGGGTCTTTGAAGTATATTGCTAAAGACTCACTGAGGGTCTTTGAAGTATGTTGCTAAAGACTCACTGAGGGTCTTTGAAGTATGTTGCTAAAGACTCACTGAGGGTCTTTGAAGTATATTGCTAAAGACTCACCGAGGGTCTCTGAAGTATGTTGCTAAAGACTCACTGAGGGTCTTTGAAGTATATTGCTAAAGACTCACTGAGGGTCTCTGAAGTATGTTGCTAAAGACTCACTGAGGGTCTCTGAAGTATATTGCTAAAGACTCACTGAGGGTCTCTGAAGTATGTTGCTAAAGACTCACTGAGGGTCTCTGAAGTATATTGCCAAAGACTCACTGAGGGTCTTTGAAGTATGTTGCTAAAGACTCACTGAGGGTCTCTGAAGTATATTGCTAAAGACTCACTGAGGGTCTTTGAAGTGTATTGCCAAAGACTCACTGAGGGTCTTTGAAGTATGTTGCCAAAGACTCACTGAGGGTCTTCGAAGTATGTTGCTAAAGACTCACTGAGGGTCTTTGAAGTATATTGCTAAAGACTCACTGAGGGTCTTTGAAGTATATTGCTAAAGACTCACTGAGGGTCTTTGAAGTATGTTGCTAAAGACTCACTGAGGGTCTTTGAAGTATATGGCTAAAGACTCACTGAGGGTCTTTGAAGTATGTTGCTAAAGACTCACTGAGGGTCTTTGAAGTATGTTGCTAAAGACTCACTGAGGGTCTCTGAAGTATATTGCTAAAGACTCACTGAGGGTCTCTGAAGTATATGGCTAAAGACTCACTGAGGGTCTTTGAAGTATGTTGCTAAAGACTCACTGAGGGTCTTTGAAGTATGTTGCTAAAGACTCACTGAGGGTCTTTGAAGTATATGGCTAAAGACTCACTGAGGGTCTTTGAAGTATGTTGCTAAAGACTCACTGAGGGTCTTTGAAGTATATGGCTAAAGACTCACTGAGGGTCTCTGAAGTATGTTGCTAAAGACTCACTGAGGGTCTTTGAAGTATGTTGCTAAAGACTCACTGAGGGTCTCTGAAGTATATTGCTAAAGACTCACTGAGGGTCTTTGAAGTATGTTGCTAAAGACTCACTGAGGGTCTCTGAAGTATGTTGCTAAAGACTCACTGAGGGTCTCTGAAGTATATTGATAAAGACTCACTGAGGGTCTCTGAAGTATGTTGCTAAAGACTCACTGAGGGTCTCTGAAGTATGTTGCTAAAGACTCACTGAGGGTCACTGAAGTATATTGATAAAGACTCACTGAGGGTCTTTGAAGTATGTTGCTAAAGACTCACTGAGGGTCTCTGAAGTATGTTGCTAAAGACTCACTGAGGGTCTCTGAAGTATATTGATAAAGACTCACTGAGGGTCTTTGAAGTATGTTGCTAAAGACTCACTGAGGGTCTCTGAAGTATGTTGCTAAAGACTCACTGAGGGTCTCTGAAGTATATTGATAAAGACTCACTGAGGGTGTCTGAAGTATATTGCTAAAGACTCACTGAGGGTCTTTGAAGTATGTTGCTAAAGACTCACTGAGGGTCTCTGAAGTATGTTGCTAAAGACTCACTGAGGGTCTTTGAAGTATGTTGCTAAAGACTCACTGAGGGTCTTTGAAGTATATTGCTAAAGACTCACTGAGGGTCTTTGAAGTATGTTGCTAAAGACTCACTGAGGGTCTCTGAAGTATATGGCTAAAGACTCACTGAGGGTCTTTGAAGTATGTTGCTAAAGACTCACTGAGGGTCTTTGAAGTATATGGCTAAAGACTCACTGAGGGTCTTTGAAGTATGTTGCTAAAGACTCACTGAGGGTCTTTGAAGTATATTGATAAAGACTCACTGAGGGTCTCTGAAGTATGTTGCTAAAGACTCACTGAGGGTCTTTGAAGTATATTGCTAAAGACTCACTGAGGGTCTTTGAAGTATATTGATAAAGACTCACTGAGGGTCTCTGAAGTATATTGCTAAAGACTCACTGAGGGTCTTTGAAGTATGTTGCTAAAAACTCACTGAGGGTCTTTGAAGTATATTGATAAAGACTCACTGAGGGTCTTTGAAGTATGTTGCTAAAGACTCACTGAGGGTCTCTGAAGTATGTTGCTAAAGACTCACTGAGGGTCTTTGAAGTATGTTGCTAAAGACTCACTGAGGGTCTCTGAAGTATGTTGCTAAAGACTCACTGAGGGTCTTTGAAGTATGTTGCTAAAGACTCACTGAGGGTCTCTGAAGTATGTTGCTAAAGACTCACTGAGGGTCTTTGAAGTATGTTGCTAAAGACTCACTGAGGGTCTTTGAAGTATGTTGCTAAAGACTCACTGAGGGTCTTTGAAGTATGTTGCTAAAGACTCACTGAGGGTCTTTGAAGTATGTTGCTAAAGACTCACTGAGGGTCTTTGAAGTATGTTGCTAAAGACTCACTGAGGGTCTTTGAAGTATGTTGCTAAAGACTCACTGAGGGTCTTTGAAGTATGTTGCTAAAGACTCACTGAGGGTCTCTGAAGTATGTTGCTAAAGACTCACTGAGAGTCTTTGAAGTATGTTGCTAAAGACTCACTGAGGGTCTCTGAAGTATGTTGCTAAAGACTCACTGAGGGTCTTTGAAGTATGTTGCTAAAGACTCACTGAGGGTCTCTGAAGTATGTTGCTAAAGACTCACTGAGGGTCTTTGAAGTATGTTGCTAAAGACTCACTGAGGGTCTTTGAAGTATGTTGCTAAAGACTCACTGAGGGTCTTTGAAGTATGTTGCTAAAGACTCACTGAGGGTCTTTGAAGTATGTTGCTAAAGACTCACTGAGGGTCTTTGAAGTATGTTGCTAAAGACTCACTGAGGGTCTCTGAAGTATATTGCTAAAGACTCACTGAGGGTCTTTGAAGTATGTTGCTAAAGACTCACTGAGGGTCTCTGAAGTATGTTGCTAAAGACTCACTGAGGGTCTCTGAAGTATGTTGCTAAAGACTCACTGAGGGTCTCTGAAGTATGTTGCTAAAGACTCACTGAGGGTCGTCAGAAAGCTGAATAACATTGAGTAAACACAAAATGCAAGATCTAAAAATAAGAGACAAAAAGGCATTGTTAAATTGGTGAACTAATGATGAAGTCTAAGAATGAAATACATTTTGTTTTGGACACTTATCTTCCCGCAAAACAAGTGGTTGAAGGCTGTCTGGTATCTGTGTTGTGAAGGACATGTCTGGTGTCACGCTTACATCACATGCAGCAGCTGGATTGCTCCCACGCTGTTGGCAGATGTGCTTTGCCACATTTTCTCGTGCTGCTGTGGTGTTAGCCTCACATCTATGAGTTTGTACATCATATTGTAAACTTGATTAACACTTCTCAGTATGATGGAGTGTGACATAAGAATTCTGACAAGAATTGGTTTGACTCTAAGAATGTAACATCATGTCCAGTGTTACTTTTACACTCTGAGCACTAACTGACTTAGTGTGACTATTCTCTTTTCTATCATACATGCTGAGCAGTCTGCAGCAGATTATTTGATCGCCTCTTTTTTACCTGCAAATACAAAATAAAGGAAAAGTTATTTTATTAAAACAATCCACACAAATTGAAAAATATAATCATTGTATAAAACTACATTTAACTTGTGCTGTAACTTTAACTTTGCATTTTTTTTTTATCTGAAGTTGTAATAGGTTTATTCGTAGGTCACTTATTTTCATTTTGCATCTCCAGATAGATTTTCTATAAATCTTTACTCGTATCTGGGAAGAGAAATTACACTTGTGAGGTTTAATTGTTCAAGAACATTCTATGACTTCAGATAGACACAGAAATAAGCTTTTCATTAACATATGCATCAGGAAAAAATATATTTTTGACTAAGTTTAATGTTTGAAAATATTGAATCAGAAACATCCTTGATATTGACCTAACATGTATATTGATACCTGTATCCTAGGAGGTATCGGACACTAGCTAAACGTTGAAGGAGATTTGTTTTGTCCTTGCGGTTCTCGTCCAATTTTGCTACATGAGAAAAACAAAAGAAGGCAGAAAATCAGTTTTTTGTTTACAGAAATGTATGGCTTTGGCGAGTATTGTCTTTAATATAATTTGTGCTCATTGTAGACACCTTTCCTGCCAATATCACTGATGCTCTCGATGGGTATGACTCTGGGCAGTTTGATTCACCAGCTGCAAAGTCCTCCTGTCCTGGACACTACACATCCATGTTTCCAGTCATAGCGTTTTCTATTGCTCTTCTGTTGAACACGTGTCTGCCTTTCATGATCTGCTTTCAGACACATTTCTCTCCCTGCAGGAAGTCACATGTTATGCTGCCCTAATAGAGAGTAACACAACGACCCTCTCCTTGGACTTAACAAATAATAAAATGTTAATGTTAAATGCAATAGGTTTCTGTATATTTAGCACATTTAAACAAGTGAGCAATTGCTGGCATTGATGTATACTCACTGGATTTGCATATTAAATGTTTGAATGCTTAAATTATTTTTTATTTAATCTGCATTTTTGGTAAAGTCCCTCTTGCTAGATCTGAATAAAGGATTGTGGTGCTGTAGTCCTCTCATCAGATATTGGATAATGGGACCATTAGGCCAAACTATCCATAAAGCTCAAGGCCTAACATTCTAAGGCTGGCATGTTGTAAAATGCTGATTGTAGCAGGTTGTGTAGCAGGTTGTGTAGCAGGTTGTGTAGCTGGTTGTGTAGCAGGTTGTGTAGCTGGTTGTGTAGCAGGTTGTGTAGCAGGTTGTGTAGCAGGTGGTGTAGCAGGTTGTGTAGCAGGTGGTGTAGCAGGTAGTGTAGCAGGTTGTGTAGCAGGTTGTGTAGCAGGTTGTGTAGCAGGTGCTGTGGTTGATGTGTAGCAGGTTGTGTAGCTGGTTGTGTAGCAGGTTGTGTAGCTAGTTGTGTAGCAGGTTGTGTAGCAGGTTGTGTAGCAGGTTGTGTAGCTGGTTGTGTAGCAGGTTGTGTAGCAGGTTGTGTAGCAGGTTGTGTAGCAGGTTGTGTAGCAGGTGGTGTAGCAGGTTGTGTAGCAGGTTGTGTAGCAGGTTGTGTAGCAGGTGGTGTAGCAGGTGGTGTAGCAGGTTGTGTAGCAGGTGCTGTGGTCGATGTGTGGTGGGAGGGCGGGATGAATCTGATAAGAGGTTTGCTGGCCTTTAAAAGCGTAAGGAAAAGCACACAGTGTGCAGAGAGACCAGCATCAGGACTACAGGTAATACTGCACTGTTCATAATAATAATAATATTATTAAAATGTTCCTGTCATTTTGCTTAGAACAGCGTTTGTGCTTTACCTTTTCAATTCTTCAAAGTAATCTGAGCCCGGGGACCATCTGTTCTTAGTATAGCAGCAGTATTCCCGTTTTATCAAACATTGTTTTTGGGTCTCAACAACCGGCATGTTTGCTCAATGTGTTGCTCATGTTTGTCACTGTTTTGCGATCGCGTGTTGCACATGTCAGGAAAAGCTAAAGCTTGAATTGCAATGCAAACATCTGGATGCCAGCTACACATAGTGAGCTGATAACATGTTTTTATAGACTCTTCTCTTGATAACAGTTTTAAAGATACTGTAAAAGCTATGATAGGCTTGTGAGAATAGATCGAAGTGATTGGTTAAGCTGGGGAGTGACGCCCCCGATCACTTATTGAGAGGAGAGAGAACTTGGTTGAACTTGCGCTGAGCTTCATATGATCCTTGACTCGAATTCCAGTTTAAACAAGAATCGTTTTTTTTATTAATTAAAGCTCCAATTTGCCCTTTATTAAGGATTACGTTTTTATATCAGTCTTTAAAAATGAATATGCATTTTTCAAAGCAAATATGAAAATGTATGTAAAAGTACATGTTTGAGGGTTTCATCCTTCTCTGTCCAACACTGACAAACGTCTGAAAAAATAAATAAATACAATTATTGCAATCAACATTTCAAAACGGATGCCATTTGTTTTGGGTGATATCAGAAATGGCTCATCACTCCATCTACCACCTCTTAACCCCACCTCTAACTGGGCAAGACACTTCACCCCCAAGTGCTCCTGTGGGGATTGCCACAGTATTGAGTATGTTAGTCGCTTTTGATAAAAGCATCTAACAAGTAGCATGTAATGTAACCGTGGTGTTGTATACACCATGTTTAAACTTAATTTAAGATTCACATTCTAAGTTTAAGACAAAGTCACTAATATATTGTGTCAATTAAAGCCATTGATTCTTATTGTAAGCTTTCTTTGCTAATTATAAATCTTAATTTAAGAAATACATTCTTAGTCAACTCAACCAAAACACTCATTTTAAGTTATTCTTTCTTAAATAATTCAGGAATCATTGCTTGTAATCTTAATGCCCGTTATGGTCTTTCAGTAGCTATATTTTAATTCAAATTTTACGAAATCTAGCCAAGCTAATGTGGCTCACCCCATTGGCAGATTGCTTTGCTTGATACAGGAACATCTGACTTGATTCAAGAATATTTAGCTTGTTTTTGGAAAGGCTGTTTTTGCAGTGTGGTGGGAGTTTTCCACACGTGTGTGTTTTGAAGGTTAAGAGATAAAAAGTAAATGGAAACCCAGTTCAAACAAACACCAGTATTCTTCCGTCTTGTTGACTGTAACACCCTCTATTGTTTATAAGCATATCAAGGACTCTACTAAAGTCACTCTTTTGCCCAATGCAACCTGATGTATGTGATGACCACTTCCATTCTTGCAAGGATAATAAAGACATGTATCCTGATATTGAAGATCAAGCCGGTGACCAGTGATATCTTTCTAACATGTTCATCTTCCACAGCTTCTGCAGCCATGGCCTCCTGTTCTCCACTCCTGCTCTTGGTCCTGTGCACTCTGACTGTGGCTGAAGCCCAGCTCAAGGTGTTTAACCTGCGGGCCAGCAAACTTCATTCAAACAATCTGGGAACTCCGGATGCCTATGTCGAGGTGTTTTGTGGATCTGACACTCTGGGTGAAACATCAGTTCGCCACAACGAACCAAACCCCTGGTGGGAGGAAGACTTCACTTACTTCAACGCCCGAGAGAATGACATGATAAGGCTTGAGGTTCATGACCATGACATCGGGTTCGATGACCTGCTTGGAGTCTGCCAGCAGAAAATTAAGCTGGGAACCCATGAGGATAAATGCTTTCTTAAAAAAGGTGGCATCCTTCGTTACACCTACTCCCTCAAATAATTCAGTCAGTAAAACTGTAAATATGTTTCCGACCATAAGTCTTTACATGGAGCCTTTGATTCTCTCAGACTGGCTCTGAGAAACAAACAAATACATTTGCAAAATATGTTGTTCTGGTTACTGCCATATAGCATCTTTGGCTATTTTTCCCTGTTTCAAAGGTGATTAACGAAAAATAAAGAGTGCTGAAACAACTAAAATGGGTCTCATATAATTTATCATGATATTACGAGTATATAAATGAATGATTCCATATTCCATATTTTCCATGTCTAACCTTCAAAACATGTTCTTGGATAGAAATAGACACTATTAACACTAATAGTTTCACGTCTTGTTACATAAGAATAGATCATATTTGTTAAGTGTTATTATGGGAGAATTACTATTCTTGTGGTGCTGCTGCCTTATTAGGCCCATATTGAGCTGAGCATATTAAGACCCAAACTCATGTACAACAACTTCCTGACTTGCAACAAATCAGCACTAATTAGAGGGTTATTGAGGAAAAACTCTCAACTAATGCCTTATTAAATGTAGAATAAGGTCATGTAGAATAAGGCATTAATAAGTGTTTTATAAATACGAATAAAGAGCCAATATACTGCTAATATGCACGTTAATTAACAACTAGTTGATGGTGAATGTGTGTACCTTAATATAAAGTGTTACCAAAAGTTCTTTAGCCTTCCCAAACCTGAGCCTCACGCGCCGCCTATGTGTTTAGCGTGGTTCTACAATCAGAGAGTTACAAGGGTCTGTAAATGCAAGGAAAACAATTGGCCACCCCAGCTTCCACCCCAGCTTCCACCTGCAGGCTCGGGGGATAGTTATCTAATCATCTCTCAATGTTCTTTGTAAATCTGTGGAGTGATGAGGCCCGAGCCTAGACGCCAAACTCAAACTATATGCTGCTTCTAATAAAGATATTAAGAAACATGTGAGTTGTCCGATTGAAATATAATGTTTCCTACGAAAATATTATTTAGCCTGTCTCTGTGAATCTGTCTATACAAGTGTTGCTAGGAAATAGTAAGGACATCATTGTGTACAGAGAAAAGGGTGGTGCGCAATACAGTTTTATTTGTATCTGAAAAAAATGTCCATCACTTTTCAAAACAAAGGCCCATTGAAGGTAAAAACAGCAAATAATTATTTTAAAAATATCATTTTTATTATTAATTCGAAATGTTATTCTTTATTTTCAATCTCAGAGAGCTTGAGTTTTTGTAATAACATAATATAGCAAATATTTAAAAGACCACGTCACTTTGGTATTTATGACATGTTGAGTGATTGATTTATGACCCCCCATAAAACCTTAGTCCCACCTTATTCTGAGTGCACCCAAAAACCGGGTTTCCGATTTTGTGCAGACTGTAGTCCAAAATATGGATGAATATTTTTGACGGAGAAGGGGAAATGAAGCCCACTTTTACCCTTCTCCGTTGCAACTTACAACGGAGAAGGGGAAAAAAGTATCTTAAAATAATAAAAAAATAAGTTTTAAAAGATTGGGCCAACTGAAAAGTGGCCCGAAATAGCTCAACCCTTTGGGGCTTCGGGCCCCTTCTCCGTTGGCACCATTTTTTAAAACTTCATTTTTGTTTATTTTAAGATACAATTAACCGTTTTCTTCACTTTTTTCTTCTTTCCACGGGTGGGTGCGCCCGGCAGGCCGCCTATGAGCACCCAAATTTGGCCTGGAACCTCCAGGATTTGTGGACTAAGCTCCATAAACTGACAAAATCAACCAGAAATGTCACTTGCCTAGCCCAAAAATATATAATACAAATACATTTAAATGATAAAAGGTACAATTGTGCTCAGAATTACCCGGAATTTGATTTATATAGCCCCATGATAGTGATTAAAAATCATTTTCATGGAAAAAAGTGTTAAAACGCCTGATTAAAGCATATACAGGACCACAGTGAGCTACAGAGTATGTGCATTGTTTCAGGGAACCATATTAATGATAAAATAAATAAGAATTTAAAATCATTTTAGGGGAAAAAGTGTGTAGAGAACCTCACTTTCAATGGCAGAATGTTTAAATAGTGTGACACTTCCAGGGCCCATCACAGCATTTTACAAGGCAGAAATCATTTTTAAAATGTCGGGAAAAGTGTATCGAAAAGAGCCAGTTGAGGTGGTTCTGGCATCTAGTTAGGATGCCACCTGGGCGCCTCCCTAGGGAGGTGTTCCAGGCACGTTCAGCTGGGAAGAGACCAAGGGGTAGACTTAGGACCAGGTGGAGGGATTATATCTCTTCGCTGGCCTGGGAGCGCCTTGGGATCTCGCAGTCAGAGCTGGTTGATGTGGCCATGGAAAAGAAAGTTTGGGTCTCTCTGCTGGAACTGCTACCCCGAGACCCGATCACGGATAAGCGGGAGAAGATGGATGGGAAAAGTGTTTTTAAATGTATGGACGAGTTTTGTAGCGTGTCCATTTGGAGGATATGGATTAACATTGAAACTCTCCTGGAAATGTACATTTCCAGGAGAGTTTCAATGTTAAAACGATATCCTCCAAATGGACAAGCTCATATTGCTCATATTTCCACAATGCATTGACATTTGGAGCTTATATTTGAACGGTGATAAATAGGCCACCATATGATGTATTGATGTGAAAATGTAGACATTTGGACAATGTCAAATATTTATAAACGTTGCATGGATTGCAAACTTGGCATAGTGACAGGTGGTACCCGCTGTAGCACACCCACAAAGTTTGGGGGCCAGAAACACTTGTTTACCCGTTTTAAGCGCGTTTCGTCATAAATACACTTTTTTTTCCAAGTACAGCAAATATATAACACGGTCTTAGAGCTCCCCCTGCTGGAAAATGTGAATATCGCATTTTTTGTCACTTTCAAAACTCTCCTGCCAATGGCTGGAGAAATGGAGTCGATTTTGTATTCAATCTGGCCGTTAACCTGGGCCCCCCAACGTTTTTTTTCGAGACTGTGTCTCAGGGCTTCTTAACATTTATGAAACTATTAATGAGTAGCACCAGATTAACGGGAAGAATCTCAGCTAACTGAAGATATGAACCATTGTTACCAAAACAAAACACAAGTCTCAGAAGAAGCGTCTAAATGACCCCTGAGCGAAAAAATGCAAACTGACTTTGGCACAGAACTCAAGATAAAGATACCCTTATTACTTATTGTAGCTGCACATACAAGATATCCGATTAAAGCTGAGACTCCACAGATTATATAGGTACAGTATCATCACTGAGCGATCCAAACGCGCGACAGGGGAAGCAAACACAGACATCACAACACGTACCTTTACTGAGCTTTTACGGGAGATCGTCTCACCGTAGCTGTCAATCTGATCAAAATATGTGTTCAATGGCATTAAAACGAGATAAAACGTGGCTGAATAGGTTAATCCATAGGTTAATAATGTGTCTGTCGTTTTGAAAAAATTATTTATAATCCATAATTCAATTTTTCTGTAAAAATCGGAGAAAAAAAGTTAGCTGCTAATGGTAGCCAACAGAGTCTATGCAGCTTCCGGTGTTGGCCACACGTCACTCTCACTCCTTATTTGGTAACGTGTTTGTGTGTGTAGAACTTTCCCTCGATTCCATTGGCTCTTGCGGTTATACAAATATTTCATTCGTCAAAATCGACCAAGGGGGGCCAGAGATATGGAAAATCCACCCAAATGGCCCCAAAAGAGTTTTTTTTTGCTAAATCTCTCTAAAAAGGTCAAAGATCACTTGTTTTGCATCAATCTTGATAAAGGGTACTTATTATATGTTGTACTTTGGATTCCTAAAGCTTTTAGTCTACTAATCCATCATCCAAGGGTAGTAAAAAATAATTTGTTAAGAACTCAGGCACTTAGGAGATAGGACCCAATTGCACGACCCGGGAGACAGAGGTAAAGTATTTGTAAGATACTTTATTTTTAAATGAACAGCAAAAAATGATCTCTACAAAATGGAGAACAAAAATGAAAACGCTCACGTAGTGAGGATCAAACTTATCAAGACCTCAAAAAAGCATAGACCTGACTGTGGCAAGAGACGAGAGTAAAGCATTGACCATGGCAATCGACAAAAAGCATAGACCTGACTGTGGCAAGAGACGAGAGTAAAGCATTGACCATGGCAATCGACAAAAAGCATAGACCTGACCATGACAAGAGACAAGACCTTCCAGGGCAAAAGACAAAAACGAACTGACACTGAACACTGGGAGACAGGGGAATTTAAACACAGGGTAACAAGACACAGGTGGGAACAATCAGGGGCGGGGCTGACACTGATGAGCACAGGAGACACAGAAGGGGTGACAGGTGAAAACAATCAGGAAATTAGACACACCAGGGAAACTAACGACGGACAAGAAAACACAGGGGAAAAGACCAGACAATACACAGGGAGGAAAACATGACAAGGAGAAAAGCAAAAACACCCACTACCAGACATACAAAACTAAAAACGTGACACAACACAAGAATCATGACAGAACCCCCCCCCCCCCCCCTCAAGGGACGGATTCCAGACGTCCCTAAAAAAAACAACACAAAAGTCCAAAAACTCTAGCAGGGTGGGTGGAGGGGGTCCGGAGGAGGGACGCATCACTAGGGCCAACAGGGTGGGTGGAGGGGGTCTGGAGGAGGGACTCGGACGGATGGCCCGGGGGCAAGGCAGAGTCCATGGAGGGGCGAAAGCAGCGGCCGGAAGAGTCAGGGGGCCGGGCCCGAGGGCGAGGACCGCGGCCGGGAAAGTCAGGTGGCCGGGCTCTAGGGCGAAGACCGCGGTTCTCAGGGGGCCGGGCTCGAGGTCGAAGACCGCGGCTCTCAGGGGGCCGGGCCCGAGGGCGAAGACCGGACAGCTCCGGAGGCCGAGCAGGACCCGGTGTCGACCGGACAGGAACCGGAGCCGGTGGGACCCCTGGCGTGTCAGGCGTAGGCGAGACTCTGGACGGAACCTGGGCCGGTGTCAGTGGGACCCACGACGGAGCAAGGGCTGGCGTCGATGGGACCCGAAACAGGACATGACACGGGGCTGGCAGGAAACTCGGCGGAGCAGGTCTCGGCGGGACCCCCAACGGAACAGGACATGGAGCCGGTAGGACCCCCGACGAAACAGGTGTCGGCTGGACCTCCAATGGCACAGGACATAGGGTTTGCAGGACCCCCGGCAGAAGAGTAGTCGGCGGGATCTCCAACGGCACAGGACATAGGGTTGGCAGGACCCCCGGCAGAAGAGTAGTCGGAGGGATCTCCAACGGCACAGAACATAGGATTGGCAGGGCCCCCGGCAGAAGAGTAGTCGGCGGGATCTCCAACGGCACAGAACATAGGGTTGGCAGAACCCCCAGCAGAAGAGTAGTCGGCGGGGTCTCCAACGGCACAGAACATAGGGTTGGCAGAACCCCCGGCAGAAGAGTAGTCGGCGGGGCCTCCAACGGCACAGGGCATAGGGTTGGGACTTGAGAGGGAACTCGACAGGAGACTTGAGAGGTGACTTGAGAGGGAACTCGACAGGAGACTTGAGAGGTGACTTGAGAGGGATCTCGAGAGGGAACTTGAACGGAGACTCGAGAGGAGACTTGAGAGGGGACTGGAGAGGTGACTTGAGAGGTGACTCGAGAGGTGACTCGAGAGGTGACTTGAGAGGGGACTCGAGAGGAGACTCGAGAGGGAACTCAAGAGGGAACTTGAGAGGGGACTCGAGAGGGCTCTCGAGAGATGACTTGAAAGGGAACTCGAGAGGGGACTGGAGAGGGAACTTGAAAAGGACTTGATTAGTTTGTTCTGTTAAGAACTCAGGCACTTAGGAGATAGGACCCAATTGCACGACCCGGGAGACAGAGGTAAAGTATTTGTAAGATACTTTATTATTTATTATTTTAAATGAACAGCAAAAAATGATCAACAAAAAATGATCTCTACAAAATGGAGAACAAAAATGAAAACGCTCACGTAGTGAGGATCAAACTTATCAAGACCTCAAAAAAGCATAGACCTGACTGTGGCAAGAGACGAGAGTAAAGCATTGACCATGGCAATCGACAAAAAGCATAGACCTGACCATGGACACGAAACAAGACCTTCCAGGGCAAAAGACAAAAACGAACTGACACTGAACACTGGGAGACAGGGGAATTTAAACACAGGGTAACTAGACACAGGTGGGAACAATCAGGGGCGGGGCTGACACTGATGAGCACAGGAGACACAGAAGGGGTGACAGGTGAAAACAATCAGGAAATTAGACACACCAGGGAAACTAACGACAGACAATAAAACACAGGGGAAAAGAGCAGACAATACACAGGGAGGAAAACATGACAAGGAGAAAAGCAAAAACACCCACTACCAGAAACACAAAACTAAAAACGTGACACAACACAAGAATCATGACAGAATTTATGGACAGACACTATAATTTACAGTTTTTTACTGTGTTCAATCTCAATTTTCTTTTAAATAAAAAACATCTATATTGATCCTGACTTTTCTACATCCAACTCACAGGTTTATCATTACTTTGAGAACAAAGATTATTCATTTAACCCTTTTAGAAGATATGGTCATTTGTTCTGGGAATGTCATTTTCGAGCCTGAGACCTGAAAAACAGGCTCAGGGTTGAACGGGTTAATATTCCAGTGAGAGGAAGTACGTCCAATGGTAGGAGGAGTCAATATTAATTTTGTCCAAAAAGTGGAGCTTTCCCTTACTTAACTTAGGGACTTGTGTGTCCACTGTGTGGACATTAACTACAGGTCGCGGTACTCCAAGTGTACAGGCATGCCACTGTGTGGACATTAACTACAGGTTGCGGTACTCCAAGTGTACAGGCATGCAGTTCGGCCCCAGAGCAAAATAAAAATAAGCTGGGGTGCTACATAGATAGCCAGTGCAGGGGCCTTCCACGTGGAAAAAGAACCGGAGACGGGCGAGCTTTCCCCGCAGAGATATAAAAGGTTAAAGTTTTGGGGTTTCTCGCGTAATTCAGGACAAATGCACCGGGGGGCTTAATGTCCAGTGAGTGGACATCATTGTCCGTGGCGTGTACAGAATAATATGTCCATATCACGGACATTAATACATAGAGTGGTGTCCATGAAATGGACATTGCAAATAAGTGTTTAAAACGTGCGGAAAACTGTTTGAAATGTCGGGGAAAGGGTTGTGAATACAGACCCAGAGCACAGGTGGTGCAGCACCTGACTTTTCAACCCAGGAATACGTGTTTGAAAGGGGGGGGAAAGTATTGTAAATAGAGGCTATCTCAGACTTCCATGAAATACACCGGGGAAAAGCACCTCTCTGTGGCCCTACACAGAGCCCCAAATCACAGACTAAACAGCTACAACAACATTTCATCCACATTTCACACATGAAATGTACAGGAATATGTCCAGGCTGTGACCCAGAGAGAGCAGCTCCATCCAGCACCTCGCTCAATCCCACCCAGAGTTGACAGGCTGCTGCTTACAGAGTCACTGGTCCCACACTCACAGGCAGAGCTCCAGGGTGATGCACATGGCCTTATTACCCCGGAATGAGTGCTTACAATAGGGTAAAGTCTCCCTGCAGCCCCTCCATAACGGTAATAATGGTTAGAAATCATTGCCATGTAACCCCGGCAGCAGGTTCACTGCTGTAAGCAGGGTCCCACACTCACAGGCAGAGCTCCAGGGTGATGCACATGGCTTTATTACCCCGGAATGAGTGCTTACAATAGGGTAAAGTCTCCCTGCAGCCCCTCCATAACGGTAATAATGGTTAGAAATCATTGCCAGGGCAGAAAGCTGTTTTTAAAAGTGAAAAAACGATTTAAAACCCTTTGAAATGACTGTCAGGTGCTGATGGAAAGCAGGCGGAAATAGGTAGGTGCTGAAGGAAAGCAGGCGGAAATACATTGATTGTTTTACCCGGGAATAAGGGCTTACAAGGCGGGTACAGTGCTCCAGCCCCTCCATAACGGTAATAATGGTTAGAAATCATTGCCATGTAACCCCGGCAGCAGGTTCACTGCTGTAAGCAGGGTCCCACACTCACAGGCAGAGCTCCAGGGTGATGCACATGGCTTTATTACCCCGGAATGAGTGCTTACAATAGGGTAAAGTCTCCCTGCAGCCCCTCCATAACGGTAATAATGGTTAGAAATCATTGCCATGTAACCCCGGCAGCAGGTTCACTGCTGTAAGCAGGGTCCCACACTCACAGGCAGAGCTCCAGGGTGATGCACATGGCCTTATTACCCCGGAATGAGTGCTTACAAGCCGGGTAAAGTCTCCCTGCAGACCCTGCATAACGGTAATAATGGTTAGAAATCATTTCCAGGGCAGAAAGCTGTTTTTAAAAGTGAAAAAACGATTTAAAACCCTTTGAAATGACTGTCAGGTGCTGATGGAAAGCAGGCGGAAATAGGTAGGTGCTGAAGGAAAGCAGGCGGAAATACATTGATTGTTTTACCCGGGAATAAGGGCTTACAAGGCGGGTACAGTGCTCCAGCCCCTCCATAACGGTAATAATGGTTAGAAATCATTGCCATGTAACCCCGGCAGCAGGTTCACTGCTGTAAGCAGGGTCCCACACTCACAGGCAGAGCTCCAGGGTGATGCACATGGCTTTATTACCCCGGAATGAGTGCTTACAATAGGGTAAAGTCTCCCTGCAGCCCCTCCATAACGGTAATAATGGTTAGAAATCATTGCCATGTAACCCCGGCAGCAGGTTCACTGCTGTAAGCAGGGTCCCACACTCACAGGCAGAGCTCCAGGGTGATGCACATGGCTTTATTACCCTGGAATGAGTGCTTACAATAGGGTAAAGTCTCCCTGCAGCCCCTCCATAACGGTAATAATGGTTAGAAATCATTGCCATGTAACCCCGGCAGCAGGTTCACTGCTGTAAGCAGGGTCCCACACTCACAGGCAGAGCTCCAGGGTGATGCACATGGCCTTATTACCCCGGAATGAGTGCTTACAAGCCGGGTAAAGTCTCCCTGCAGACCCTGCATAACGGTAATAATGGTTAGAAATCATTTCCAGGGCAGAAAGCTGTTTTTAAAAGTGAAAAAACGATTTAAAACCCTTTGAAATGACTGTCAGGGGCTGATGGAAAGCAGGCGGAAATACATTGATTGTTTTACCCAGGAAGAAGGGCTTACAAGGCGGGTTAAGTCTCCCTGCAGCCCCTCCATAACGGTAATAATGGTTAGAAATCATTTCCAGGGCAGAAAGCTGTTTTTAAAAGTGAAAAAACGATTTAAAACCGTTTAAAAAGCCATTTGAGTGCAGTTATCATGTGTCCCCACAGGAGGGCGCATCAGCCAAGTGAGCACAGTGCAAAAACAGTCAAAAACACCCTAAACAAAGGGCAAATCAATGGATTTAAAGTGCAGGGAAGCTCCACAACACACACAGGTACATTCCTAAATCCCCACAATAGTGACAACGGTGATTTAAACTAGTTTCTGCGGGGAAAGGACTGCTAAAAATCGGATTAAACAGCTCCAGCATCTCGACCTGACATGAGCAAACAGGCTGTCAGGTGCTGAAGGAAAGCAGGCGGAAATACATTGATTGTTATACCCGGGAATAAGGGCTTACAAGGCGGGTAAAGTGCTCCAGCATCTCGACCTGACATGAGCAAACAGGCTATCTCAGACTTCCATGAAATATACCGGAAAAGCACCTATTTGTAGCCGCTCACAGAGCCCTAAAATACGGACTAAACAGCTCCAGCATCTCGACCTGACATGAGCAAACAGGCTGTCAGGTGCTGAAGGAAAGCAGGCGGAAATACATTGATTGTTTTACCCGGGAATAAGGGCTTACAAGGCGGGTAAAGTGCTCCAGCATCTCGACCTGACATGAGCAAACAGGCTATCTCAGACTTCCATGAAATATACCGGAAAAGCACCTATTTGTAGCCGCTCACAGAGCCCTAAAATACGGACTAAACAGCTCCAGCATCTCGACCTGACATGAGCAAACAGGCTGTCAGGTGCTGAAGGAAAGCAGGCGGAAATACATTGATTGTTTTACCCGGGAATAAGGGCTTACAAGGCGGGTAAAGTGCTCCAGCATCTCGACCTGACATGAGCAAACAGGCTATCTCAGACTTCCATGAAATATACCGGAGAAGCACCTATTTGTAGCCGCTCACAGAGCCCTAAAATACGGACTAAACAGCTCCAGCATCTCTCCCTGACAGGCACACTACCATAACCTCGCGCACCGTGGGTCCCCGGGCCCCCGAACTTAAGCACTCCCCCACGGACTAAACCCAGATGATCACACCCTCAAGAACCTCGTGCCCCTGGTAACCTTAAAGGGGGGGTGTAGTTTGCGGTGCTTTACAGTCCGCCCACCAGCATCCATATTCATCCTTATTAACAGCCCCACCCACCCTCCTGCGGAGGATGTTCTCATGGCCCTGGTAACACTTAAAGGTGGTGGATTGTGTGGTGCTTTACTGTCCGCCCACCAGCATCCATATTCGGCTTTATTCACAGCCCCACCTGCCCTGCTGGAGGTTCACACTTTAACTTTTTTTTACCCTCCTCTGCCTTACACATCCTCCAACACTTGAGCACCCCTCCATGCACACCACCAGAACCTCGTGCCCCTGGGGACCCTGAAGGGGAAAACACCCTTATTTCCAGCATATTGCTTTACCTTCCCTCTCATGCTACTCACTATTGTCACTTGTTCCGCTCCAATTATCCGGTACCAACTCATCATTCTCCACTCCCATTATCCGGTACCAACTCAACTAGGGTGTAATAGTTTTTAAAAAAGAGGACCAAGTAAGTAATTTTAACAAACTTTATTACAATAAATAAACATGCATTACAGAACTATATACATTGACATGGTCGCTTTATAACATGCTAACATTATTCACTCATCCAGCACAAGGGGACTGAGTTGAACAACACATTCCATATTTACAAGTTGGTCAGTGGCTTGTGCACTGGTAACATTGTCCGTATCGGGTGAAGTTGGTGCAGAGTATGGCACCCTCTCTTCACCCATGTCTGAGGGACTGTGTGCCACTCTCCAAGCGTTGAAGTTTAAGTAGAATTCTTCATCTGACGTCTCGGCATCGGGGGAGTCTTGGTAGGGAGTGGGGCTATGCACCTCTCCAGAGCTGTCACTGTCAATGTCAATGTCCCCCAAGTTGTCTTCACTCCCCCCTGATGCTGCTGCTGCTGCCGCTGCTTGCAGTGACTCTGTGAAGAGCAGCCGTATTTCCGCAGCCTCCTTCAAAGAAGGATTATTGGCATAAAATTTGTCTGCAGTTGCAGTGTTGTGACACATGAAATCACTCACTCTTTGGCGGTTGCCTATGTCCTGAAACCTCTTCGCATTATCTGCGTGGACTGTGCGGAGGTCGGTGAAGTTAATGGGACCGTTTAGTCCCACATCAGCCCATGCCAACCTCAGGAAGTAGGCAAGGTTCCTCGACGGGTTCTTCCCCGCTGTGTATAGGAAGTAGCGGTTCTGGGTGCAGGTCAGCGTCCCCTTGATTTCCAGCCACCTCTTCATCCATCCGAATTCTTCTATGGTGAGGTACAGCTGCGCTTCACCAAACGCGTTGGCCGTCTTGTGGTTGCTTACCTGTTATGACAGAGGTAGAGAGCGTCAATACAAATATCAATCATGCACAACATGTTTATCACTGCCAGAATAAACACATTTTGTAATAGCACTCACGTGGATGAGGTAGCCAAAGGCAGTGCCAGTTGTCTCCGCCTTTCGGACCTCGGCGTTGGTCATGTTGGAGTAGACCCCCGGACGGTGGCCATAAATGCAGCTCCAATGGAGGGTCATGTACCCATAGAGCAATAGCCGGGTTGCGGTAGTCGGATTGCTGGCCATCACGTCCAGGAGCTGAGGGATGCGAGTGTTGGCCGCAGTCAAACATGCCATGATGTCTTTATGGCTCGGCAGACCTTCCATCTTGTCCCGCTTCACCTGCATCTGGTGGATAAGCACCTTCTTCCTCAGGGACTTCAGGATGGCAACAACTTCCCGTTTGATTACAATCATGTCGTATTGGTTGAGCCTGCTCCCCTTGCATGGTGTGTCTGCCATGTACTTGAGAAAGTGTGATATATTTTTGATATAGAAGTCAGAGGTCGTGACCTGTAGGCTTGACTTTATCAGGCTCCGGGACCAGCTGTTGGCAAAGGAAAACGCATCAGTACATCGTATTGCGTCAATGTGGAGAACACACACAATGATGGTAACATCATGGACAGTTTTTTGATGTTACTCACCCACGTATCCTCTTCAGATCCCTCAGAAAGAGCCAGTCAGACAGGCGTTTGAAACCGTGTGCCATGAAGCTTAGGAACGATTTGACTCTGCTTAGTTTGGAGACTGCGTTTTCTTGGAGCCTCACTGTTGGGTCGATGCCCTCGTAATGCTCCCGATATCCTTGTAGATACTCCTCTGTGAAACATAACAGTACTTTAATGACAACACATTGTGTGTTACAGAAACTGCATTTGTTGTTGTTATTCAACACACTTACCCATGATGGGTGGGAATGTTATTTCCTGCATTATATTCCCCCGGCCCCTGCCGCTGAACCAGGGGGAATTTATGGGAGGAGAGGTTGACGAGGCCTCTGTATCTATGGATGCCGGTTCAGAGGAGCTGGATACAGGTGTCTGAGAGGCAATGGGGGACTTGCTGCACGAGGGAATGGGAGACTTGCTGCGCGAGGGAATGGGGGACTTGCTGAAGGAGGGACCTTTGGACTTGGACTGCCTCTTTGGTGTTGCCTCTGTTCGGGGTCGTTTCTTTAGAAACACCCGCTCTTGTTCCTCCCCATCCTCTTCATCGAACCCATGCATGTCCTCGGCCCTCTGGTTCCTCCTCTGTCGCTTGTGTTTTATCATCTTCTGCAGCTTGCTGCGCAGGGCTTTCACCCCAGCAGCATACATGTCCCTCTGATTCCTCATGGTGGTTGCCTCCATCCTCCATTCAATACACTCCGGTTTGTGACATGAAATCACTGGGGACAAGGGTGGAGGTGGTGACAGGACCTCATCACCCTCATAGTCCACCTCCCAAGAGGTAATCATCGCAACTGGAGGGTTATTCAATCGAAGGTCATGAAGCTCCTTCGTTGCTACTGTCATTTTTACTTTATTTACGACCACATGTATCTCCTCTCGGGACAGCTCAACATGGTCTCTGTCCAAGTGCCGGTCCAGCCTTGTCCCGCTATATTCACATCCTGCAATGGTGCATGGATGGAGCCTAATGTTTGTACGTCCATTGGCCAACAACAGCAGAATTTTTCGTTCAACTAAATTATGCACACTATGGTGCCTTTGCAAATGCTTGCTCAGGGCCCTGTAGGACGTTTTACAGATCGGACAACCGATCAACATCCTATCTGTATGCATGAGCATTTTGGTACCGGGAAGTGTACCCAGTATAATGTATAGAACCGGGGGCGACAAAGAAGGAAAGTTGCACTCAGCGAACTAGGAAGACCCCTGTCAAATCTATCTAGTTTATTTTCAAAACATTGTTTTGTTCATTTGCATCATCGTGCGAAAGGTGTCCCATTTAGGCACTCGTTAGGCGGGCAGAGATCCCTGTCATATCTCGGTCCTATCCTCCAGGCAAGGCGGGGGCCAAAACTGCGTGGAAAAGTATCCAAAAATAGTGCATCATAATGCGGGTAGAGTCCCATCAAACTTCCCTTGCAGTCCTCCAGAGTCTGGAAATACTCTGTTATCTTTTTTGGAGTACCATGAAAACCGGCCAAATGTATCCGGAAATAGTGCATCATTATTCCGTGACAACTCTCCTTGAATTCCTCCAGAGGCACGTTCAAAAACTTAAAGTTTGTTAAGAACCATGATTAGGGTCCTCCAGGCAACAATTGTATCCGAAATAGTGTATCATTATTCCGTGACAACTCTCCTTGAATTCCTCCAGAGGCACGTTCAAAAACTTAAAGTTTGTTAAGAACCATGATTCGGGTCCTCCAGGCAACAATTGTATCCGAAATAGTGTCTCATTATTCCGTAACAACTCTCCTTGAATTCCTCCAGAGGCACGTTCAAAAACTTAAAGTTTGTTAAGAACCATGATTCGGGTCCTCCAGGCAACAATTGTATCCGAAATAGTGTATCATTATTCCGTGACAACTCTCCTTGAATTCCTCCAGAGGCACGTTCAAAAACTTAAAGTTTGTTAAGAACCATGATTTGGGACATCCAGGCAACAATTGTATCCAAAATAGTGTCTCATTATTCCGTAACAACTCTCCTTGAATTCCTCCAGAGGCACGTTCAAAAACTTGAAGTTTGTTAAGAACCATGATTCGGGTCCTCCAGGCAACAATTGTATCCGAGCCAAAGCACTCATGTAGCGGACACATTCCTCCATGATGTGAAACAGCCGTTTTTTTTCTAAGTGCTCTCAAAAACCGGGTTTCCGATTTCGTGCAGATGGTAGCTTGGAAAAGATGAATAGATTTATTTGACGGAGGAAGGGAGGTCTCGAAGCCCCTCTCCCTTGTAAAATGAAACGTGGGGGTGAAAATGTGTCCGGGGCTTCCGCCGGAAGCGCCGAAGACTTGAGTTTTTGTGAGCCCCTCCTCCGTTGGCACTTAGCCGTTTTTTCGAGAATTTTGAATAACCTCCATAACCTCGCACCGTGAGACCCCGGGACCCCGACATTAAGCACTCCCCCACGGACTAAACCCAGATGATCACACCCTCGAGAACCTCGTGCCCATGGGAGCCTTAAAGGGGGGGGGGGTGGAGTTTGCGGTGCTTTACTGTCCGCCCACTAGCATCCATATTCGGCCTTCTTCACAGCCCCAGCATATATCCCTAACATGCGCACTTCCATAACATTGCACACCGTGAGACCCCGGGCCCCCGGACTTAAGCACTCCACCACGGACTAAACTCAGATGTTCACACCCTACAGAACCTCGTGCCCATGGGAGCCTTAAAGGGGGGGGGTGGAGTTTGCGGTGCTTTACTGTCCGCCCACTAGCATCCATATTCGGCCTTCTTCACAGCCCCAGCATATATCCCTAACATGCGCACTTCCATAACATCGCACACCGTGAGACCCCGGGCCCCCGGACTTAAGCACTCCACCACGGACTAAACTCAGATGTTCACACCCTACAGAACCTCGTGCCCCTGGTACATCACGTTGGTTAAACGACAGCTCCGTAATGTACTGCACCACATCACATGGGTAAAATGAGCTGCGTGTCGCCCTGCAAAATCACATTTCGTGTATTTCCAAAAAGCAGTGAAAATACACCTATATCCGTCATGTCCTGTAAAATAGCATTTTTTGTTTATTTCCATCATTCAGGCAAATACACATATATCTGTCCGCTCCAGGAGCTTCAAAGTGCAGACCCCTGAGCCCTGTAAAATATTATTATTCCGACCGCCAAGCACCGGCATGTGGACCCGGGGAGAAGGCCCTCCGATGGCGGGTCAAACTTGCTGTTAGCACAGCTGACGGCTGGACACTAGCCGTAGAGGAACACCAGGGCAGGACCAGGCAGTTCCCTCTTTGCAGACAAGCACATATGGTTGTTACCCAGGATCAAACAGGTAGCCTGTGATGAAGTAGGGTCGACCCTATATCATGTGAAGCCACCGAACACTGGTCCCCGGGGGAACCGGTGCCCGGAGCAAGGCCAATTGCTGAATGCCGCAGCCGACGAAGGCCGCTATGCAACAGTGGAGGGTAAGAGAAACATGAGTTTTTGCCGGGCGCAGCGCGGCGGAGGTGGGGTGGTTCCAGCCCGGAACCTCCGTCCCGCTGCGGGACCCGTGGTGGGACCCCTGAGTCAGACGGTTCGTCTCGGTCACGCTTCATATCGGGCGGCCCGGGAGGGAAGAGACACGCAGGGTTACCCCCACACAGCACACCCTCCCGGCCATTAGAGTCGAACCCACAGTTCGGAGGAACCGACAGCCAAAGCACCGGCACGTGGACCGGGGGAGAAGGCCCTCCGATGGCGGGTCGCGTTTACCATTCGATCAGTGAGAAATCAGGAAAAAGTCTGAGTTCGCCTTTGGGAGAACCATGAAAAGCCGCCAAATGTATCCGAAAATACTGCTTCATAATGCAGGTAGAGTCCCCTGACAACTCCCCTTACATTCCTCCAGAGTCTGGAAATACTCTGTTAACTTTTTGGAGAACCATAGGAAAGGGGTGAAAATGGATAAAAGTACCCCAAAATAGTGTTTCATAAGGCGGGTAGAGTCCCCTGGCAACTCCCCTTACATTCCTCCAGAGTCTGGAAATACTCTGTTATCTTTTTGGAGAACCATAGGAAAGGGGTGAAAATGGATAAAAGTACCCCAAAATAGTGTTTCATAAGGCGGGTAGAGTCCCCTGGCAACTCCCCTTACATTCCTCCAGAGTCTGGAAATACTCTGTTATCTTTTTGGAGAACCATAGGAAAGGGGTGAAAATGGATAAAAGTACCCCAAAATAGTGTTTCATAAGGCGGGTAGAGTCCCCTGGCAACTCCCCTTACATTCCTCCAGAGTCTGGAAATACTCTGTTATCTTTTTGGAGAACCATAGGAAAGGGGTGAAAATGGATAAAAGTACCCCAAAATAGTGTTTCATAAGGCGGGTAGAGTCCCCTGGCAACTCCCCTTACATTCCTCCAGAGTCTGGAAATACTCTGTTATCTTTTTGGAGAACCATAAAAAAGGGGTGAAAAATGGATAAAAGTACCCCAAGATAGTGTTCCATAAGGCGGGTAGAGTCCCCTGGCAACTCCCTTTACATTCCTCCAGAGGCAGAAAAAGTTCAAGTTAACTTTTGGAAGAACCATAGAAAAGGGTGAAAATGGATAAAATGTATCCGAAAATAGTGCACCATAATGCAGGTAAAGTCCCCTGGCAACTCCCCTTACATTCCTCCAGAGTCTGGAAATACTCTGTTATCTTTTTGGAGAACCATAAAAAAGGGGTGAAAATGGATAAAAGTACCCCAAGATAGTGTTCCATAAGGCGGGTAGAGTCCCCTGACAACTCCCTTTACATTCCTCCAGAGGCAGAAAAAGTTCAAGTTAACTTTTGGAAGAACCATAGAAAAGGGTGAAAATGGATAAAATGTATCCGAAAATAGTGCACCATAATGCGGGTAAAGTCCCCTGGCAACTCCCCTTACATTCCTCCAGAGGCAGAAAAAGTTCAAGTTAACTTTTGGAAGAACCATAGAAAAGGGTGAAAATGGATAAAATGTATCCCAAAATAGTGTATCATAATTACGTGACAACGCCCCTTGTATTCCTCCAGAGGCACGTTCAAAAACTTAAAGTGTGTTAAGAACCATGATTGGGGGTCCTCCAGGCAACAATTGTATCCGAGCCAAAGCACTCTTGTAGCGGACACATTCCTCCAGGATGTGAAACAGCCGTTTTTTTTCTAAGTGCTCTCAAAAACCGGGTTTCTGATTTCGTGCAGATGGTAGCTTGGAAAAGATGAATAGAAATAATTGACGGAGGAAGGGAGCTCTCGAATCCCCTCTCCCTTGTAAAATGAAAGGTGGGGGTGAAAATGTGTCCGGGGCTTCCGCCGGAAGCGCCTAAGACTTGAGTTTTTTTAAGCCCCTCCTCCGTGGGCACTTAGCCGTTTTTTCGAGAATTTTAAAAAACTTCATTTTTGATTATTTTAAGATATAATTGACCGTTTTCTTTACTTTTTTTTGCTTTCCACGGGTGGGGGCGCATGGTAGGCCGCCTATGAGCTCCCAAATTCGGCCTGGAACCTCCGGGAATTGTGGACTAAGCTCCATAAACTGACAAAGTCACCCAGAAATGTCATTTTAATAGCCCAAAAATATATAATACAAATACATTTGAATAGTAAAAGGTACAATTGTGCTCCTAATTACCCGGAATTTGATTTATATAGCCCCATGATAGTGATTAAAAATCATTTTCATGGAAAAAGGTGTTAAAATGCCTGATTAATATGTTTGTAATGCTGGCAGCAGGTTCACTGCTGTAGGCAGGGTCCCACACTCACAGGCAGAGCTCCAGGGTGATGCACATGGCTTTCTTAGCCAGGAAGAAGTGTGTGAAAGCTGGGTAAAGTGTTCATGCAGCCCCTCCACAACGGTAATAATGGTTAGAAGGGCTTACAAAGAGCTCCAGGGTGATGCACTTGGCTTTATTACCCCGGAATGAGTGCTTACAAGCCGGGTAAAGTCTCCCTGCAGCCCCTCCATAACGGTAATAATGGTTAGAAATCATTTCCAGGGCAGAAAGCTGTTTTTAAAAGTGAAAAAACGATTTAAAACCCTTTGAAATGACTGTCAGGTGCTGATCACTGCTGTTAGCAGGGTGTCAGCTTCGTGGACCCCAAAGTTAAAAGGAAATGTCCAGGATATTGACATAGCATATTTATATACAGAATGATGATTATTTTACCCTCAGATCAGCGCTTTTATGCGGGTATCACGGCTGGTGTCAGCTTCGTGGACCCCAAAGTTAAAAGGAAATGTCCAGGATATTGACATAGCATATTTATATACAGAATGATGATTATTTTACCCTCAGATCAGCACTTTTATTCGGGTATCACGGCTGGTGTCAGCTTCGTGGACCCCAAAGTTAAAAGGAAATGTCCAGGATACTGACATAGCATATTTATATACAGAATGATGATTATTTTTACCCTCAGATCAGCGCTTTTATGCGGGTATCACGGCTGGTGTCAGCTTCGTGACCCCAAAGTTAAAAGGAAATGTCCAGGATATTGACATAGCATATTTATATACAGAATGATGATTATTTTACCCTCAGATCAGCGCTTTTATTCGGGTATCACGCTGGTGTCAGCTTCGTGGACCCCAAAGTTAAAAGGAAATGTCCAGGATACTGACATAGCATATTTATCTACAGAATGATTGATTATTTTACCCTCAGAATCAGCACTTTTATGCGGGTATCACGGCTGGTGTCAGCTTCGTGGACCCCAAAGTTAAAGGAAATGTCCAGGGATATTGACATAGCATATTTATATACAGAATGATGATTATTTTACCCTCAGATCAGCGCGTTTATGCGGGTATCACGGCTGGTGTCAGCTTCGTGGACCCCAAAGTTAAAAGGAAATGTCCAGGATATTGACATAGCATATTTATATACAGAAATGGAAATGTCCAGGATACTGACATAGCATATTTATATACAGAATGATGATTATTTTACCCTCAGATCAGCGCTTTTATGCGGGGATCATCAGTGCTGTTAGCAGGGGTTTTGCTTCGTGGACCCCAAATGTAATGTCCATGATCCACGGGGTGGACACAGACACATGCGTAGAGCACCCCCAAGTATGTAGGTACAGTTGGTCAAATTTGTCCTGTCGGTGGCAGGGACTTTGCATTATAAGTTGACGTCACATTTCCATTGTGCGGACATTTGTACATTTAAACGACAAATCACATGTTAAATCTGTCCATAAGGCAGACCTTTCCCTTCCTATTTCCTAGCAACACATGTATGGACAGGATTCACAGAGTCAGGCTACAGAATATATAATAATATAATAATCGTAGGAAACATTATATTTCATTCACACAACTCACATGTTTCTTAATATGTTTATTAGAAGCAGCATATAGTTTGA
This sequence comes from Pogonophryne albipinna, assembly GCA_028583405.1. Taxonomy (NCBI): domain Eukaryota; kingdom Metazoa; phylum Chordata; class Actinopteri; order Perciformes; family Artedidraconidae; genus Pogonophryne; species Pogonophryne albipinna. Next base: position 118,574 of record JAPTMU010000324.1, on the reverse strand, counting down.
GTTTGGCGTCTAGGCTCGGGCCTCATCACTCCACAGATTTACAAAGAACATTGAGTGCTGATTAGATAACTATCCCCCGAGCCTACAGGTGGAAGCTGGGGTGGAAGCTGGGGTGGAAGCTGGGGTGGAAGATGGGGTGGAAGATGGGGTGGAAGCTGGGGTGGATGCTGGGGTGGATGCTGGGGTGGAAGATGGGGTGGAAGATGGGGTGGAAGCTGGGGTGCAAGCTGGGATGAAGCTGGGGTGGAAGCTGGGGAGGAAGCTGGGGTGGAAGCTGGGGTGCAAGCTGGGATGAAGATGGGGTGGAAGATGGGGTGGAAGCTGGGGTGCAAGCTGGGATGAAGATGGGGTGGAAGATTTGGTGGAAGCTGGGGTGCAAGCTGGGATGAAGCTGGGGTGGAAGCTGGGGTGGAAGCTGGGGTGGAAGCTGGGGTGGAAGATGGGGTGGAAGATGGGGTGGAAGATGGGGTGGAAGCTGGGGTGCAAGCTGGGATGAAGCTGGGGTGGAAGCTGGGGAGGAAGCTGGGTGGAAGCTGGGGTGGAAGCTGGGGTGGAAGCTGGGGTGGAAGATGGGGTGGAAGATGGGGTGGAAGCTGGGGTGCAAGCTGGGATGAAGCTGGGGTGGAAGCTGGGGTGGAAGCTGGGGTGGAAGCTGGGGTGGAAGCTGGGGTGGAAGCTGGGATGAAGCTGGGGTGGAAGCTGGGGTGGAAGCTGGGGTGGTGGTGGGGTGGAAGCTGGGGTGGAAGCTGGGGAGGTGGTGGGGCAGGCGAGCAGCAGCAACATGAAACACAGCAGTGACAGCAGCAGAATTAGCGAGACAGAGGTAGGAAGACCTGGCAGCTTAAATAGAGCGGCAAGTTAAGGAGAATGCGTTTGGTTGGTTGTAAGAGGGACGAGGCGCGTCACCTGTTAATGTATCATTGGTGCTCAACTCGAGCACCAATGATACATTAACACGTGACGCGCCTCGTCCCTCTTACAACCAACCAAATGCTAGCCTGCGAGCTAGTTCAGGCAGTCAACTCGACTGCCTGAACTAGTTCGCAGGCTTCGCCCCATATGTGTGTGGTACTGATGGGAATTCCGGCTCTTTTTAGTGAGCCGGATCATTTGGCTCGGCTCACGAAGAAGAGCCGACTCTTTCGGCTTCCAAACGGCTCTTCATTTTACCACATATACCTTTTATAAATCAATCAAATGTAGCACTGTTTTGACCAATGATTTATACGTGTAAACATATATAACGTTAATATAAATGATTTTCTGTGGCCAATTGTTTTCCTTGCATTTACAGACCCTTGTAACTCTCTGATTGTAGAACCACGCTAAACACATAGGCGGCGCGTGAGGCTCAGGTTTGGGAAGGCTAAATAACTTTTGGTAACACTTTATATTAAGGTACACACATTCACCATCAACTAGTTGTTCATTAACGTGCATATTAGCAGTATATTGGCTCTTTATTAGTCATTATAAAACACTTATTAATGCCTTATTCTACATGACCTTATTCTACATTTAATAAGGCATTAGTTGAGAGTTTTTCCTCAATAACCCTCTAATTAGTGCTGATTTGTTGCAAGTCAGGAAGTTGTTGTACATGAGTTTGGGTCTTATTTGCTCTGCTCAATATGGGCCTAATAAGGCAGCAGTACCACAAGAATAGTAATTCTCCCATAATAACACTTAACAAATATGATCTATTCTTATGTAACAACACGTGAAACTATAAGTGTTAATTGTGTCTAAACAACAAAATATTTGGTATTTCTATCTAAGAATATGTTTTGAAGGTTAGACATGGAAAATATGGAATATGGAATCATTCATTTATGTACTCGTAATATCATGATAAATTACATGAAACCCATTTGAGTTGTTTCAGCACTCTTTATTTTTCGTTAATCACCTTTGAAACAGGGAAAAATAGCCAAAGATGCTATATGGCAGTAACCAGAACAACATATTTTGCAAATGTATTTGTTTGTTTCTCAGAGCCAGTCTGAGAGAATCAAAGGCTGCATGTAAAGACTTATGGTGGAATACGTCTTTGAAGTTTTACTGACAGAATTAGCCGAGGGAGTAGGTGTAATGAAGGGAGCCACCTTCTTCAAGAAAGCATTCATGCTCATGGGTTCCCAGCTTAATTTGCCGCTGGCAGACTCCAAGCAGGTCATCGAACCCGATGTCATGGTCATGAACCTCAAGCCTCATTACGTCATTCTCTTGGGTGTTGAAGTAAGTGAAGTCTTCATCCCACCAGGGGTTTCGGGTCGTTGTGGCGAACTGATGTTTCACCCAGAGTGGCAGATCCACAAAACACCTCGACATAGGCATCCGGAGTTCCCAGAATGTTTGAATGAAGTTTTCTGGCCTGCAGGTTAAACACCTTGAGCTGGGCTTCAGCCACAGTCAGAGTGCACAGGACCAAGAGCAGGAGTGGAGAACAGGAGGCCATGGCTGCAGAAGCTGTGGAAGATGAACATGTTAGAAAGATATCACTGGTCACCGGCTTGATCTTCAATATCAGGATACATGTCTTTATTATCCTTGCAAGAATGGAAGTGGTCATCACATACATCAGGTTGCATTGGACAAAGAGTGACTTTAGTGGAGTCCTTGATATGCTTATAAACAATAGAGGGTGTTACAGTCAACAAGACGGAAGAATACTGGTGTTTGTTTGAACTGGGTTTCCATTTACTTTTTATCTCTTAACCTTCAAAACACACGCGTGTGGAAAACTCCCACCACACTGCAAAAACAGCCTTTCCAAAAACAAGCTAAATATTCTTGAATCAAGTCAGATGTTCCTGTATCAAGCAAAGCAATCTGCCAACGGGGTGAGCCACATTAGCTTGGCTAGATTTCATAAAATTAGAATTAAAATATAGCTACAGAAAGACCATAACGGGCATTAAGATTACAAGCAATGATTCCTGAATTATTTAAGAAAGAATAACTTAAAATTAGTGTTTTGGTTGAGTTGACTAAGAATGTATTTCTTAAATTAAGATTTATAATTAGCAAAGAAAGCTTACAATAAGAATCATTGGCTTTAATTGACACAATATATTAGTGACTTTGCCTTAAACTTAGAATGTGAATCTTAAATTAAGTTTAAACATGGTGTATACAACACCACGGTTACATTACATGCTACTTGTTAGATGCTTTTATCAAAAGCGACAAACATACTCAATACTGTGGCAATCCCCACAGGAGCACTTGGGGGTGAAGTGTCTTGCCCAGTTAGAGGTGGGGTTAAGAGGTGGTAGATGGAGTGATGAGCCATTTCTGATATCACCCAAAACAAATGGCATCCGTTTTGAAATGTTGATTGCAATAATTGTATTTATTTATTTTTTCAGACGTTTGTCAGTGTTGAACAGAGAAGGATGAAACCCTCAAACATGTACTTTTACATACATTTTCATATTTGCTTTGAAAAATGCATATTCATTTTTAAAGACTGATATAAAAACGTAATCCTTAATAAAGGGCAAATTGGAGCTTTAATTAATAAAAAAAAAAACGATTCTTGTTTAAACTGGAATTCGAGTCAAGGATCATATGAAGCTCAGCGCAAGTTCAACCAAGTTCTCTCTCCTCTCAATAAGTGATCGGGGGCGTCACTCCCCAGCTTAACCAATCACTTCGATCTATTCTCACAAGCCTATCATAGCTTTTACAGTATCTTTAAAACTGTTATTAAGAGAAGAGTCTATAAAAACATGTCATCAGCTCACTATGTGTAGCTGGCATCCAGATGTTTGCATTGCAATTCCAGCTTTAGCTTTTCCTGACATGTGCAACACGCGATCGCAAAACAGTGACAAACATGAGCAACACATTGAGCAAACATGCCGGTTGTTGAGACCCAAAAACAATGTTTGATAAAACGGGAATACTGCTGCTAGACTAAGAACAGATGGTCCCCGGGCTCAGATTAGTTTGAAGAATTGAAAAGGTAAAGCACAAACGCTGTTCTAAGCAAAATGACAGGAATATTTTAATAATATTATTATTATTATGAACAGTGCAGTATTACCTGTAGTCCTGATGCTGGTCTCTCTGCACACTGTGTGCTTTTCCTTACGTTTTAAAGGCCAGCAAACCTCTTATCAGATTCATCCCGCCCTCCCACCACACATCGACCACAGCACCTGCTACACAACCTGCTACACAACCTGCTACACAACCTGCTACACCACCTGCTACACCACCTGCTACACAACCAGCTACACAACTAGCTACACAACCTGCTACACAACCTGCTACACCACCTGCTACACAACCTGCTACACAACCTGCTACACCACCTGCTACACAACCTGCTACACAACCTGCTACACAACCTGCTACACCACCTGCTACACAACCTGCTACACAAACTGCTACACCACCTGCTACACCACCTGCTACACAACCTGCTACACAACCTGCTACACAACCTGCTACACAACCTGCTACACCACCTGCTACACAACCTGCTACACAACCTGCTACACAACTAGCTACACAACTAGCTACAAAACCTGCTACACAACCAGCTACACAACCTGCTACACAACCTGCTACACAACCAGCTACACAACCTGCTACAATCAGCATTTTACAACATGACAGCCATAGAATGTTAGGCCTTGAGCTTTATGGATAGTTTGGCCTAATGGTCCCTTTATCCAATATCTGATGAGAGGACTACAGCACCACAATCCTTTATTCAGATCTAGCAAGAGGGACTTTACCAAAAATGCAGATTAAATTAAAATAATTTAAGCATTCAAACATTTAATATGCACATCCAGTGAGTATACATCAATGCCAGCAATTGCTCACTTGTTTAAATGTGCTAAATATACAGAAACCTATTGCATTTAACATTAACATTTTATTATTTGTTAAGTCCAAGGAGAGGGTCGTTGTGTTACTCTCTATTAGGGCAGCATAACATGTGACTTCCTGCAGGGAGAGAAATGTGTCTGAAAGCAGATCATGAAAGGCAGACACGTGTTCAACAGAAGAGCAATAGAAAACGCTATGACTGGAAACATGGATGTGTAGTGTCCAGGACAGGAGGACTTTGCAGCTGGTGAATCAAACTGCCCAGAGTCATACCCATCGAGAGCATCAGTGATATTGGCAGGAAAGGTGTCTGCAATGAGCACAAATTATATTAAAGGCAATACTCACCAAAGCCATACTTTTCTGTAAACAAAAAACTGATGTTCTGCGTTCTTTTGTTTTTCTCATGTAGCAAAATTGGACTAGAACCGCAAGGACAAAACAAATCTCATTCAACGTTTAGCTAGTGTCCGATACCTCCTAGGATACAGGTATCAATATACATGTTAGGTCAATATCAAGGATGTTTCTGATTCAATATTTTCAAACATTAAACTTAGTCAAAAATATATTTTTTCCTGATGCATATGTTAATGAAAAGCTTATTTCTGTGACTTTCTGAAGTCATAGAATGTTCTTGAACAATTAAACCTCACAAGTGTAATTTCTCTTCCCAGATACGAGTAAAGATTTATAGAAAATCTATCTGGAGATGCAAAATGAAAATAAGTGACCTACGAATAAACCTATTACAACTTCAGATAAAAAAAAAATGCAAAGTTAAAGTTACAGCACAAGTTAAATGTAGTTTTATACAATGATTATATTTTTCAATTTGTGTGGATTGTTTTAATAAAATAATGCTTTTCCTTTATTTTGTATTTGCAGGTAAAAAAGAGGCGATCAAATAATCTGCTGCAGACTGCTCAGCATGTATGATAGAAAAGAGAATAGTCACACTAAGTCAGTTCGTGCTCAGAGTGTAAAAGTAACACTGGACATGATGTTACATTCTTAGAGTCAAACCAATTCTTGTCAGAATTCTTATGTCACACTCCATCATACTGAGAAGTGTTAATCAAGTTTACAATATGATGTACGAACTCATAGATGTGAGGCTAACACCACAGCAGCACGAGAAAATGTGGCAAAGCACATCTGCCAACAGCGTGGGAGCAATCCAGCTGCTGCATGTGATGTAAGCGTGACACCAGACATGTCCTTCACAACACAGATACCAGACAGCCTTCAACCACTTGTTTTGCGGGAAGATAAGTGTCCAAAACTAAATGTATTTCATTCTTAGACTTCATCATTAGTTCACCAATTTAACAATGCCTTTTTGTCTCTTATTTTTAGATCTTGCATTTTGTGTTTACTCAATGTTATTCAGCTTTCTGACGACCCTCAGTGAGTCTTTAGCAACATACTTCAGAGACCCTCAGTGAGTCTTTAGCAACATACTTCAGAGACCCTCAGTGAGTCTTTAGCAACATACTTCAGAGACCCTCAGTGAGTCTTTAGCAACATACTTCAAAGACCCTCAGTGAGTCTTTAGCAACATACTTCAGAGACCCTCAGTGAGTCTTTAGCAACATACTTCAGAGACCCTCAGTGAGTCTTTAGCGATATACTTCAAAGACCCTCAGTGAGTCTTTATCGATATACTTCAGAGACCCTCAGTGAGTCTTTAGCGATATACTTCAGAGACCCTCAGTGAGTCTTTAGCTACATACTTCAGAGACCCTCAGTGAGTCTTTAGCAACATACTTCAAAGACCCTCAGTGAGTCTTTAGCAACATACTTCAGAGACCCTCAGTGAGTCTTTAGCAACATACTTCAGAGACCCTCAGTGAGTCTTTAGCAACATACTTCAGAGACCCTCAGTGAGTCTTTAGCAACATACTTCAGAGAACCTCAGTGAGTCTTTAGCAACATACTTCAGAGACCCTCAGTGAGTCTTTAGCAACATACTTCAGAGACCCTCAGTGAGTCTTTAGCAACATACTTCAGAGACCCTCAGTGAGTCTTTAGCAACATACTTCAGAGACCCTCAGTGAGTCTTTAGCAACATACTTCAGAGACCCTCAGTGAGTCTTTAGCAACATACTTCAAAGACCCTCAGTGAGTCTTTAGCAACATACTTCAGAGACCCTCAGTGAGTCTTTAGCAACATACTTCAAAGACCCTCAGTGAGTCTTTAGCAACATACTTCAGAGACCGTCAGTGAGTCTTTAGCAACATACTTCAAAGACCCTCAGTGAGTCTTTAGCAACATACTTCAGAGACCCTCAGTGAGTCTTTAGCAACATACTTCAAAGACCCTCAGTGAGTCTTTAGCAATATACTTCAGAGACCCTCAGTGAGTCTTTAGCAACATACTTCAGAGACCCTCAGTGAGTCTTTAGCAACATACTTCAAAGACCCTCAGTGAGTCTTTATCAATATACTTCAGAGACCCTCAGTGAGTCTTTAGCAACATACTTCAGAGACCCTCAGTGAGTCTTTAGCAACATACTTCAGAGACCCTCAGTGAGTCTTTAGCAACATACTTCAGAGACCCTCAGTGAGTCTTTAGCAACATACTTCAGAGACCCTCAGTGAGTCTTTAGCAACATACTTCAGAGACCCTCAGTGAGTCTTTAGCAACATACTTCAGAGACCCTCAGTGAGTCTTTAGCAACATACTTCAGAGACCCTCAGTGAGTCTTTAGCAACATACTTCAGAGACCCTCAGTGAGTCTTTAGCAACATACTTCAAAGACCCTCAGTGAGTCTTTAGCAACATACTTCAGAGACCCTCAGTGAGTCTTTAGCAACATACTTCAAAGACCCTCAGTGAGTCTTTAGCAACATACTTCAGAGACCCTCAGTGAGTCTTTAGCAACATACTTCAAAGACCCTCAGTGAGTCTTTAGCAACATACTTCAGAGACCCTCAGTGAGTCTTTAGCAACATACTTCAAAGACCCTCAGTGAGTCTTTAGCAATATACTTCAGAGACCCTCAGTGAGTCTTTAGCAACATACTTCAGAGACCCTCAGTGAGTCTTTAGCAACATACTTCAAAGACCCTCAGTGAGTCTTTATCAATATACTTCAGAGACCCTCAGTGAGTCTTTAGCAACATACTTCAGAGCTATTGAGCCTTTCCCCCCCCCTGATTTTTAAGTGAAGCCTTAGTTGTTAGATACATCTTCACATCACAATGTTACATCTCCAAGTCAATACAAATGATCTTAATTCACATTTATGATATTAGTTGCCTCTAGAAATGCCTGAGAAAATCTATAGCTGTTCACCAGTGTCATTGAGGATCAACACACACTGTAAATACAAATGTACATTTCTGTTGAGAAAAACATTGTTTTAAATTAGATTTGTATGATCATACACGACATATGTTCACATTGTCAATGTGAAGGAGCAGTGTGCAGGATTGAGTACGTCTAACAATGGTAGGTTCCATCCAATGGATAGCTTGTTCACTCGCCCTCCTATCCCATGTTTGTAGGAGAATGTATATTGGCTGCAAAAAAATTGAGGCCCAATCATGTTTCCTCTGTCCATTCTGCGCTGCTGTAGACGTGGCAGTGCAACCTAGACAGGGCCGCGGGAAGGGGGGTGCTGAGGGGGCTGCAGCACCCCCTAGCGGCAAGCAGGCGGAGCTCCCCTGTCTGCACATTTATTTTTATTTTCTATTTATTTAATTTCATTGTGCCTGAGATTATATTATATATTATTATTCAAATGATAATTTAAAACTATATAATACATTATTTTGCTTCAGGGAAGAAAAATAAAAAATATGTTTTTTTTTTGTTTTTAGTCGGCTACTTTTAACGTGACGCACAACAACACAAGTAACTGACACGGCGCAAAAACGTATCTCGGAATTTCTTCTCTCTAAAAACGCTAAATCTGCTAAACCATGTGCATAATCTGTATTCTGGTCAATATCATGTTGTGGTATTTTAATTATTATTGTATGGTTATTGTGCCGTGCATAATCTGTGTAATATGTAGCCAATATTTTACATCTTTGTAGTGTGTGTGTGTGTCTGTGTGCTCGCGCTTTTATGCGTGCTCTATAGTGCCCGGTTGCCGTAATAGTGTTCACTGGAATCCTTTGTTATGGAAATAAACAAAATACAAATACAAAATACCTTCCCGCGCTTCTGAACCTAGAGGACAAAAAGACAACAGTTAGTCAACCATAATGATGGAAGTAATTATCAGCAGCTGCCAATAGATCCCCTAAATCAGGTAGGATGGACCTTTGAAGCAGGGTTGGAAACTTAAACACACACACACACACACTATTGAATGTAAAATAGTTCTTGAGAGCATCCTAAGGGAATTGATCGAATGCTAAATCCCTTCCAGAACACCAACTTTATAATACCTTAGAAACTACGCGTTGGCACGAATGCTTCAGCTTCCTACAACTTTAAAGCTGTGTGGATGTGGCTCTATGAAGTCGTTAATATTGTTCTCATTCATTTAATAAGTTTAGAAGGGGGGAGCATAGTCTAACGGAACTTGTACGGAAAAAAGGGTGGCGCGCAATAGTTTTATTTTTATCTGAAAAAAATGTCCATCACTTTTCAAAACAACTACAAATAATTATTTTCAAAATATCATTTTAATTATTATTTCGAAATGTTATTCTTTATTTTCAATCTCAGAGAGCTTGAGTTTTTGTAATAACATAATATAGCAAATATTTGAAAGACCACGTCACTTTGGTATTTATGACATGTTGAGTGATTGATTTATGACCCCCCCATAAAACCTTAGTCCCGCCCCTAAATCCCTTTGATGTGACAGGTGTCAGTGCACCTGTTGTAGTGACCCCTAATAAACCATTGTCTTTACTCTTTTATGTCTTGATTGTTTAGCTGGTTAGGGTTTTATTGCCCCCTCATAAAGTATTGTTCCTAAATAGGGGGGTAATAAGACTTTATTGACCCTTTGTCTGTGCACCTGTTGTAGTGTCCTCCTAGTGTCCCATTGTAGTCAATGACGATGCATGACTTGTTTTGGTCACCTGTTGTTGTTGTAATGCCCTCTATAAGGTAATGTTCCTTAATAGAGGGGTAATCATACTTATTGACCCTTTGTGTTAATAGATGCTTATATGACATTTAAGGATGTCTTATGAAGTTGTCTAGGTAGGTAATAATACTTTAAAGACCCTTTGTGTTAATATAGGGGTTAAAAGGGTATTCTTAGATAGTTTCTTCTTATTTCCCCTCCACCCCTACTGATCTGCGTGACCCGGTATCACGGCAAGACGTGAACATGTGACGATTTACCATGCTGGGAGACGTGAAGATGTCACAATTTCGTCCCTTCAAACGTTACACGGTATTGTTAACCCATGTTAACAAGTTGAGCAATACCCGGAAATGCCAAGCAAATGCTCCGGGTGCACAGCTGATATCAAGGGACACCTAGTGGTTAAAGCACATTATTGAATTTTATTATATTTATTATTAGATATTAATAGGATCCCTATAAAGTATATTCATTACTCGTTATTCTCTACTAATAGTTCATTAAAGACTGTATATAATGACTATTTTGCACATCCCTTTCAAGATTTCAAGATTTTCTAAGGTTTATTGAGATATCATATTAAACACAACTACGGTGTAGTTATGCAATGAATGAAAAACTTGGGTCACAGGTTCCTCAACAGCGCATTACAAGACATCTATCAATATGTGTGTACCTCCACCATTAAACTGTCATTCTGCACATTTCTTATTCTATCTACATACATAAGAGTATAATACATATGTATAATGCAGTTAAAATAAGTGCTTCAACATAGTTAACATTGCAGGAAAGCAATATATTAGACGTTAAGTACTTTGTCAGGATTAATATTTATCTGTAGATACAAATGTCACTGTTTGTGCTGTGTGCTCTGCATGTGTGACCATTAAAGAGGGTTTCATCCCTCCATATTCTTCTTCTATACCCCAAAGCTTTTTTCTTATTCAAAAGAAGACCTTAACCTAAAGTACTCTTTAATGTTTAAATTAATCGTTATTAGTTTGTCTGTTTTGCACATCCTCTATATATATATCGCTTTGCACATGGTGGGGATCTGTCGCCATCTGCCGGCCCCCGCGACGGTAGCGCATGCACGAAAATGCGGGTATCTGCCACGGGAAGCACAGGGAGGTTGATTGCGACCGAATGGAGCCAATAACACCTTTGGGGAGCTGTGGCCATTCGGGAAGCGATTTTAAAAAGACCCCCCCCCCCCCCTACACACCGCTGCCCTGCTCGTCTCGTACGCGTGTCTCTTATTATATATATATATATATATATAATTATCTAATATAAAAATAATAAAATTCAATAACATGCTTTAACCACTAGGTGTCCCTTTCTATCAGCTGTGCACTGTTATGGTGTAAATACAGCCTATCTACCAATTGGATCAAATATAAAAGTCAGCCGAATTAGTGTTGATACTGCAAGGAGACGTATTGTGTGAAAAGAAATGTAAGATGTTGTTTAATTGCTGATATATTTATGATCCACGTCACGTTTTCAGTGTTGGCGGCAGTTCTCCTGTTTGTCTAGAAGTCTTCTCAGCAGGGCTCTATAAATAGAGAACTACGGCAGATACATAATATTTAATGCAGCCGAACCGTGTATTACAATGCCGTTATCTGATGACTTTCAAAGAGAAAAGCAAGCACACTCGGAATAAAGTATTATTATATTTAAAAAAAATGTTTTCAGATTTCACATCGCATAAACACCAAATCCCAGCATGCATTGCGGTTGAATCATTGAGCTGAGGATCTTGCCCTAGGTCTGTTTCTGGTTTCGTTTATGACCGATGTATTTTGTTATACACACATTCCTTCACATTTAAATTGTAATTTACATTAAAGTATTTCGTGAGGCCTTCTAACATGTTTTTAAATATAACTACGGTTGTAGATGAAGAGTTTGTAAATTAACATGAACCAAAATTGTTGCCAGGCAACGCAATCGCACAATGTCACGTCCGTTAATTCCACATCCACACGCACGGATTAACATCGATTTAATACATTAATGTAGCCTTTGTTTCTGCTCAAAGAGGAGTCGACCAGCTGGGGCTACAAGAACATCGGGTAATCGAGTGTGACTATTACAAAATAAATCATTATTATATTAATATTGACAATAACAACCGACCGTCGGGGAGCATTTGCTTGGCATTGCCGGGTATTTCTCCACTGGTTGGGCCATGTTAACAATACCGTGTGGAGCGACTGTGGCTGGGAGGGAGTGCGGTCGTCTTTCAACCAGAAGGTTGTGGGTTCGATCCCAGCCAATGCAGTCAACATGTCAATGTATCCTTGGGCAGGATACTTAACCCTGAGTTGTTCCCGATGGCATGGCCAACAGTGTGTGAATGTTAGGTCCTAGAGCAAGTCGTACTGCTCTGTATGAATGGGTGAATGACATGTAGTATGTAAAGCACTTTGAGGGGTCTTAAAAGACTGGTTAAAGCGCTATATAAGTACAGTCCATTTACCATTACTGTGTAACTGTGACATTTGAAGGGACGAAATCGTGACATCTTCACGTCTCCCACCATGGTAAATCCTCACATGTTCACGTCTTGCCGTGATACTGGGTTGGATCTGTGTGACCCTGTCAGGTATCAGATGACCCCCCCCTCTTTCCTGTTTCATGCTTAGTCCCCTGTGTCTCTAGCATCTTTCAGATAATCTAGTTCCTTTCTCACAATATGGGTTTAAAAAAAGAAGAAGAATAGACATCTCTGAGGGATGTGACATCAGCGTTGATGAAAAAAATGTCTTTACATGTCACAGTTCCCTTTACTCTTATCAATATTTTTGAGATAACAGTGTCTCTCCATCACACACACACACACACACCACACCCACCCACACACACACACACACACACACACACACACACCCACCCACACACACACTCACACTCACACACACACACACACCACACCCACCCACTCTAAAAGGCTAGCTTGTGATTTTTGTGTGAAACTAGGCAGTTTTATACATTTACTGATTGTTGCTTGATTCTCTCACCAAGGTACAAGCTGTCATGTTGTAAAATGCTGATTGTGTAGCAGGTGGTGTAGCAGGTTGTGTAGCAGGTTATGTAGCAGGTGGTGTAGCAGGTGGTGTAGCAGGTTGTGTAGCAGGTTGTGTAGCAGGTTGTGTAGCAGGTGGTGTAGCAGGTTGTGGAGCAGGTTGTGTAGCAGGTGCTGTGGTCGATGTGTGGTGGGAGGGCGGGATGAATCTGATAAGAGGTTTGCTGGCCTTTAAAAACGTAAGGAAAAGCACACAGTGTGCAGAGAGACCAGCATCAGGACTACAGGTAATACTGCACTGTTCATAATAATAATAATATTATTAAAATGTTCCTGTCATTTTGCTTAGAACAGCGTTTGTGCTTTACCTCTTCAATTTCTTCAAAAAGTATTCTGAGCCCGGGGACCATCTGTTCTTTGTCTAGCAGCAGTATTCCCGTTTTATCAAACATTGTTTTTGGGTCTCAACAACCGGCATGTTTGCTCAATGTGTTGCTCATGTTTTGTCACTGTTTTGCGATCGCGTGTTGCACATGTCAGGAAAAGCTAAAGCTTGAATTGCAATGCAAACATCTGGATGCCAGCTACACATAGTGTGGAGCTGATGTGACATGTCCGCATGTCGTCAGTGTCCCTGAGACAACTTCACCCCCAAAGGCTCCTGTGGGAAGTGCCACATGTATTCAAGTAGTGTAGGTGTCGCTTTGGATATAAGCGTCTAACAATTATGTACATGTAACTCTAGTACTACACCATTTTTAACTAATTTAAGATTTACATTCTAAGTTTAAGGCAAAGTCACTAATATATTGTGTCAATTAAAGCCAATGATTCTTTTTGTAAGCCTTTCTTTGCTAATTCTAAATCTTAATTTAAGAAATACATTCTTAGTCAACTCAACCAAAACACTCATTTTAAGTTATTCTTTCTTAAATAATGCAGGAATCATTGCTTGTAATCTTAATGCCAGTTACGGTCTTTCTGTAGCTATATTTGAATTCTAGTTTTACGAATTCTAGCCAAGCTAATGTGGCTCACCCCGTTGGCAGATTGTTTTGCTTGATACAGGAACATCTGACTTGATTCAAGAATATTTAGCTTGTTTTTGGAAAGGCTGTTTTTGCAGTGTGGTGGGAGTTTTCCACACCATATGTGTGTTTTGAAGGTTAAGAGATAAAAAAGTAAATGGAAACCCAGCTCAAACAAATCCAGCTGTTACCAGATTAAAAATGCACACTCTTCCTTTGACGATGATGACAACGTATTTGGCTAAGCTGGAATTTTGTATAAAACAGCAGGAAGTAAAGGGCGTCTTATCTACATGATTGTACATGTGTGCACTATTTAACTATTGATAACTTTTTCATAGTAATACTAAAAAAATACCTCAAAGTGGTTAATGGGTTTTATTACGTTTTGTCAAGGTAAACTTGAAGTAACACAAATGATTAAGTGTGAATAAAAGATTACACTTTACAGTGGATTTAACATAGGCAGAAAACTAGTAACGTTTTTTGTCAAAGTCATCTCATTTGCAGGGCTATGCATTCACTTTTTTTGCACATATCACCGGTGCTCCAGAGTTTACAAATTATAACACAGGTATAAAAATATAAAGTAATTCCACTGTAGTTTTGGACTCACTCTGTGTTGGGGGGACCACAGTCCACTACGTAAACTGCCATTTACTATTAATGGAATACGAATAAGTACTGAAAAATGTTTTAAGTATTAAAAAAAAGAAATGTTTATGTATTTCTTTTATAATTGTTTGTGCCCATAACATGGAAGCAGAAAGTCGTCATGCAAGGCTCCCCTTTATGGTCCCACTGAATCCAAGTAGTTAGCATACAAACTCCCTAAACGACCACGAACAAGATGAAGCAGGAAATATATAGCCTAATAGTGATTCGTCGGTGACCCCACATGGAAACCATTTTAGCAATATAGGAAAATGCCCATAATGACTAAAAAAATGGCAGAATGATGGAATAACCAGTCAAATATTCAGTTTTTAACACCAGCTTCATTCTTAACCTGTTAAGCCCCACGGACCCTTCGGCGGGTCCAAAACCACAACATCTGCAACACAACATTCTTAAGATTTAATAAACTATGAATGTTTCATATCCATGTAACGGGAAGAAACTCAGCTAACTCATTATTTTTTTTTTAGCAAAAAAAACCCCAAGGCTAACGCTGAGCCTCTGAATTAGCTCTGAGCGAAGAAATGCTAACGCCGTTATCACAGAACTCACAATATAACACCCTTATTACTTATCGTAACTGCACATCCAATCCATCGATTAGCATCGTGAGATTACACGGAATCGATAGGTATCTGTTTCATCACTCCATGATCAGAACTCGCGAACTTATAAACAAAAACAGACATCACAACACGTGGCATTAGGTACCTTTGTTGTTGTCTGGTCAAAAGTTGTCTTCAATGGCATTAAAATGATGAAAACGCTGCTGAAGGTTAATCCATAGGTTAATCCAATGTGTCCCTTTGAAATCATTTCTGATAATCCATCAGCAAAACCTAGATTAAAGTGTTCAGATTTCAGAGAGTAAAATAGGTTTCGCTTTTGGGCAAACTGCGTGCGCATAGCCCCCACTTCTCAATGGTAACGTGCGTGTGTATGTGGAAATCCCGCTTCGATTCTATTGGCTCTAACGGTTCAAAAGAGATGTCAATCATCAAAATCGATCAATGGGTTTCAGAGAAAAGGCAAATACGCCCATTTCCACCCAAATGAGTTTTTTTGCTAAATCTCTCTAAAAAGGTCAAATGTCACTTGTTTTGCATCAATCTTGATACAGGGTACTTATTATCTGTTGTACTTTGGATTCCTAAAGCTTTTAGTCTACCTTACATCATCCAAGGGTGGTTTTCACAATAAGTAACAAATATGTTTTGGACGGACACTATAATTTACAGTTTTTTACTATGTTCAATCTGAATTTTCTTTAACATAAAAAACATCTATATTGATTCTGACTTTCCTACATCCAACTCACAGGTTTATCATTACTTTGAGAACAAAGATTATTAATTTACCCCTTTTAGAAGTGAAGTTATTGTCATTTGTTGTGGAAATGTCATTTTCGAGCCTGAGACCTGAAAAACAGGCTTGGGTTTAAACAGTATTGTGAGCTCAGAGTGTGTCATAAAACCTCACAATGGCTTATTCACTGCAGTATGTTTCCAAACTTAAATGTTTGATGGGAAAATACTGAATGTTCCTTCTATATCAGAGTAGCACATGATAAGAGAGGCCCTACGTAGCTGTGTACGTAGCCGGATGTCTGACTACATGGATGACGCTCATGAGACACTGTGTTGAAGTCATGATAGCTATGTTCCTAAGATTGGCATGATGACACAGCTCCTAGAGAGGCAGGCATATGACTCTCATGTGTATTGCTTACGGAGGCCTTAGCTAATCTTAACTTAACTAAAGAGTATTCTTCCGTCTTGTTGACTGTAACACCCTCTCTTGTAGCATATCAAGGACTCTACTAAAGTCACTCTTTTGCCCAATGCAACCTGATGTATGTGATGACCACTTCCATTCTTGCAAGGATAATAAAGACATGTATCCTGATATTGAAGATCAAGCCGGTGACCAGTGATATCTTTCTAACATGTTCATCTTCCACAGCTTCTGCAGCCATGGCCTCCTGTTCTCCACTCCTGCTCTTGGTCCTGTGCACTCTGACTGTGGCTGAAGCCCAGCTCAAGGTGTTTAACCTGCGGGCCAGCAAACTTCATTCAAACATTCTGGGAACTCCGGATGCCTATGTCGAGGTGTTTTGTGGATCTGCCACTCTGGGTGAAACATCAGTTCGCCACAACGAACCAAACCCCTGGTGGGACGAAGAGTTCACCTACTTAGACACCCAAGAGAATGGCATGATAAGGCTTGAGGTTCATGACCATGACATCGGGTTCGATGACCTGCTTGGAGTCTGCCAGCAGAAAATTAAGCTGGGAACCCATGAAGATAAATGCTTTCTTAAAAAAGGTGGCATCCTTCGTTACACCTACTCCCTCAAATAATTCTGTCAGTAAAACTTCAAAGACGTATCCGACCATAAGTCTTTACATGCAGCCTTTGATTCTCTCAGACTGGCTCTGAGAAACAAACAAATACATTTGCAAAATATGTTGTTCTGGTGACTGCCATATAGCATCTTTGGCTATTTTTCCCTGTTTCAAAGGTGATTAACGAAAAATAAAGAGTGCTGAAACAACTAAAATGGGTTTCATGTAATTTATCATGATATTACGAGTATATAAATGAATGATTCAAAGACACTTATAGTTTCACGTCTTGTTACATAAGAATAGATCATATTTGTTAAGTGTTATTATGGGAGAATTACTATTCTTGTGGTACTGCTGCCTTATTAGGCCCATATTGAGCAGAGCATATTAAGACTAAAACTCATGTACAACAACTTCCTGACTTGCAACAAATCAGCACTAATTAGAGGGTTATTGAGGAAAAACTCTCAACTAATGCCTTATTAAATGTAGAATAAGGTCATGTAGAATAAGGCATTAATAAGTGTTTTATAATGACTAATAAAGAGCCAATATACTGCTAATATGCACGTTAATGAACAACTAGTTGATGGTGAATGTGTTTACCTTAATATAAAGTGTTACCAAACGTTCTTTCGACTTCCCAAACCTGAGCCTCACGCGCCGCCTATGTGTTTAGCGTGGTTCTACAATCAGAGAGTTACAAGGGTCTGTAAATGCAAGGAAAACAATTGGCCACCCCAGCTTCCACCTGCAGGCTCGGGGGATAGTTATCTAATCATCCCTCAATGTTCTTTGTACATCTGTGGAGTGATGAGGCCCGAGCCTAGACGCCAAACTCAAACTATATGCTGCTTCTAATAAAGATATTAAGAAACATGTGAGTTGTCCGATTGAAATATAATGTTTCCTATGAAAATATTATTTAGCCTGACTCTGTGAATCTGTCTATACAAATGTTGCTAGGAAATAGTAAGGACATCTTTGTGTACAGAGAAAAGGGTGGTGCGCAATACAGTTTTATTTGTATCTGAAAAAAATGTCCATCACTTTTCAAAACAAAGGCCCATTGAAGGTAAAAACAGCAAATAATTATTTTTAAAATATCATTTTTATTATTATTTCGAAATGTTATTCTTTATTTTCAATCTCAGAGAGCTTGAGTTTTTGTAATAACATAATATAGCAAATATTTGAAAGACCACGTCACTTTGGTATTTATGACATGTTGAGTGATTGATTTATGACCCCCCATAAAACCTTAGTCCCACCTTATTCTGAGTGCACCCAAAAACCGGGTTTCCGATTTTGTGCAGACTGTAGTCCAAAATATGGATGAATATTTTTGACGGAGAAGGGGAAATGAAGCCCACTTTTACCCTTCTCCGTTGCAACTTACAACGGAGAAGGGGAAAAAAGTATCTTAAAATAATAAAAAAATAAGTTTTAAAAAATTGGGCCAACTGAGAAGTGGCCCGAAAAAGCATAACCCTTTGGGGCTTCGAGCCCCTTCTCCGTTGGCACCATTTTTTTAAACTTCCTTTTTGATTATTTTAAGATACAATTAACCGTTTTCTTCACTTTTTTCTTCTTTCCACGGGTGGGTGCGCCCGGCAGGCCGCCTATGAGCACCCAAATTTGGCCTGAACCTCCAGGATTTGTGGACTCAGCTCCATAAACTGACAAAATCACCCAGAAATGTCACTTGCCTAGCCCAAACATATATAATACAAATACATTTAAATAATAAAAGGTACAATTGTGCTCAGAATTTCCTGGAATTTGATTTATATAGCCCCATGATAGTGATTAAAAATCATTTTCATGGAAAAAAGTGTTAAAACGCCTGATTAAAGCATATACAGGACCACAGTGAGCTACAGAGTATGTGCATTGTTTCAGGGAACCATATTAATGATAAAATAAAAAAGAATTTAAAATCATTTTAGGGGAAAAAGTGTGTAGAGAACCTCACTTTCAATGGCAGAATGCAGCACCGGACAATCTGAGCCAGGAAAAGTGTTCCAAATGGTGTTTGAATCCTGGGTAAACGTTGTTTAAATAGTGTGACACTTCCAGGGCCCATCACAGCATTTTACAAGGCACAAATCATTTTTAAAATGTCGGGAAAAGTGTATCGAAAAGAGCCAGTTGAGGTGGTTCTGGCATCTAGT
Source organism: Pogonophryne albipinna (assembly GCA_028583405.1). NCBI lineage: Eukaryota > Metazoa > Chordata > Actinopteri > Perciformes > Artedidraconidae > Pogonophryne > Pogonophryne albipinna. The sequence continues at coordinate 99,402 of JAPTMU010000324.1, read as the reverse complement.
TAGGATGCCACCTGGGCGCCTCCCTAGGGAGGTTTTCCAGGCACGTCCAGCTGGGAAGAGACCAAGGGGTAGACTTAGGACCAGGTGGAGGGATTATATCTCTTCGCTGGCCTGGGAGCGCCTTGGGATCTCGCAGTCAGAGCTGGTTGATGTGGCCATGGAAAAGAAAGTTTGGGGCTCTCTGCTGGAACTGCTACCCCTGAGACCCGACCACGGATAAGCGGGAGAAGATGGATGGGAAAAGTGTTTTTAAATGTATGGACGAGTTTTGTAGCGTGTCCATTTGGAGGATATGGATTAACATTGAAACTCTCCTGGAAATGTACATTTCCAGAGAGTTTCAATGTTAAAACGATTATCCTCCAAATGGACAAGCTCATATTGCTCATATTTCCACAATGCATTGACATTTGGAGCTTATATTTGAACGGTGATAAATAGGGCCACCATATGATGTATTGATGTGAAAATTGAGACATTTGGAACAATGTCAAATATTTATAAATGTTGCATGGATTGCAAACTTGGCATAGTGAACAGGTGGTACCCGCTGTAGCACACCCACAAAGTGTTGGGGGCCAGAAACACTTGTTTACCCGTTTTAAGTGCGTTTCGTCATAAATACACTTTTTTTTTCCAAGTACAGCAATATATAACACGGTCTTACAGCTCTCCCCTGCTGGAAAATGTGAATATCGCATTTTTTGTCACTTTCAAAACTCTCCTGCCAATGGCTGGAGAAATGGAGTCGATTTTGTATTCAATCTGGCCGTTAACCTGGGCCCCCCAACGTTTTTTTTCGAGACTGTGTCTCAGGGCTTCTTAACATTTATGAAACTATTAATGAGTAGCACCAGATTAACGGGAAGAATCTCAGCTAACTGAAGATATGAACCATTGTTACCAAAATAAAAACACAAGTCCTCAGAAGAAGCGTCTAAATGACCCCTGAGCGAAAAAATGCAAACTGACTTTGGCACAGAACTCAAGATAAAGATACCCTTATTACTTATTGTAGCTGCACATACAAGATATCCGATTAAAGCTGAGACTCCACAGATTATATAGGTATAGTATCATCACTGAGCGATCCAAACTCGCGACAGGGGAAGCAAACACAGACATCACAACACGTACCTTTACTGAACTTTTACGGGAGATCGTCTCACCGTAGCTGTCAATCTGATCAAAATATGTGTTCAATGGCATTAAAACGAGAAAAAACGTGGCTGAATAGGTTAATCCATAGGTTAATAATGTGTCTGTCGCTTTGAAAAAATTATTTATAATCCATAATTCAATTTTTCTGTAAAAATCGGAGAAAAAAAGTTAGCTGCTAATGGTAGCCAACAGAGGCTATGCAGCTTCCGGTGTTGGCCACACGTCACTCTCACTGCTTATTTTGTAACGTGTTTGTGTGTGTAGAACTTTCCCTCGATTCCATTTGCTCTTTGCGGTTATAAAAATATTTCATTCGTCAAAATCGACCAAGGGGGGCCAGAGATATGGAAAATCCACCCAAATGGCCCCAAAAGAGGTTTTTTTTGCTAAATCTCTCTAAAAAGGTCAAAGATCACTTGTTTTGCATCAATCTTGATAAAGGGTACTTATTATATGTTGTACTTTGGATTCCTAAAGCTTTTAGTCTACTAATCCATCATCAGAGGGTAGTAAAAAAGAATTTGTTAAGAACTCAGGCACTTAGGAGATAGGACCCAATTGCACGACCCGGGAGACAGAGGTAAAGTATTTGTAAGATACTTTATTTTTAAATGAACAGCAAAAAATGATCTCTACAAAATGGAGAACAAAAATGAAAACGCTCACGTAGTGAGGATCAAACTTATCAAGACCTCAAAAAAGCATAGACCTGACTGTGACAAGAGACGAGAGTAAAGCATTGACCATGGCAATCGACAAAAAGCATAGACCTGACCATGACAAGAGACAAGACCTTCCAGGGCAAAAGACAAAAACGAACTGACACTGAACACTGGGAGTTAGGGGAATTTAAACACAGGGTAACTAGACACAGGTGGGAACAATCAGGGGCGGGGCTGACACTGATGAGCACAGGAGACACAGAAGGGGTGAAAGGTGAAAACAATCAGGAAATTAGACACACCAGGGAAACTAACGACAGACAAGAAAACACAGGGGAAAAGACCAGACAATACACAGGGAGGAAAACATGACAAGGAGAAAAGCAAAAACACCCACTACCAGAAACACAAAACTAAAAACGTGACACAACACAAGAATCATGACAGAATTTATGGACAGACACTATAATTTACAGTTTTTACTATGTTCAATCTCAATTTTCTTTTAAATAAAAAACATCTATATTGATCCTGACTTTCTACATCCAACTCACAGGTTTATCATTACTTTGAGAACAAAGATTATTCATTTAACCCTTTTAGAAGATATGGTCATTTGTTCTGGGAATGTCATTGTCGAGCCTGAGACCTGAAAAACAGGCTCAGGGTTGAACGGGTTAATATTCCAGTGAGAGGAAGTACGTCCAATGGCAGGAGGAGTCAATATTAATTTTGTCCAAAAAGTGGAGCTTTCCCTTACTATTTCCTAGCAACACATGTATGGACAGGATTCACAGAGTCAGGCTACAGAATATATAATAATATAATAATCGTAGGAAACATTATATTTCATTCACACAACTCACATGTTTCTTAATATGTTTATTAGAAGCAGCATATAGTTTGAGTTTGGCGTCTAGGCTCGGGCCTCATCACTCCACAGATTTACAAAGAACATTGAGTGCTGATTAGATAACTATCCCCCGAGCCTACAGGTGGAAGCTGGGGTGGAAGCTGGGGTGGAAGCTGGGGTGGAAGATGGGGTGGAAGATGGGGTGGAAGATGGGGTGGAAGCTGGGGTGGATGCTGGGGTGGATGCTGGGGTGGAAGATGGGGTGGAAGATGGGGTGGAAGCTGGGGTGCAAGCTGGGATGAAGCTGGGGTGGAAGCTGGGGAGGAAGCTGGGGTGGAAGCTGGGGTGCAAGCTGGGATGAAGATGGGGTGGAAGATGGGGTGGAAGCTGGGGTGCAAGCTGGGATGAAGATGGGGTGGAAGATTTGGTGGAAGCTGGGGTGCAAGCTGGGATGAAGCTGGGGTGGAAGCTGGGGTGGAAGCTGGGGTGGAAGATGGGGTGGAAGATGGGGTGGAAGCTGGGGTGGCAAGCTGGGATGAAGCTGGGGTGCAAGCTGGGATGAAGCTGGGGTGGTAGCTGGGGTGGAAGCTGGGGTGGAAGCTGGGGTGGAAGCTGGGGTGGAAGCTGGGGTGGAAGATGGGGTGGAAGATGGGGTGGAAGCTGGGGTGCAAGCTGGGATGAAGCTGGGGTGGAAGCTGGGGTGGAAGCTGGGGTGGAAGCTGGGATGAAGCTGGGGTGGAAGCTGGGGTGGAAGCTGGGATGAAGCTGGGGTGGAAGCTGGGGTGGAAGCTGGGATGAAGCTGGGGTGGAAGCTGGGGTGGAAGCTGGGGTGGAAGCTGGGGAGGTGGTGGGGCAGGCGAGCAACAGCAACATGAAACACAGCAGTGACAGCAGCAGAATTAGCGAGACAGAGGTAGGAAGACCTGGTAGCTTAAATAGAGCGGCAAGTTAAGGAGAATGCGTTTGGTTGGTTGTAAGAGGGACGAGGCGCGTCACCTGTTAATGTATCATTGGTGCTCAACTCGAGCACCAATGATACATTAACACGTGACGCGCCTCGTCCCTCTTACAACCAACCAAATGCTAGCCTGCGAGCTAGTTCAGGCAGTCAACTCGACTGCCTGAACTAGTTCGCAGGCTTCGCCCCATATGTGTGTGGTACTGATGGGAATTCCGGCTCTTTTTAGTGAGCCGGATCATTTGGCTCGGCTCACGAAGAAGAGCCGACTCTTTCGGCTTCCAAACGGCTCTTCATTTTACCACATATACCTTTTATAAATCAATCAAATGTAGCACTGTTTTGACCAATGATTTATACGTGTAAACATATATAACGTTAATATAAATGATTTTCTGTGGCCAATTGTTTTCCTTGCATTTACAGACCCTTGTAACTCTCTGATTGTAGAACCACGCTAAACACATAGGCGGCGCGTGAGGCTCAGGTTTGGGAAGGCTAAATAACTTTTGGTAACACTTTATATTAAGGTACACACATTCACCATCAACTAGTTGTTCATTAACGTGCATATTAGCAGTATATTGGCTCTTTATTAGTCATTATAAAACACTTATTAATGCCTTATTCTACATGACCTTATTCTACATTTAATAAGGCATTAGTTGAGAGTTTTTCCTCAATAACCCTCTAATTAGTGCTGATTTGTTGCAAGTCAGGAAGTTGTTGTACATGAGTTTGGGTCTTAATATGCTCTGCTCAATATGGGCCTAATAAGGCAGCAGTACCACAAGAATAGTAATTCTCCCATAATAACACTTAACAAATATGATCTATTCTTATGTAACAACACGTGAAACTATAAGTGTTAATAGTGTCTAAACAACAAAATATTTGGTATTTCTATCTAAGAATATGTTTTGAAGGTTAGACATGGAAAATATGGAATATGGAATCATTCATTTATGTACTCGTAATATCATGATAAATTACATGAAACCCATTTGAGTTGTTTCAGCACTCTTTATTTTTCGTTAATCACCTTTGAAACAGGGAAAAATAGCCAAAGATGCTATATGGCAGTAACCAGAACAACATATTTTGCAAATGTATTTGTTTGTTTCTCAGAGCCAGTCTGAGAGAATCAAAGGCTGCATGTAAAGACTTATGGTCGGATACGTCTTTGAAGTTTTACTGACAGAATTAGCCGAGGGAGTAGGTGTAATGAAGGGAGCCACCTTCTTCAAGAAAGCATTCATGCTCATGGGTTCCCAGCTTAATTTGCCGCTGGCAGACTCCAAGCAGGTCATCGAACCCGATGTCATGGTCATGAACCTCAAGCCTCATTACGTCATTCTCTTGGGTGTTGAAGTAAGTGAAGTCTTCATCCCACCAGGGGTTTCGGTCGTTGTGGCGAACTGATGTTTCACCCAGAGTGGCAGATCCACAAAACACCTCGACATAGGCATCCGGAGTTCCCAGAATGTTTGAATGAAGTTTTCTGGCCTGCAGGTTAAACACCTTGAGCTGGGCTTCAGCCACAGTCAGAGTGCACAGGACCAAGAGCAGGAGTGGAGAACAGGAGGCCATGGCTGCAGAAGCTGTGGAAGATGAACATGTTAGAAAGATATCACTGGTCACCGGCTTGATCTTCAATATCAGGATACATGTCTTTATTATCACATACATCAGGTTGCATTGGACAAAGAGTGACTTTAGTGGAGTCCTTGATATGCTTATAAACAATAGAGGGTGTTACAGTCAACAAGACGGAAGAATACTGGTGTTTGTTTGAACTGGGTTTCCATTTACTTTTTATCTCTTAACCTTCAAAACATACGCGTGTGGAAAACTCCCACCACACTGCAAAAACAGCCTTTCCAAAAACAAGCTAAATATTCTTGAATCAAGTCAGATGTTCCTGTATCAAGCAAAGCAATCTGCCAACGGGGTGAGCCACATTAGCTTGGCTAGATTTCATAAAATTAGAATTAAAATATAGCTACAGAAAGACCATAACGGGCATTAAGATTACAAGCAATGATTCCTGAATTATTTAAGAAAGAATAACTTAAAATTAGTGTTTTGGTTGAGTTGACTAAGAATGTATTTCTTAAATTAAGTTTTATAATTAGCAAAGAAAGCTTACAATAAGAATCAATGGCTTTAATTGACACAATATATTAGTGACTTTGTCTTAAACTTAGAATGTGAATCTTAAATTAAGTTTAAACATGGTGTATACAACACCACGGTTACATTACATGCTACTTGTTAGATGCTTTTATCAAAAGCGACAAACATACTCAATACTGTGGCAATCCCCACAGGAGCACTTGGGGGTGAAGTGTCTTGCCCAGTTAGAGGTGGGGTTAAGAGGTGGTAGATGGAGTGATGAGCCATTTCTGATATCACCCAAAACAAATGGCATCCGTTTTGAAATGTTGATTGCAATAATTGTATTTATTTATTTTTTCAGACGTTTGTCAGTGTTGGACAGAGAAGGATGAAACCCTCAAACATGTACTTTTACATACATTTTCATATTTGCTTTGAAAAATGCATATTCATTTTTAAAGACTGATATAAAAACGTAATCCTTAATAAAGGGCAAATTGGAGCTTTAATTAATAAAAAAAAAAACGATTCTTGTTTAAACTGGAATTCGAGTCAAGGATCATATGAAGCTCAGCGCAAGTTCAACCAAGTTCTCTCTCCTCTCAATAAGTGATCGGGGGCGTCACTCCCCAGCTTAACCAATCACTTCAATCTATTCTCACAAGCCTATCATAGCTTTTACAGTATCTTTAAAACTGTTATTAAGAGAAGAGTCTATAAAAACATGTCATCAGCTCACTATGTGTAGCTGGCATCCAGATGTTTGCATTGCAATTCCAGCTTTAGCTTTTCCTGACATGTGCAACACGCGATCGCAAAACAGTGACAAACATGAGCAACACATTGAGCAAACATGCCGGTTGTTGAGACCCAAAAACAATGTTTGATAAAACGGGAATACTGCTGCTAGACTAAGAACAGATGGTCCCCGGGCTCAGATTAGTTTGAAGAATTGAAAAGGTAAAGCACAAACGCTGTTCTAAGCAAAATGACAGGAATATTTTAATAATATTATTATTATTATGAACAGTGCAGTATTACCTGTAGTCCTGATGCTGGTCTCTCTGCACACTGTGTGCTTTTCCTTACGTTTTTAAAGGCCAGCAAACCTCTTATCAGATTCATCCCGCCCTCCCACCACACATCGACCACAGCACCTGCTACACAACCTGCTACACAACCTGCTACACAAACTGCTACACCACCTGCTACACCACCTGCTACACAACCAGCTACACAACTAGCTACACAACATGCTACACAACCTGCTACACCACCTGCTACACAACCTGCTACACAACCTGCTACACAACCTGCTACACCACCTGCTACACAACCTGCTACACAACCTGCTACACAACCTGCTACACAACCTGCTACACCACCTGCTACACAACCTGCTACACAACCTGCTACACCACCTGCTACACAACCTGCTACACAACCTGCTACACAACCTGCTACACAACCTGCTACACCACCTGCTACACAACCTGCTACACAACCTGCTACACAACCTGCTACACAACCTGCTACACAACTAGCTACAAAACCTGCTACACAACCAGCTACACAACCTGCTACACAACTAGCTACACAACCTGCTACACAACCTGCTACACAACCTGCTACACAACCTGCTACACCACCTGCTACACCACCTGCTACACAACCTGCTACACAACTAGCTACACAACCTGCTACACAACCTGCTACACAACCAGCTACACAACCTGCTACACAACCTGCTACACAACCAGCTACACAACCTGCTACAATCAGCATTTTACAACATGACAGCCATAGAATGTTAGGCCTTGAGCTTTATGGATAGTTTGGCCTAATGGTCCCTTTATCCAATATCTGATGAGAGGACTACAGCACCACAATCCTTTATTCAGATCTAGCAAGAGGGACTTTACCAAAAATGCAGATTAAATTAAAATAATTTAAGCATTCAAACATTTAATATGCAAATCCAGTGAGTATACATCAATGCCAGCAATTGCTCACTTGTTTAAATGTGCTAAATATACAGAAACCTATTGCATTTAACATTAACATTTTATTATTTGTTAAGTCCAAGGAGAGGGTCGTTGTGTTACTCTCTATTAGGGCAGCATAACATGTGACTTCCTGCAGGGAGAGAAATGTGTCTGAAAGCAGATCATGAAAGGCAGACACGTGTTCAACAGAAGAGCAATAGAAAACGCTATGACTGGAAACATGGATGTGTAGTGTCCAGGACAGGAGGACTTTGCAGCTGGTGAATCAAACTGCCCAGAGTCATACCCATCGAGAGCATCAGTGATATTGGCAGGAAAGGTGTCTGCAATGAGCACAAATTATATTAAAGGCAATACTCACCAAAGCCATACTTTTCTGTAAACAAAAAACTGATGTTCTGCGTTCTTTTGTTTTTCTCATGTAGCAAAATTGGACTAGAACCGCAAGGACAAAACAAATCTCATTCAACGTTTAGCTAGTGTCCGATACCTCCTAGGATACAGGTATCTATATACATGTTAGGTCAATATCAAGGATGTTTCTGATTCAATATTTTCAAACATTAAACTTAGTCAAAAATATATTTTTTCCTGATGCATATGTTAATGAAAAGCTTATTTCTGTGTCTTTCTGAAGTCATAGAATGTTCTTGAACAATTAAACCTCACAAGTGTAATTTCTCTTCCCAGATACGAGTAAAGATTTATAGAAAATCTATCTGGAGATGCAAAATGAAAATAAGTGACCTACGAATAAACCTATTACAACTTCAGATAAAAAAAAAATGCAAAGTTAAAGTTACAGCACAAGTTAAATGTAGTTTTATACAATGATTATATTTTTCAATTTGTGTGGATTGTTTTAATAAAATAATGCTTTTCCTTTATTTTGTATTTGCAGGTAAAAAAGAGGCGATCAAATAATCTGCTGCAGACTGCTCAGCATGTATGATAGAAAAGAGAATAGTCACACTAAGTCAGTTCGTGCTCAGAGTGTAAAAGTAACACTGGACATGATGTTACATTCTTAGAGTCAAACCAATTCTTGTCAGAATTCTTATGTCACACTCCATCATACTGAGAAGTGTTAATCAAGTTTACAATATGATGTACGAACTCATAGATGTGAGGCTAACACCACAGCAGCACGAGAAAATGTGGCAAAGCACATCTGCCAACAGCGTGGGAGCAATCCAGCTGCTGCATGTGATGTAAGCGTGACACCAGACATGTCCTTCACAACACAGATACCAGACAGCCTTCAACCACTTGTTTTGCGGGAAGATAAGTGTCCAAAACTAAATGTATTTCATTCTTAGACTTCATCATTAGTTCACCAATTTAACAATGCCTTTTTGTCTCTTATTTTTAGATCTTGCATTTTGTGTTTACTCAATGTTATTCAGCTTTCTGACGACCCTCAGTGAGTCTTTAGCAACATACTTCAGAGACCCTCAGTGAGTCTTTAGCAACATACTTCAGAGACCCTCAGTGAGTCTTTAGCAACATACTTCAGAGACCCTCAGTGAGTCTTTAGCAACATACTTCAAAGACCCTCAGTGAGTCTTTAGCAACATACTTCAGAGACCCTCAGTGAGTCTTTAGCAACATACTTCAGAGACCCTCAGTGAGTCTTTAGCGATATACTTCAAAGACCCTCAGTGAGTCTTTATCGATATACTTCAGAGACCCTCAGTGAGTCTTTAGCGATATACTTCAGAGACCCTCAGTGAGTCTTTAGCAACATACTTCAGAGACCCTCAGTGAGTCTTTAGCAACATACTTCAAAGACCCTCAGTGAGTCTTTAGCAACATACTTCAGAGACCCTCAGTGAGTCTTTAGCAACATACTTCAGAGACCCTCAGTGAGTCTTTAGCAACATACTTCAGAGACCCTCAGTGAGTCTTTAGCAACATACTTCAGAGACCCTCAGTGAGTCTTTAGCAACATACTTCAGAGACCCTCAGTGAGTCTTTAGCAACATACTTCAGAGACCCTCAGTGAGTCTTTAGCAACATACTTCAGAGACCCTCAGTGAGTCTTTAGCAACATACTTCAGAGACCCTCAGTGAGTCTTTAGCAACATACTTCAGAGACCCTCAGTGAGTCTTTAGCAACATACTTCAGAGACCCTCAGTGAGTCTTTAGCAACATACTTCAGAGACCCTCAGTGAGTCTTTAGCAACATACTTCAGAGACCCTCAGTGAGTCTTTAGCAACATACTTCAGAGACCCTCAGTGAGTCTTTAGCAACATACTTCAGAGACCCTCAGTGAGTCTTTAGCAACATACTTCAGAGACCCTCAGTGAGTCTTTAGCAACATACTTCAGAGACCCTCAGTGAGTCTTTAGCAACATACTTCAGAGACCCTCAGTGAGTCTTTAGCAACATACTTCAGAGACCCTCAGTGAGTCTTTAGCAACATACTTCAGAGACCCTCAGTGAGTCTTTAGCAACATACTTCAGAGACCCTCAGTGAGTCTTTAGCAACATACTTCAGAGACCCTCAGTGAGTCTTAGCAACATACTTCAAAGACCCTCAGTGAGTCTTTAGCAACATACTTCAGAGACCCTCAGTGAGTCTTTAGCAACATACTTCAAAGACCCTCAGTGAGTCTTTAGCAACATACTTCAGAGACCCTCAGTGAGTCTTTAGCAACATACTTCAAAGACCCTCAGTGAGTCTTTAGCAACATACTTCAGAGACCCTCAGTGAGTCTTTAGCAACATACTTCAAAGACCCTCAGTGAGTCTTTAGCAATATACTTCAAAGACCCTCAGTGAGTCTTTATCAATATACTTCAGAGACCCTCAGTGAGTCTTTAGCAACATACTTCAGAGCTATTGAGCCTTTCCCCCCCCCCTGATTTTTAAGTGAAGCCTTAGTGGTTAGATACATCTTCACATCACAATGTTACATCTCCAAGTCAATACAAATGATCTTAATTCACATTTATGATATTAGTTGCCTCTAGAAATGCCTGAGAAAATCTATAGCTGTTCACCAGTGTCATTGAGGATCAACACACACTGTAAATACAAATGTACATTTCTGTTGAGAAAAACATTGTTTTAAATTAGATTTGTATGATCATACACGACATATGTTCACATTGTCAATGTGAAGGAGCAGTGTGCAGGATTGAGTACGTCTAACAATGGTAGGTTCCATCCAATGGATAGCTTGTTCACTCGCCCTCCTATCCCATGTTTGTAGGAGAATGTATATTGGCTGCAAAAAAATTGAGGCCCAATCATGTTTCCTCTGTCCATTCTGCGCTGCTGTAGACGTGGCAGTGCAACCTAGACAGGGCCGCGGGAAGGGGGGTGCTGAGGGGGCTGCAGCACCCCCTAGCGGCAAGCAGGCGGAGCTCCCCTGTCTGCACATTTATTTTTATTTTCTATTTATTTAATTTCATTGTGCCTGAGATTATATTATATATTATTATTCAAATGATAATTTAAAACTATATAATACATTATTTTGCTTCAGGGAAGAAAAATAAAAAATATGTTTTTTTTTGTTTTTAGTCGGCTACTTTTAACGTGACGCACAACAACACAAGTAACTGACACGGCGCAAAAACGTATCTCGGAATTTCTTCTCTCTAAAAACGCTAAATCTGCTAAACCATGTGCATAATCTGTATTCTGGTCAATATCATGTTTGTGGTATTTTAATTATTATTGTATGGTTATTGTGCCGTGCATAATCTGTGTAATATGTAGCCAATATTTTACATCTTTGTAGTGTGTGTGTGTGTCTGTGTGCTCGCGCTTTTATGCGTGCTCTATAGTGCCCGGTTGCCGTAATAGTGTTCACTGGAATCCTTTGTTATGGAAATAAACAAAATACAAATACAAAATACCTTCCCGCGCTTCTGAACCTAGAGGACAAAAAGACAACAGTTAGTCAACCATAATGATGGAAGTAATTATCAGCAGCTGCCAATAGATCCCCTAAATCAGGTAGGATGGACCTTTGAAGCAGGGTTGGAAACTTAAACACACACACACACACACTATTGAATGTAAAACAGTTCTTGAGAGCATCCTAAGGGAATTGATCGAATGCTAAATCCCTTCCAGAACACCAACTTTATAATACCTTAGAAACTACGCGTTGGCACGAATGCTTCAGCTTCCTACAACTTTAAAGCTGTGTGGATGTGGCTCTATGAAGTCGTTAATATTGTTCTCATTCATTTAATAAGTTTAGAAGGGGGGAGCATAGTCTAACGGAACTTGTACGGAAAAAAGGGTGGCGCGCAATATTTTTATTTTTATCTGAAAAAAATGTCCATCACTTTTCAAAACAACTACAAATAATTATTTTCAAAATATCATTTTAATTATTATTTCGAAATGTTATTCTTTATTTTCAATCTCAGAGAGCTTGAGTTTTTGTAATAACATAATATAGCAAATATTTGAAAGACCACGTCACTTTGGTATTTATGACATGTTGAGTGATTGATTTATGACCCCACCCCATAAAACCTTAGTCCCGCCCCTAAATCCCTTTGATGTGACAGGTGTCAGTGCACCTGTTGTAGTAACCCCTAATAAACCATTGTCTTTACTCTTTTATGTCTTGATTGTTTAGTTGGTTAGGGTTTTATTGCCCCCTCATAAAGTATTGTTCCTAAATAGGGGGGTAATAAGACTTTATTGACCCTTTGTCTGTGCACCTGTTGTAGTGTCCTCCTAGTGTCCCATTGTAGTCAATGACGATGCATGACTTGTTTTGGTCACCTGTTGTTGTTGTAATGCCCTCTATAAGGTAATGTTCCTTAATAGAGGGGTAATCATACTTATTGACCCTTTTTGTTAATAGATGCTTATATGACATTTAAGGATGTCTTATGAAGTTGTCTAGGTAGGTAATAATACTTTAAAGACCCTTTGTGTTAATATAGGGGTTAAAAGGGTATTCTTAGATAGTTTCTTCTTATTTCCCCTCCACCCCTACTGATCTGCGTGACCCGGTATCACGGCAAGACGTGAAGATGTCACAATTTCGTCCCTTCAAACGTTACACGGTATTGTTAACCCATGTTAACAAGTTGAGCAATACCCGGAAATGCCAAGCAAATGCTCCGGGTGCACAGCTGATATCAAGGGACACCTAGTGGTTAAAGCACATTATTGAATTTTATTATATTTATTATTAGATATTAATAGGATCCCTATAAAGTATATTCATTACTCGTTATTCTCTACTAATAGTTCATTAAAGACTGTATATAATGACTATTTTGCACATCCCTTTCAAGATTTCAAGATTTTCTAAGGTTTATTGAGATATCATATTAAACACAACTACGGTGTAGTTATGCAATGAATGAAAAACTTGGGTCACAGGTTCCTCAACAGCGCATTACAAGACATCTATCAATATGTGTGTGTACCTCCACCATTAAACTGTCGTATTCTGCACATTTCTTATTCTATCTACATACATAAGAGTATAATACATATGTATAATGCAGTTAAAATAAGTGCTTCAACATAGTTAACATTGCAGGAAAGCAATATATTAGACGTTAAGTACTTTGTCAGGATTAATATTTATCTGTAGATACAAATGTCACTGTGTGTGCTGTGTGCTCTGCATGTGTGACCATTAAAGAGGGTTTCTTCCCTCCATATTCTTCTTCTATACCCCAAAGCTTTTTTCTTATTCAAAAGAAGACCTTAACCTAAAGTACTCTTTAATGTTTAAATTAATCCTTATTAGTTTGTCTGTTTTGCACATCCTCTATATATATATATATATATATATATATTTATAAAACGGACAAGTCAAATCAAGCAATCTGATTGGTTCTGAGCGTATACCACGGGTAGAATTGTAAGTTACTTTTCACAACAATTCAGTATCCCTCCGCGCCTGAGAAAAACAGTATACCGTTGGGCTGAAAAGCAAACTGCCTGCAGTTTGCTTTTCAAACTGGAACAAGAAAGCAGCGGAGAAGTAACGGGGCACAAACCCTCCTTTTTACGCAGCGGTCCAGACATAGACATCAAACGGCAAAACATATTCAGTGTGCAGTTCCTTTGGCATTAGGGCAGGGGTATCTAGATACTTTCCAAGGTTTGACATAATGAGTTGTGCTACTTTTAAAGCAAGCAACGATGTTTTCAAATCTGTAATCAAAGAGGTCCGCAAAAACACTATCGACTAATCAGATTGCTTGATTTGACTTGTCAGTTTTATAAATATATTTACATTTCTTCCTTTACGAAACAAACTTACAAAGCATAAGATGGAAACATTTAAGATTAACTTCGACCTCCGGGTGGGTCTTACTATGGAGGAGTGGATTGAGCAGTGCCTATCTCCAGAAAAAAAAAGCACCTAAACGACGACATGCAGAGCTACGTGAAGAGCAGGTAGACGAACTGGAAAATTACCACCATTCAAAAGCTTTCTGATGCGGGTCTTGAAACAAAGCAGAGACATTATGACCGTTAGTGGCTACAGGTGCAAAGCTCTCTCCAGAGCAACTGGAAGCCAAATCTCGGGGACCGGAGAAAGTGGAGCAATATTCTCGCCACGCCAAGCAACAGCCTAGAACAACCTCAACCTATACAAGTAACCTCGTAAGCCATTCTACTGATGCTGGACAGTTTTTCAGTGGCTGCACAATAAACGGCAACATACAAATGAATGTAAATAAATAGCCAAATAATGGATCAACGCTCTCTGCCTAATATGTTCGCTAGCTGTTAGTGTTGTTGCATAGCAACCACCTCGCACTATGTTTCTTGCAGAAGGCAACGGAGGGACTATTTTATTTTGCACATCATTATTTACTAATAAAAACTATTTATATTAGAGTGTGTATTTTTCTTTCATATTGCCACACTTGGTAACCGTTTTATAAAAGCAATAGCTCACTTCAGGCCGTGATATATGCTCATTATATCACAGCTAAGGGGGTTGTCGACCCTCCGCTTCGCGTCGGGCCGAACCACGCCCCTTAGCTGTGATATAATGAGCATATACCACGGCCTGTCGTGAGCTATTGCTTAAATATATATATATATATATATCGCTTTGCACATGGTGGGGATCTGTCGCCATCTGCCGGCCCCGCGACGGTAGCGCATGCACGAAAATGCGGGTATCTGCCACGGGAAGCACAGGGAGGTTGATTGCGACCGAATGGAGCCAATAACACCTTTGGGGAGCTGTGGCCATTCGGGAAGCGATTTTAAAAAGACCCCCCCCCCCCCTACACACCGCTGCCCTGCTCGTCTCGTACGCGTGTCTCTTATAATATATATATATATATATAATATCTAATATAAAAATTATAAAATTCAATAACATGCTTTAACCACTAGGTGTCCCTTTCTATCAGCTGTGCACCTTTATGGTGTAAATACAGCCTATCTACCAATTGGATCAAATATAAAAGTCAGCCGAATTAGTGTTGATACTGCAAGGAGACGTATTGTGTGAAGAGAAATGTAAGATGTTGTTTAATTGCTGATATATTTATGATCCAATTCACGTTTTCAGTGTTGGCGGCAGTTCTCCTGTTTGTCTAGAAGTCTTCTCAGCAGGGCTCTATAAATAGAGAACTACGGCAGATACATAATATTTAATGCAGCCGAACCGTGTATTACAATGCCGTTATCTGATGACTTTCAAAGAGAAAAGCAAGCACACTCGGAATAAAGTATTATTATATTTAAAAAAAATGTTTTCAGATTTCACATCGCATAAACACCAAATCCCAGCATGCATTGCGGTTGAATCATTGAGCTGAGGATCTTGCCTAGGTCTGTTTCTGGTTTCGTTTATGACCGATGTATTTTGTTATACACACATTCCTTCACATTTAAATTGTAATTTACATTAAAGTATTTCGTGAGGCCTTCTAACATGTTTTTAAATATAACTACGGTTGTAGATGAAGAGTTTGTAAATTGTTGCCAGGCAACGCAATCGCACAATGTCACGTCCGTTAATTCCACATCCACACGCACGGATTAACATCGATTTAATAGATTAATGTAGCCTTTGCTTCTGCTCAAAGAGGAGTCGACCAGCTGGGGCTACAAGAACATCGGGTAATCGAGTGTGACTATTACAAAATAAATCATTATTATATTAATATTGACAATAACAACCGACCGTCGGGGAGCATTTGCTTGGCATTTCCGGGTATTTCTCCACTGGTTGGGCCATGTTAACAATACCGTGTGGAGCGACTGTGGCTGGGAGGGAGTGCGGTCGTCTTTCAACCAGAAGGTTGTGGGTTCGATCTCAGCCAATGCAGTCAACATGTCAATGTATCCTTGGGCAGGATACTTAACCCTGAGTTGCTCCCGATGGCATGGCCAACGGTGTGTGAATGTTAGGTCCTAGAGCAAGTCGTACTGCTCTGTATGAATGGGTGAATTACATGTAGTATGTAAAGCGCTTTGAGGGGTCTTAAAAGACTGGTTAAAGCGCTATATAAGTACAGTCCATTTACCATTACTGTGTAACTGTGACGTTTGAAGGGACGAAATCGTGACATCTTCACGTCTCCCACCATGGTAAATCCTCACATGTTCACGTCTTGCCGTGATACCGGGTTGGATCTGTGTGACCCTGTCAGGTATCAGATGACCCCCCCCTCTTTCCTGTTTCATGCTTAGTCCCCTGTGTCTCTAGCATCTTTCAGATAATCTAGTTCCTTTCTCACAATATGGGTTTAAAAAAAGAGGAAGAATAGACATCTCTGAGGGATGTGACATCAGCTTTGGTGAAAAAAATGTCTTTACATGTCACAGTTTACCCCTTTACTCTTATCAATATTTTTGAGATAACAGTGTCTCTCCATCACACACACACACACACACCACACCCACCCACACACACACACACACACACACACACACACACACCACACCCACCCACCCACACACACACACACACACACACACACACACACACACACACACACACACACACACACACACACACAAACACACACACACACACACCTGTGACTCTAAAAGGCTAGCTTGTGATTTTTGTGTGAAACTAGGCAGTTTTATACATTTACTGATTGTTGCTTGATTCTCTCACCAAGGTACAAGCTGTCATGTTGTAAAATGCTGGTTGTGTAGCAGGTGGTGTAGCAGGTTGTGTAGCAGGTTATGTAGCAGGTGGTGTAGCAGGTTGTGTAGCAGGTTGTGTAGCAGGTTGTGTAGCAGGTTGTGTAGCAGGTGGTGTAGCAGGTTGTGGAGCAGGTTGTGTAGCAGGTTGTGTAGCTGGTTGTGTAGCTGGTTGTGTAGCAGGTTGTGTAGCAGGTTGTGTAGCAGGTGGTGTAGCAGGTTGTGGAGCAGGTTGTGTAGCAGGTGCTGTGGTCGATGTGTGGTGGGAGGGCGGGATGAATCTGATAAGAGGTTTGCTGGCCTTTAAAAACGTAAGGAAAAGCACACAGTGTGCAGAGAGACCAGCATCAGGACTACAGGTAATACTGCACTGTTCATAATAATAATAATATTATTAAAATGTTCCTGTCATTTTGCTTAGAACAGCGTTTGTGCTTTACCTTTTCAATTCTTCAAAGTAATCTGAGCCCGGGGACCATATGTTCTTTGTCTAGCAGCAGTATTCCCGTTTTATCAAACATTGTTTTTGGGTCTCAACAACCGGCATGTTTGCTCAATGTGTTGCTCATGTTTGTCACTGTTTTGCGATCGCGTGTTGCACATGTCAGGAAAAGCTAAAGCTTGAATTGCAATGCAAACATCTGGATGCCAGCTACACATAGTGAGCTGATGACATGTTTTTATAGACTCTTCTCTTGATAACAGTTTTAAAGATACTGTAAAAGCAACAAGACATTAAATAGTTTATAGGAAAAAAACGACTTGAACCATTAAGGTCAATTGCAATGTTGTATACACCTGCTAAATAAATCATT
Source organism: Pogonophryne albipinna (assembly GCA_028583405.1). Taxonomy (NCBI): domain Eukaryota; kingdom Metazoa; phylum Chordata; class Actinopteri; order Perciformes; family Artedidraconidae; genus Pogonophryne; species Pogonophryne albipinna. The sequence goes on along the minus strand of JAPTMU010000324.1, from coordinate 81,707 downwards.
AGTAGTTTCAAATGAATTTCTTCACTATCATGTAATTACAGGTATCTCCTTTTCTCGACCTTAAAAAGGGACTCTTATACCTGGGCAATGATATTTGATCCTTGACTTGTCTCAGCCGAGGAAGGTTTTTAAACTCATTATTCTGCAAGTAAGTCTGCAAGTCAATGCTAGTTAGCAGAAATGTCCTCTTCTCCTACCCTAGGACTTTGCTCCTGCACAGCAGACTAAAAGACAATGATAAAGAATTTGAAGTTGTTGAATTTCAGTTTAAACAAGAATCGTTTTTTTATTAATTAAAGCTCCAATTTTAAGGATTACGTTTTTATATCAGTCTTTAAAAATGAATATGCGTTTCTCAAAGCAAATATGAAAATGTATGTAAAAGTACATGTTTGAGGGTTTCATCCTTCTCTGTCCAACACTGACAAACGTCTGAAAAAAAAATACAAATATTGCAATCAACATTTCAAAAAGGATGCCATTTGGTTTGGGTGATATCAGAAATAGCTCATCACTCCATCTACCACCTCTTAACCCCACCTCTAATATTAGAAGATTAAGACATAAAACAAAGGCAGAGGGAGGGGAGACCAGGTGCATGATGCGAAAAAAATATTGTTACAGTGGATGAAGGGGGGGGGGGGGGTCTAAAGTCAAAGATTAATCTTGATTGGGCCAAATTTGACCCCGAGTCACCCAAAACAATTCTGCTGGGTCTCCCCAGACCCGAACACCAAATGATACACTTTTTTTTAGAGAACTTCAGACTTGGCTAAAATTGTCAAAATAATGTTGGTAGTGTTTAAATAGCCTCAGTGGAGGATATCATGAACCCTCGTTCCGATGCAAAAACTAGAGCGTAGTTATTATATCATTTTCACTTGAAACGGGTCACGGGAGACCCGAACACAACATGAGGCTTATGAACAGTATTCTTACTTTGAGAAAATATATCTTACTTGTTCTTATTAAAAAATGCTATCTTATATTGAGTTAGAATTAACCAGTAACAAGTTAAAGTATTTGGTTTGCATAAATTCGCAGCATGGAACAGATTTTTATTTCTTATTTTAAGAAATAAACTTCTCAATTTAAGAATCTGATTAAATGACACCAATTTTAAATGTCATCTATATGTATTCATTGTCAACAGCTGTCTATTCACTTCACATATTGAGACCACTGGAGGCGTGTGGCGCAGTTCCCTAGTGCGTTGGTGCTCGGATCAGGGGGCACAGGTTCAAACCCCACTGCAGTCAGCATGTCGTCGTATCCCTGAGACACTTCACCCCAAAGTGCTCCTGTGGGAATTGCCACAGTATTAAGTATGTATGTCGCTTTGGATAAAAGCGTCTAACAATTAATGTAATGTAACTCTAGTATACACCATTTTTAAACTTAATATAAGATTTACATTCTAAGTTTAAGGCAAAGTCACTAATATATTGTGTCAATTAAAGCCAATGATTCTTGTTGTAAGCTTTCTTTGCTAATTATAAATCTTAATTTAAGAAATACATTCTTAGTCAACTCAACCAAAACACTCATTTTAAGTTATTCTTTCTTAAATAATGCAGGAATCATTGCTTGTAATCTTAATGCCAGTTACGGTCTTTCTGTAGCTATATTTGAATTCTAGTTTTACGAATTCTAGCCAAGCTAATGTGGCTCACCCCGTTGGCAGATTGTTTTGCTTGATACAGGAACATCTGACTTGATTCAAGAATATTTAGCTTGTTTTTGGAAAGGCTGTTTTTGCAGTGTGGTGGGAGTTTTCCACACCATATGTGTGTTTTGAAGGTTAAGAGATAAAAAAGTAAATGGAAACCCAGCTCAAACAAATCCAGCTGTTACCAGATTAAAAATGCACACTCTTGCCTTTGACGATGATGACAACGTATTTGGCTAAGCTGGAATTTTGTATAAAACAGCAGGAAGTAAAGGGCGTCTTATCTACATGATTGTACATGTGTGCACTATTTAACTATTGATCACTTTTTCATAGTAATACTAAAAAAATACCTCAAAGTGGTTAATGGGTTTTATTACGTTTTGTCAAGGTAAACTTGAAAGTAACACAAATGATTAAGTGTGAATAAAAGATTACACTTTACAGTGGATTTAACATAGGCAGAAAACTAGTAACGTTTTTTGTCAAAGTCATCTCATTTGCAGGGCTATGCATTCACTTTTTTTGCACATATCACCGGTGCTCCAGAGTTTACAAAATTATAACACAGGTATAAAAATATAAAGTAATTCCACTGTAGTTTTGGACTCACTCTGTGTTGGGGGGACCACAGTCCACTACGTAAACTGCCATTTACTATTAATGGAATACGAATAAGTACTGAAAAATGTTTTAAGTATTAAAAAAAAGAAATGTTTATGTATTTCTTTTATAATTGTTTGTGCCCATAACATGGAAGCAGAAAGTCGTCATGCAAGGCTCCCCTTTATGGTCCCACTGAATCCAAGTAGTTAGCATACAAACTCCCTAAACGACCACGAACAAGATGAAGCAGGAAATATATAGCCTAATAGTGATTCGTCGGTGACCCCACATGGAAACCATTTTAGCAATATAGGAAAATGCCCATAATGACTAAAAAAATGGCAGAATGATGGAATAACCAGTCAAATATTCAGTTTTTAACACCAGCTTCATTCTTAACCTGTTAAGCCCCACGGACCCTTCGGCGGGTCCAAAACCACAACATCTGCAACCACAACATTCTTAAGATTTAATAAACTATGAATGTTTCATATCCATGTAACGGGAAGAAACTCAGCTAACTCATTATTTTTTTTTTTAGCAAAAAAAACCCCAAGGCTAACGCTGAGCCTCTGAATTAGCTCTGAGCGAAGAAATGCTAACGCCGTTATCACAGAACTCACAATATAACACCCTTATTACTTATCGTAACTGCACATCCAATCCATCGATTAGCATCGTGAGATTACACGGAATCGATAGGTATCTGTTTCATCACTCCATGATCAGAACTCGCGAACTTATAAACAAAAACAGACATCACAACACGTGGCATTAGGTACCTTTGTTGTTGTCTGGTCAAAAGTTGTCTTCAATGGCATTAAAATGATGAAAACGCTGCTGAAGGTTAATCCATAGGTTAATCCAATGTGTCCCTTTGAAATCATTTCTGATAATCCATCAGCAACAAACCTAGATTAAAGTGTTCAGATTTCAGAGAGTAAAATAGGTTTCGCTTTTGGGCAAACTGCGTGCGCATAGCCCCCACTTCTCAATGGTAACGTGCGTGTGTATGTGGAAATCCCGCTTCGATTCTATTGGCTCTAACGGTTCAAAAGAGATGTCAATCATCAAAATCGATCAATGGGTTTCAGAGAAAAGGCAAATACGCCCATTTCCACCCAAATGAGTTTTTTTTGCTAAATCTCTCTAAAAAGGTCAAATGTCACTTGTTTTGCATCAATCTTGATACAGGGTACTTATTATCTGTTGTACTTTGGATTCCTAAAGCTTTTAGTCTACCTTAGCATCATCCAAGGGTGGTTTTCACAATAAGTAACAAATATGTTTTGGACGGACACTATAATTTACAGTTTTTTACTATGTTCAATCTGAATTTTCTTTAACATAAAAAACATCTATATTGATTCTGACTTTCCTACATCCAACTCACAGGTTTATCATTACTTTGAGAACAAAGATTATTAATTTACCCCTTTTAGAAGTGAAGTTATTGTCATTTGTTGTGGAAATGTCATTTTCGAGCCTGAGACCTGAAAAACAGGCTTGGGTTTAAACAGTATTGTGAGCTCAGAGTGTGTCATAAAACCTCACAATGGCTTATTCACTGCAGTATGTTTCCAAACTTAAATGTTTGATGGGAAAATACTGAATGTTCCTTCTATATCAGAGTAGCACATGATAAGAGAGGCCCTACGTAGCTGTGTACGTAGCCGGATGTCTGACTACATGGATGACGCTCATGAGACACTGTGTTGAAGTCATGATAGCTATGTTCCTAAGATTGGCATGATGACACAGCTCCTAGAGAGGCAGGCATATGACTCTCATGTGTATTGCTTACGGAGGCCTTAGCTAATCTTAACTTAACTAAAGAGTATTCTTCCGTCTTGTTGACTGTAACACCCTCTCTTGTAGCATATCAAGGACTCTACTAAAGTCACTCTTTTGCCCAATGCAACCTGATGTATGTGATGACCACTTCCATTCTTGCAAGGATAATAAAGACATGTATCCTGATATTGAAGATCAAGCCGGTGACCAGTGATATCTTTCTAACATGTTCATCTTCCACAGCTTCTGCAGCCATGGCCTCCTGTTCTCCACTCCTGCTCTTGGTCCTGTGCACTCTGACTGTGGCTGAAGCCCAGCTCAAGGTGTTTAACCTGCGGGCCAGCAAACTTCATTCAAACATTCTGGGAACTCCGGATGCCTATGTCGAGGTGTTTTGTGGATCTGCCACTCTGGGTGAAACATCAGTTCGCCACAACGAACCAAACCCCTGGTGGGACGAAGAGTTCACCTACTTAGACACCCAAGAGAATGGCATGATAAGGCTTGAGGTTCATGACCATGACATCGGGTTCGATGACCTGCTTGGAGTCTGCCAGCAGAAAATTAAGCTGGGAACCCATGAAGATAAATGCTTTCTTAAAAAAGGTGGCATCCTTCGTTACACCTACTCCCTCAAATAATTCTGTCAGTAAAACTTCAAAGACGTATCCGACCATAAGTCTTTACATGCAGCCTTTGATTCTCTAAGACTGGCTCTGAGAAACAAACAAATACATTTGCAAAATATGTTGTTCTGGTGACTGCCATATAGCATCTTTGGCTATTTTTCCCTGTTTCAAAGGTGATTAACGAAAAATAAAGAGTGCTGAAACAACTAAAATGGGTTTCATGTAATTTATCATGATATTACGAGTATATAAATGAATGATTCAAAGACACTTATAGTTTCACGTCTTGTTACATAAGAATAGATCATATTTGTTAAGTGTTATTATGGGAGAATTACTATTCTTGTGGTACTGCTGCCTTATTAGGCCCATATTGAGCAGAGCATATTAAGACTAAAACTCATGTACAACAACTTCCTGACTTGCAACAAATCAGCACTAATTAGAGGGTTATTGAGGAAAAACTCTCAACTAATGCCTTATTAAATGTAGAATAAGGTCATGTAGAATAAGGCATTAATAAGTGTTTTATAATGACTAATAAAGAGCCAATATACTGCTAATATGCACGTTAATGAACAACTAGTTGATGGTGAATGTGTTTACCTTAATATAAAGTGTTACCAAACGTTCTTTCGACTTCCCAAACCTGAGCCTCACGCGCCGCCTATGTGTTTAGCGTGGTTCTACAATCAGAGAGTTACAAGGGTCTGTAAATGCAAGGAAAACAATTGGCCACCCCAGCTTCCACCTGCAGGCTCGGGGGATAGTTATCTAATCATCCCTCAATGTTCTTTGTACATCTGTGGAGTGATGAGGCCCGAGCCTAGACGCCAAACTCAAACTATATGCTGCTTCTAATAAAGATATTAAGAAACATGTGAGTTGTCCGATTGAAATATAATGTTTCCTATGAAAATATTATTTAGCCTGACTCTGTGAATCTGTCTATACAAATGTTGCTAGGAAATAGTAAGGACATCTTTGTGTACAGAGAAAAGGGTGGTGCGCAATACAGTTTTATTTGTATCTGAAAAAAATGTCCATCACTTTTCAAAACAAAGGCCCATTGAAGGTAAAAACAGCAAATAATTATTTTTAAAATATCATTTTTATTATTATTTCGAAATGTTATTCTTTATTTTCAATCTCAGAGAGCTTGAGTTTTTGTAATAACATAATATAGCAAATATTTGAAAGACCACGTCACTTTGGTATTTATGACATGTTGAGTGATTGATTTATGACCCCCCATAAAACCTTAGTCCCACCTTATTCTGAGTGCACCCAAAAACCGGGTTTCCGATTTTGTGCAGACTGTAGTCCAAAATATGGATGAATATTTTTGACGGAGAAGGGGAAATGAAGCCCACTTTTACCCTTCTCCGTTGCAACTTACAACGGAGAAGGGGAAAAAAGTATCTTAAAATAATAAAAAAATAAGTTTTAAAAAATTGGGCCAACTGAGAAGTGGCCCGAAAAAGCATAACCCTTTGGGGCTTCGAGCCCCTTCTCCGTTGGCACCATTTTTTTAAACTTCCTTTTTGATTATTTTAAGATACAATTAACCGTTTTCTTCACTTTTTTCTTCTTTCCACGGGTGGGTGCGCCCGGCAGGCCGCCTATGAGCACCCAAATTTGGCCTGGAACCTCCAGGATTTGTGGACTCAGCTCCATAAACTGACAAAATCACCCAGAAATGTCACTTGCCTTGCCTGGAATTTGATTTATATAGCCCCATGATAGTGATTAAAAATCATTTTCATGGAAAAAAGTGTTAAAACGCCTGATTAAAGCATATACAGGACCACAGTGAGCTACAGAGTATGTGCATTGTTTCAGGGAACCATATTAATGATAAAATAAAAAAGAATTTAAAATCATTTTAGGGGAAAAAGTGTGTAGAGAACCTCACTTTCAATGGCAGAATGCAGCACCGGACAATCTGAGCCAGGAAAAGTGTTCCAAATGGTGTTTGAATCCTGGGTAAACGTTGTTTAAATAGTGTGACACTTCCAGGGCCCATCACAGCATTTTACAAGGCACAAATCATTTTTAAAATGTCGGGAAAAGTGTATCGAAAAGAGCCAGTTGAGGTGGTTCTGGCATCTAGTTAGGATGCCACCTGGGCGCCTCCCTAGGGAGGTTTTCCAGGCACGTCCAGCTGGGAAGAGACCAAGGGATAGACTTAGGACCAGGTGGAGGGATTATATCTCTTCGCTGGCCTGGGAGCGCCTTGGGATTTCGCAGTCAGAGCTGGTTGATGTGGCCATGGAAAAGAAAGTTTGGGGCTCTCTGCTGGAACTGCTACCCCTGAGACCCGACCACGGATAAGCGGGAGAAGATGGATGGGAAAAGTGTTTTTAAATGTATGGACGAGTTTTGTAGCGTGTCCATTTGGAGGATATGGATTAACATTGAAACTCTCCTGGAAATGTACATTTCCAGGAGAGTTTCAATGTTAAAACGATATCCTCCAAATGGACAAGCTCATATTGCTCATATTTCCACAATGCATTGACATTTGGAGCTTATATTTGAACGGTGATAAATAGGCCACCATATGATGTATTGATGTGAAAATTGAGACATTTGGACAATGTCAAATATTTATAAACGTTGCATGGATTGCAAACTTGGCATAGTGACAGGTGGTACCCGCTGTAGCACACCCACAAAGTGTGGGGGCCAGAAACACTTGTTTACCCGTTTTAAGCGCGTTTCGTCATAAATACACTTTTTTTTCCAAGTACAGCAAATATATAACACGGTCTTACAGCTCTCCCTGCTGGAAAATGTGAATATCGCATTTTTTGTCACTTTCAAAACTCTCCTGCCAATGGCTGGAGAAATGGAGTCGATTTTGTATTCAATCTGGCCGTTAACCTGGGCCCCCCAACGTTTTTTTTTCGAGACTGTGTCTCAGGGCTTCTTAACATTTATGAAACTATTAATGAGTAGCACCAGATTAACGGGAAGAATCTCAGCTAACTGAAGATATGAACCATTGTTACCAAAACAAAACACAAGTCCCAGAAGAAGCGTCTAAATGACCCCTGAGCGAAAAAATGCAAACTGACTTTGGCACAGAACTCAAGATAAAGATACCCTTATTACTTATTGTAGCTGCACATACAAGATATCCGATTAAAGCTGAGACTCCACAGATTATATAGGTATAGTATCATCACTGAGCGATCCAAACTCGCGACAGGGGAAGCAAACACAGACATCACAACACGTACCTTTACTGAACTTTTACGGGAGATCGTCTCACCGTAGCTGTCAATCTGATCAAAATATGTGTTCAATGGCATTAAAACGAGAAAAAACGTGGCTGAATAGGTTAATCCATAGGTTAATAATGTGTCTGTCGCTTTGAAAAAATTATTTATAATCCATAATTCAATTTTTCTGTAAAAATCGGAGAAAAAAAGTTAGCTGCTAATGGTAGCCAACAGAGTCTATGCAGCTTCCGGTGTTGGCCACACGTCACTCTCACTCCTTATTTGGTAACGTGTTTGTGTGTGTAGAACTTTCCCTCGATTCCATTTGCTCTTGCGGTTATAAAAATATTTCATTCGTCAAAATCGACCAAGGGGGGCCAGAGATATGGAAAATCCACCCAAATGGCCCCAAAAGAGTTTTTTTTTGCTAAATCTCTCTAAAAAGGTCAAAGATCACTTGTTTTGCATCAATCTTGATAAAGGGTACTTATTATATGTTGTACTTTGGATTCCTAAAGCTTTTAGTCTACTAATCCATCATCAGAGGGTAGTAAAAAAGAATTTGTTAAGAACTCAGGCACTTAGGAGATAGGACCCAATTGCACGACCCGGGAGACAGAGGTAAAGTATTTGTAAGATACTTTATTTTTAAATGAACAGCAAAAAATGATCTCTACAAAATGGAGAACAAAAATGAAAACGCTCACGTAGTGAGGATCAAACTTATCAAGACCTCAAAAAAGCATAGACCTGACTGTGGCAAGAGACGAGAGTAAAGCATTGACCATGGCAATCGACAAAAAGCATAGACCTGACTGTGGCAAGAGACGAGAGTAAAGCATTGACCATGGCAATCGACAAAAAGCATAGACCTGACTGTGGCAAGAGACGAGAGTAAAGCATTGACCATGGCAATCGACAAAAAGCATAGACCTGACCATGGCAAGAGACAAGACCTTCCAGGGCAAAAGACAAAAACGAACTGACACTGAACACTGGGAGACAGGGGAATTTAAACACAGGGTAACTAGACACAGGTGGGAACAATCAGGGGCGGGGCTGACACTGATGAGCACAGGAGACACAGAAGGGGTGACAGGTGAAAACAATCAGGAAATTAGACACACCAGGGAAACTAACGACAGACAATAAAACACAGGGGAAAAGAGCAGACAATACACAGGGAGGAAAACATGACAAGGAGAAAAGCAAAAACACCCACTACCAGAAACACAAAACTAAAAACGTGACACAACACAAGAATCATGACAGAATTTATGGACAGACACTATAATTTACAGTTTTTTACTATGTTCAATCTCAATTTTCTTTTAAATAAAAAACATCTATATTGATCCTGACTTTTCTACATCCAACTCACAGGTTTATCATTACTTTGAGAACAAAGATTATTCATTTAACCCTTTTAGAAGATATGGTCATTTGTTCTGGGAATGTCATTTTCGAGCCTGAGACCTGAAAAACAGGCTCAGGGTTGAACGGGTTAATATTCCAGTGAGAGGAAGTACGTCCAATGGTAGGAGGAGTCAATATTAATTTTGTCCAAAAAGTGGAGCTTTCCCTTACTTAACTTAGGGACTTGTGTGTCCACTGTGTGGACATTAACTACAGGTCGCGGTACTCCAAGTGTACAGGCATGCCACTGTGTGGACATTAACTACAGGTTGCGGTACTCCAAGTGTACAGGCATGCAGTTCGGCCCCAGAGCAAAATAAAAATAAGCCCCTGCACTGGCTACATAGATAGCCAGTGCAGGGGCCTTCCACGTGGAAAAAGAACCGGAGACGGGCGAGCTTTCCCCGCAGAGATATAAAAGGTTAAAGTTTTGGGGTTTCTCGCGTAATTCAGGACAAATGCACCGGGGGGCTTAATGTCCAGTGAGTGGACATCATTGTCCGTGGCGTGTACAGAATAATATGTCCATATCACGGACATTAATACATAGAGTGGTGTCCATGAAATGGACATTGCAAATAAGTGTTTAAAACGTGCGGAAAACTGTTTGAAATGTCGGGGAAAGGGTTGTGAATACAGACCCAGAGCACAGGTGGTGCAGCACCTGACTTTTCAACCCAGGAATACGTGTTTGAAAGGGGGGGGAAAGTATTGTAAATAGAGGCTATCTCAGACTTCCATGAAATACACCGGGGAAAAGCACCTCTCTGTGGCCCTACACAGAGCCCCAAATCACAGACTAAACAGCTACAACAACATTTCATCCACATTTCACACATGAAATGTACAGGAATATGTCCAGGCTGTGACCCAGAGAGAGCAGCTCCATCCAGCACCTCGCTCAATCCCACCCAGAGTTGACAGGCTGCTGCTTACAGAGTCACTGGTCCCACACTCACAGGCAGAGCTCCAGGGTGATGCACATGGCCTTATTACCCCGGAATGAGTGCTTACAATAGGGTAAAGTCTCCCTGCAGCCCCTCCATAACGGTAATAATGGTTAGAAATCATTGCCATGTAACCCCGGCAGCAGGTTCACTGCTGTAAGCAGGGTCCCACACTCACAGGCAGAGCTCCAGGGTGATGCACATGGCTTTATTACCCCGGAATGAGTGCTTACAATAGGGTAAAGTCTCCCTGCAGCCCCTCCATAACGGTAATAATGGTTAGAAATCATTGCCAGGGCAGAAAGCTGTTTTTAAAAGTGAAAAAACTATTTAAAACCCTTTGAAATGACTGTCAGGTGCTGATGGAAAGCAGGCGGATATAGGTAGGTGCTGAAGGAAAGCAGGCGGAAATACATTGATTGTTTTACCCGGGAATAAGGGCTTACAAGGCGGGTACAGTGCTCCAGCCACTCCATAACGGTAATAATGGTTAGAAATCATTGCCATGTAACCCCGGCAGCAGGTTCACTGCTGTAAGCAGGGTCCCACACTCACAGGCAGAGCTCCAGGGTGATGCACATGGCTTTATTACCCCGGAATGAGTGCTTACAATAGGGTAAAGTCTCCCTGCAGCCCCTCCATAACGGTAATAATGGTTAGAAATCATTGCCATGTAACCCCGGCAGCAGGTTCACTGCTGTAAGCAGGGTCCCACACTCACAGGCAGAGCTCCAGGGTGATGCACATGGCCTTATTACCCCGGAATGAGTGCTTACAAGCCGGGTAAAGTCTCCCTGCAGACCCTGCATAACGGTAATAATGGTTAGAAATCATTTCCAGGGCAGAAAGCTGTTTTTAAAAGTGAAAAAACGATTTAAAACCCTTTGAAATGACTGTCAGGGGCTGATGGAAAGCAGGCGGAAATACATTGATTGTTTTACCCAGGAAGAAGGGCTTACAAGGCGGGTTAAGTCTCCCTGCAGCCCCTCCATAACGGTAATAATGGTTAGAAATCATTTCCAGGGCAGAAAGCTGTTTTTAAAAGTGAAAAAACGATTTAAAACCGTTTAAAAAGCCATTTGAGTGCAGTTATCATGTGTCCCCACAGGAGGGCGCATCAGCCAAGTGAGCACAGTGCAAAAACAGTCAAAAACACCCTAAACAAAGGGCAAATCAATGGATTTAAAGTGCAGGGAAGCTCCACAACACACACAGGTACATTCCTAAATCCCCACAATAGTGACAACGGTGATTTAAACTAGTTTCTGCGGGGAAAGGACTGCTAAAAATCGGATTAAACAGCTCCAGCATCTCGACCTGACATGAGCAAACAGGCTGTCAGGTGCTGAAGGAAAGCAGGCGGAAATACATTGATTGTTTTACCCGGGAATAAGGGCTTACAAGGCGGGTAAAGTGCTCCAGCATCTCGACCTGACATGAGCAAACAGGCTATCTCAGACTTCCATGAAATATACCGGAAAAGCACCTATTTGTAGCCGCTCACAGAGCCCTAAAATACGGACTAAACAGCTCCAGCATCTCGACCTGACATGAGCAAACAGGCTGTCAGGTGCTGAAGGAAAGCAGGCGGAAATACATTGATTGTTTTACCCGGGAATAAGGGCTTACAAGGCGGGTAAAGTGCTCCAGCATCTCGACCTGACATGAGCAAACAGGCTATCTCAGACTTCCATGAAATATACCGGAAAAGCACCTATTTGTAGCCGCTAACAGAGCCCTAAAATACGGACTAAACAGCTCCAGCATCTCGACCTGACATGAGCAAACAGGCTGTCAGGTGCTGAAGGAAAGCAGGCGGAAATACATTGATTGTTTTACCCGGGAATAAGGGCTTACAAGGCGGGTAAAGTGCTCCAGCATCTCGACCTGACATGAGCAAACAGGCTATCTCAGACTTCCATGAAATATACCGGAGAAGCACCTATTTGTAGCCGCTCACAGAGCCCTAAAATACGGACTAAACAGCTCCAGCATCTCTCCCTGACAGGCACACTACCATAACCTCGCGCACCGTGGGTCCCCGGGCCCCCGAACTTAAGCACTCCCCCACGGACTAAACCCAGATGATCACACCCTCAAGAACCTTGTGCCCCTGGTAACCTTAAAGGGGGGGTGTAGTTTGCGGTGCTTTACAGTCCGCCCACCAGCATCCATATTCATCCTTATTAACAGCCCCACCCACCCTCCTGCGGAGGATGTTCTCATGGCCCTGGTAACACTTAAAGGTGGTGGATTGTGTGGTGCTTTACTGTCCGCCCACCAGCATCCATATTCGGCTTTATTCACAGCCCCACCTGCCCTGCTGGAGGTTCACACTTTAACTTTTTTTTACCCTCCTCTGCCTTACACATCCTCCAACACTTGAGCACCCCTCCATGCACACCACCAGAACCTCGTGCCCATGGGGACCCTGAAGGGGAAAACACCCTTATTTCCAGCATATTGCTTTACCTTCCCTCTCATGCTACTCACTATTGTCACTTGTTCCGCTCCAATTATCCGGTACCAACTCATCATTCTCCACTCCCATTATCCGGTACCAACTCAACTAGGGTGTAATAGTTTTTAAAAAAGAGGACCAAGTAAGTAATTTTAACAAACTTTATTACAATAAATAAACATGCATTACAGAACTATATACATTGACATGGTCGCTTTATAACATGCTAACATTATTCACTCATCCAGCACAAGGGGACTGAGTTGAACAACACATTCCATATTTACAAGTTGGTCAGTGGCTTGTGCACTGGTAACATTGTCCGTATCGGGTGAAGTTGGTGCAGAGTATGGCACCCTCTCTTCACCCATGTCTGAGGGACTGTGTTCGGCCATTGACTGTTCCCTCTTCGCCACTCTCCAAGCGTTGAAGTTTAAGTAGAATTCTTCATCTGACGTCTCGGCATCGGGGGAGTCTTGGTAGGGAGTGGGGCTATGCACCTCTCCAGAGCTGTCACTGTCAATGTCAATGTCCCCCAAGTTGTCTTCACTCCCCCCTGATGCTGCTGCTGCTGCCGCTGCTTGCAGTGACTCTGTGAAGAGCAGCCGTATTTCCGCAGCCTCCTTCAAAGAAGGATTATTGGCATAAAATTTGTCTGCAGTTGCAGTGTTGTGACACATGAAATCACTCACTCTTTGGCGGTTGCCTATGTCCTGAAACCTCTTCGCATTATCTGCGTGGACTGTGCGGAGGTCGGTGAAGTTAATGGGACCGTTTAGTCCCACATCAGCCCATGCCAACCTCAGGAAGTAGGCAAGGTTCCTCGACGGGTTCTTCCCCGCTGTGTATAGGAAGTAGCGGTTCTGGGTGCAGGTCAGCGTCCCCTTGATTTCCAGCCACCTCTTCATCCATCCGAATTCTTCTATGGTGAGGTACAGCTGCGCTTCACCAAACGCGTTGGCCGTCTTGTGGTTGCTTACCTGTTATGACAGAGGTAGAGAGCGTCAATACAAATATCAATCATGCACAACATGTTTATCACTGCCAGAATAAACACATTTTGTAATAGCACTCACGTGGATGAGGTAGCCAAAGGCAGTGCCAGTTGTCTCCGCCTTTCGGACCTCGGCGTTGGTCATGTTGGAGTAGACCCCCGGACGGTGGCCATAAATGCAGCTCCAATGGAGGGTCATGTACCCATAGAGCAATAGCCGGGTTGCGGTAGTCGGATTGCTGGCCATCACGTCCAGGAGCTGAGGGATGCGAGTGTTGGCCGCAGTCAAACATGCCATGATGTCTTTATGGCTCGGCAGACCTTCCATCTTGTCCCGCTTCACCTGCATCTGGTGGATAAGCACCTTCTTCCTCAGGGACTTCAGGATGGCAACAACTTCCCGTTTGATTACAATCATGTCGTATTGGTTGAGCCTGCTCCCCTTGCATGGTGTGTCTGCCATGTACTTGAGAAAGTGTGATATATTTTTGATATAGAAGTCAGAGGTCGTGACCTGTAGGCTTGACTTTATCAGGCTCCGGGACCAGCTGTTGGCAAAGGAAAACGCATCAGTACATCGTATTGCGTCAATGTGGAGAACACACACAATGATGGTAACATCATGGACAGTTTTTTGATGTTACTCACCCACGTATCCTCTTCAGATCCCTCAGAAAGAGCCAGTCAGACAGGCGTTTGAAACCGTGTGCCATGAAGCTTAGGAACGATTTGACTCTGCTTAGTTTGGAGACTGCGTTTTCTTGGAGCCTCACTGTTGGGTCGATGCCCTCGTAATGCTCCCGATATCCTTGTAGATACTCCTCTGTGAAACATAACAGTACTTTAATGACAACACATTGTGTGTTACAGAAACTGCATTTGTTGTTGTTATTCAACACACTTACCCATGATGGGTGGGAATGTTATTTCCCGCATTATATTCCCCCGGCCCCTGCCGCTGAACCAGGGGGAATTTATGGGAGGAGAGGTTGACGAGGCCTCTGTATCTATGGTTCAGAGGAGCTGGATACAGGTGTCTGAGAGGCAATGGGGGACTTGCTGCACGAGGGAATGGGAGACTTGCTGCGCGAGGGAATGGGGGACTTGCTGAAGGAGGGACCTTTGGACTTGGACTGCCTCTTTGGTGTTGCCTCTGTTCGGGGTCGTTTCTTTAGAAACACCCGCTCTTGTTCCTCCCCATCCTCTTCATCGAACCCATGCATGTCCTCGGCCCTCTGGTTCCTCCTCTGTCGCTTGTGTTTTATCATCTTCTGCAGCTTGCTGCGCAGGGCTTTCACCCCAGCAGCATACATGTCCCTCTGATTCCTCATGGTGGTTGCCTCCATCCTCCATTCAATACACTCCGGTTTGTGACATGAAATCACTGGGGACAAGGGTGGAGGTGGTGACAGGACCTCATCACCCTCATAGTCCACCTCCCAAGAGGTAATCATCGCAACTGGAGGGTTTTTCAATCGAAGGTCATGAAGCTCCTTCGTTGCTACTGTCATTTTTACTTTATTTACGACCACATGTATCTCCTCTCGGGACAGCTCAACATGGTCTCTGTCCAAGTGCCGGTCCAGCCTTGTCCCGCTATATTCACATCCTGCAATGGTGCATGGATGGAGCCTAATGTTTGTACGTCCATTGGCCAACAACAGCAGAATTTTTCGTTCAACTAAATTATGCACACTATGGTGCCTTTGCAAATGCTTGCTCAGGGCCCTGTAGGACGTTTTACAGATCGGACAACCGATCAACATCCTATCTGTATGCATGAGCATTTTGGTACCGGGAAGTGTACCCAGTATAATGTATAGAACCGGGGGCGACAAAGAAGGAAAGTTGCACTCAGCGAACTAGGAAGACCCCTGTCAAATCTATCTAGTTTATTTTCAAAACATTGTTTTGTTCATTTGCATCATCGTGCGAAAGGTGTCCCATTTAGGCACTCGTTAGGCGGGCAGAGATCCCTGTCATATCTCGGTCCTATCCTCCAGGCAAGGCGGGGGCCAAAACTGCGTGGAAAAGTATCCGAAAATAGTGCATCATAATGCGGGTAGAGTCCCATCAAACTTCCCTTGCAGTCCTCCAGAGTCTGGAAATACTCTGTTATCTTTTTTGGAGTACCATGAAAACCGGCCAAATGTATCCGGAAATAGTGCATCATTATTCCGTGACAACTCTCCTTGAATTCCTCCAGAGGCACGTTCAAAAACTTAAAGTTTGTTAAGAACCATGATTAGGGTCCTCCAGGCAACAATTGTATCCGAAATAGTGTATCATTATTCCGTGACAACTCTCCTTGAATTCCTCCAGAGGCACGTTCAAAAACTTAAAGTTTGTTAAGAACCATGATTCGGGTCCTCCAGGCAACAATTGTATCCGAAATAGTGTCTCATTATTCCGTAACAACTCTCCTTGAATTCCTCCAGAGGCACGTTCAAAAACTTAAAGTTTGTTAAGAACCATGATTCGGGTCCTCCAGGCAACAATTGTATCCGAAATAGTGTATCATTATTCCGTGACAACTCTCCTTGAATTCCTCCAGAGGCACGTTCAAAAACTTAAAGTTTGTTAAGAACCATGATTTGGGTCATCCAGGCAACAATTGTATCCGAAATAGTGTCTCATTATTCCGTAACAACTCTCCTTGAATTCCTCCAGAGGCACGTTCAAAAACTTGAAGTTTGTTAAGAACCATGATTCGGGTCCTCCAGGCAACAATTGTATCCGAGCCAAAGCACTCATGTAGCGGACACATTCCTCCATGATGTGAAACAGCCGTTTTTTTTCTAAGTGCTCTCAAAAACCGGGTTTCCGATTTCGTGCAGATGGTAGCTTGGAAAAGATGAATAGATTTATTTGACGGAGGAAGGGAGGTCTCGAAGCCCCTCTCCCTTGTAAAATGAAACGTGGGGGTGAAAATGTGTCCGGGGCTTCCGCCGGAAGCGCCGAAGACTTGAGTTTTTGTGAGCCCCTCCTCCGTTGGCACTTAGCCGTTTTTTCGAGAATTTTGAATAACCTCCATAACCTCGCACCGTGAGACCCCGGGACCCCGACATTAAGCACTCCCCCACGGACTAAACCCAGATGATCACACCCTCGAGAACCTCGTGCCCATGGGAGCCTTAAAGGGGGGGGGGGTGGAGTTTGCGGTGCTTTACTGTCCGCCCACTAGCATCCATATTCGGCCTTCTTCACAGCCCCAGCATATATCCCTAACATGCGCACTTCCATAACATTGCACACCGTGAGACCCCGGGCCCCCGGACTTAAGCACTCCACCACGGACTAAACTCAGATGTTCACACCCTACAGAACCTCGTGCCCATGGGAGCCTTAAAGGGGGGGGGTGGAGTTTGCGGTGCTTTACTGTCCGCCCACTAGCATCCATATTCGGCCTTCTTCACAGCCCCAGCATATATCCCTAACATGCGCACTTCCATAACATCGCACACCGTGAGACCCCGGGCCCCCGGACTTAAGCACTCCACCACGGACTAAACTCAGATGTTCACACCCTACAGAACCTCGTGCCCCTGGTACATCACGTTGGTTAAACGACAGCTCCGTAATGTACTGCACCACATCACATGGGTAAAATGAGCTGCGTGTCGCCCTGCAAAATCACATTTCGTGTATTTCCAAAAAGCAGTGAAAATACACCTATATCCGTCATGTCCTGTAAAATAGCATTTTTTGTTTATTTCCATCATTCAGGCAAATACACATATATCTGTCCGCTCCAGGAGCTTCAAAGTGCAGACCCCTGAGCCCTGTAAAATATTATTATTCCGACCGCCAAGCACCGGCATGTGGACCCGGGGAGAAGGCCCTCCGATGGCGGGTCAAACTTGCTGTTAGCACAGCTGACGGCTGGACACTAGCCGTAGAGGAACACCAGGGCAGGACCAGGCAGTTCCCTCTTTGCAGACAAGCACATATGGTTGTTACCCAGGATCAAACAGGTAGCCTGTGATGAAGTAGGGTCGACCCTATATCATGTGAAGCCACCGAACACTGGTCCCCGGGGGAACCGGTGCCCGGAGCAAGGCCAATTGCTGAATGCCGCAGCCGACGAAGGCCGCTATGCAACAGTGGAGGGTAAGAGAAACATGAGTTTTTGCCGGGCGCAGCGCGGCGGAGGTGGGGTGGTTCCAGCCCGGAACCTCCGTCCCGCTGCGGGACCCGTGGTGGGACCCCTGAGTCAGACGGTTCGTCTCGGTCACGCTTCATATCGGGCGGCCCGGGAGGGAAGAGACACGCAGGGTTACCCCCACACAGCACACCCTCCCGGCCATTAGAGTCGAACCCGCAGTTCGGAGGAACCGACAGCCAAAGCACCGGCACGTGGACCGGGGGAGAAGGCCCTCCGATGGCGGGTCGCGTTTACCATTCGATCAGTGAGAAATCAGGAAAAAGTCTGAGTTCGCCTTTGGGAGAACCATGAAAAGCCGCCAAATGTATCCGAAAATACTGCTTCATAATGCAGGTAGAGTCCCCTGACAACTCCCCTTACATTCCTCCAGAGTCTGGAAATACTCTGTTATCTTTTTGGAGAACCATAGGAAAGGGGTGAAAATGGATAAAAGTACCCCAAAATAGTGTTTCATAAGGCGGGTAGAGTCCCCTGGCAACTCCCCTTACATTCCTCCAGAGTCTGGAAATACTCTGTTATCTTTTTGGAGAACCATAGGAAAGGGGTGAAAATGGATAAAAGTACCCCAAAATAGTGTTTCATAAGGCGGGTAGAGTCCCCTGGCAACTCCCCTTACATTCCTCCAGAGTCTGGAAATACTCTGTTATCTTTTTGGAGAACCATAGGAAAGGGGTGAAAATGGATAAAAGTACCCCAAAATAGTGTTTCATAAGGCGGGTAGAGTCCCCTGGCAACTCCCCTTACATTCCTCCAGAGTCTGGAAATACTCTGTTATCTTTTTGGAGAATCATAGGAAAGGGGTGAAAATGGATAAAAGTACCCCAAAATAGTGTTTCATAAGGCGGGTAGAGTCCCCTGGCAACTCCCCTTACATTCCTCCAGAGTCTGGAAATACTCTGTTATCTTTTTGGAGAACCATAAAAAAGGGGTGAAAAATGGATAAAAGTACCCCAAGATAGTGTTCCATAAGGCGGGTAGAGTCCCCTGGCAACTCCCTTTACATTCCTCCAGAGGCAGAAAAAGTTCAAGTTAACTTTTGGAAGAACCATAGAAAAGGGTGAAAATGGATAAAATGTATCCGAAAATAGTGCACCATAATGCAGGTAAAGTCCCCTGGCAACTCCCCTTACATTCCTCCAGAGTCTGGAAATACTCTGTTGTCTTTTTGGAGAACCATAAAAAAGGGGTGAAAATGGATAAAAGTACCCCAAGATAGTGTTCCATAAGGCGGGTAGAGTCCCCTGACAACTCCCTTTACATTCCTCCAGAGGCAGAAAAAGTTCAAGTTAACTTTTGGAAGAACCATAGAAAAGGGTGAAAATGGATAAAATGTATCCGAAAATAGTGCACCATAATGCAGGTAAAGTCCCCTGGCAACTCCCCTTACATTCCTCCAGAGGCAGAAAAAGCAAGTTAACTTTTGGAAGAACCAGAGGAAGGGGTGAAAATGGATAAATTGTATCCCAAAATAGTGTATCGTAATTACGTGACAACGCCCCTTGTATTCCTCCAGAGGCACGTTCAAAAACTTAAAGTGTGTTAAGAACCATGATTGGGGGTCCTCCAGGCAACAATTGTATCCGAGCCAAAGCACTCTTGTAGCGGACACATTCCTCCATGATGTGAAACAGCCGTTTTTTTTCTAAGTGCTCTCAAAAACCGGGTTTCCGATTTCGTGCAGATGGTAGCTTGGAAAAGATGAATAGAAATAATTGACGGAGGAAGGGAGGTCTCGAATCCCCTCTCCCTTGTAAAATGAAAGGTGGGGGTGAAATTGTGTCCGGGGCTTCCGCCGGAAGCGCCTAAGACTTGAGTTTTTTTTAGCCCCTCCTCCGTGGGCACTTAGCCGTTTTTTCGAGAATTTTAAAAAACTTCATTTTTGACTATTTTAAGATATAATTGACCGTTTTCTTTACTTTTTTTTGCTTTCCACGGGTGGGGGCGCATGGCAGGCCGCCTATGAGCTCCCAAATTCGGCCTGGAACCTCCGGGAATTGTGGACTAAGCTCCATAAACTGACAAAGTCACCCAGAAATGTCATTTTAATAGCCCAAAAATATATAATACAAATACATTTAATAGTAAAAGGTACAATTGTGCTCCTAATTACCCGGAATTTGATTTATATAGCCCCATGATAGTGATTAAAAATAATTTTCATGGAAAAAAGTGTTAAAATGCCTGATTAATATGTTTGTAATGCTGGCAGCAGGTTCACTGCTGTAGGCAGGGTCCCACACTCACAGGCAGAGCTCCAGGGTGATGCACATGGCTTTCTTAGCCAGGAAGAAGTGTGTGAAAGCTGGGTAAAGTGTTCATGCAGCCCCTCCATAACGGTAATAATGGTTAGAAGGGCTTACAAAGAGCTCCAGGGTGATGCACTTGGCTTTATTACCCCGGAATGAGTGCTTACAAGCCGGGTAAAGTCTCCCTGCAGCCCCTCCATAACGGTAATAATGGTTAGAAATCATTTCCAGGGCAGAAAGCTGTTTTTAAAAGTGAAAAAAACGATTTAAAACCCTTTGAAATGACTGTCAGGTGCTGATCACTGCTGTTAGCAGGGTGTCAGCTTCGTGGACCCCAAAGTTAAAAGGAAATGTCCAGGATATTGACATAGCATATTTATATACAGAATGATGATTATTTTACCCTCAGATCAGCGCTTTTATGCGGGTATCACGGCTGGTGTCAGCTTCGTGGACCCCAAAGTTAAAAGGAAATGTCCAGGATATTGACATAGCATATTTATATACAGAATGATGATTATTTTACCCTCAGATCAGCGCTTTTATTCGGGTATCACGGCTGGTGTCAGCTTCGTGGACCCCAAAGTTAAAAGGAAATGTCCAGGATACTGACATAGCATATTTATATACAGAATGATGATTATTTTACCCTCAGATCAGCGCTTTTATGCGGGTATCACGGCTGGTGTCAGCTTCGTGGACCCCAAAGTTAAAAGGAAATGTCCAGGATATTGACATAGCATATTTATATACAGAATGATGATTATTTTACCCTCAGATCAGCGCTGTTATGCGGGGATCATCAGTGCTGTTAGCAGGGTGTTTGCTTCGTGGACCCCAAATGTAATGTCCATGATCCACGGGGTGGACACAGACACATGCGTAGAGCACCCCCAAGTATGTAGGTACAGTTGGTCAAATTTGTCCTGTCGGTGGCAGGGACTTTGCATTATAAGTTGACGTCACATTTCCATTGTGCGGACATTTGTACATTTAAACGACAAATCACATGTAAAATCTGTCCATAAGGCAGACCTTTCCCTTCCTCACTGTAGTGGCATGGGCTACCAACTGACATGATTTAGGCCACTTTTAATGGGCTTTTGCCCCATGTTTTCACTGTTTTTTGTGGTTTTTGCATGGTTATCGCTCGCTATGCGAGCGACTAAATTGATCGTACGATATCAATTATGCGAGTTGCAGTCTCGTGGGCTCCGCCCACGTGACTGGGCTCACGCGGCCTATCAGCCGTCATGATTTCCGAACCTTTTCTGTGCTTTTGCCGGTCGTTTTCCCTGTTTTTGTGGGTTTTTGGCAGGTTTATCGGTCGCTGCGCGACCGATTTCAATAGGGTCTTCGCCGACCTAGGTCTCAGACCCTAATTAAAGCTGCAAGCAGCGTTGAGCGGGTCTTCGACGCTCCGCAGGCTGTTGTCCGCACGTCGACATGTGTGTAGGTGTCTCGAGGACTCGACCGTTGGCAAACGTGGGAAGTTTCAGGCCGATCGGACAATGTTTTTGAGTTACAGCAGTAACACAAACATTGTGTTTCATGGTGGGTGATCTGTCGACATGGCAACGGCATTTGATGACACCCCATAATATGCTTAGATGTGTTGAGGGCTGCATCGTTATAAAACCTGTGAAGTTTTGTGCCGTTTGGAGCATGTTAACTGGAGTTATGAGAAAACCGTGTTTCACGGCGACCATTTTGTTACCATAGTAACGACATTTGACGAAATGTCAAACTGACACATATATGTCTCGAGGGCTTGACGGTTAACACACATGTAAAGCTTGAACAGTTTTTTACCATTCACACAGGACTTATAGCAATATGGTGCTTAACGGCGAGGGAAGCGTTGCCATGGCAACAGCTTTTGAGTAAAACTCACTATTGTCATATTGAGGTGTTGAGGGCACTAGCCATCATCTGAAGTCTGGTGCGGTTTGGACGATTTTCCATAGAAATACGACAACACCAGGTTTTATGGCGAGGGATGCGTTACCATGGCAACGGCATATGATGACATCCCATAATTGACATAGAGCTGTTGAGGGCCGGACTAGGAGCCATCATATGAAGTCTGGTGCCGTTTTGACGATTTTCCAATGAATTACAAAAGCATCGTATTATTTGGCGAGGGACGTGTTGCCATGGAAACGGCATATGATGACATCCCATAATTGGCGTAGAGCTGTTGAGGGCTGGACCATTAACTGTCATATGAAGTCTGGTGCAGTTTGGACCATTTTCCATTGACTTAAGACAACATTGTGTTTTATGGCGAGGCATGCGTTGCCATGGAAACGGCATATGATGACATCCCATAATTGGCGTAGAGCTGTTGAGGGCTGGACCATTAACTGTCATATGAAGTCCGGTGCCGTTTGGACGATTTCCCATTGAATTACAACAACACCAGTTTATTTGGCGAGGGATGCGTTACCATGGCAACGGCATATGATGACATCCCATTATTGGCGTAGAGCTGTTGAGGGCCGGACCATTAGCCATCATATGAAGTCTGGGAACGTTTGGACGATTTTCCATTGAATGACGACAACACCAGGTTTTTTGGCGAGGGATGCGTTACCATGGCAACGGCATATGATGACATCCCATAATTGGCGTAGAGCTGTTGAGGGCCGGACCATTAATGATAGTCTGAAGTCTGGTGCCGTTTGGAGGATTTCCCATTGAATTACAACAACACCATGTTTCATGGCGAGGGATCTGTCGCCATGGCAACGACATATGATGACATCCCATAATTGGCGTAGAGCTGTTGAGGGCTGGACCATTAACTGTCATATGAAGTCTGGTGCCGTTTGGACGATTTTCCATTGAATTACGACAACACCAGGTTTTTTGGCGAGGGATGCGTTACCATGGCAACGGCATATGAGGACATCCCATAATTGACATAGAGCTGTTGAGGGCCGGACCATTAATGATAGTCTGAAGTCTGGTGCTGTTTGGACGATTTTCCATTGAATTACGACAACACCCTGTTTCATGGCGAGGGATCTGTTGCCATGGAAACGGCATATGATGACATCCCATAATTGGCGTAGAGCTGTTGAGGGCCGGACCATTAATGATAGTCTGAACTCTGGTGCGGTTTGGACGATTTTCCATGGAATTACGACAACACCAGTTTTTTGGCGAGGGATGCGTTACCATGGCAACGGCATATGATGACATCCCATAATTAACATAGAGCTGTTGAGGGCCGGACCATTAATGATAGAAACATCGTATTTTTTGGCGAAGGATGCGTTGCCATGGAAACGGCATACGGTGAGATCTCAGATTTCACGTTGAGCTGTTGAGGCATGGACCAGTGATATAAAAGTGAAGATTGGGGGACGATGGGACCGTGTCCATTGGATTTACAGCGACACCGTTGTTTATGGCGAAGGATCCGTCGCCATGGTAACGCCAAATTAAGTAACATCAGATTTGACCTAGAGCTGTTCAGGGCTGTAGTGTTAACCATCATGTGAAGTTTGGTGGCGTACTGAGTATGTCAGTTTGAGTTATGACATCATCGTGTTCCATGGCGAGGGACCGCCTAGCATCGAGCGAACGCGAACTTTGGCGCCAAATAACGGCTCCGCCGTGCGAAAGAAAAAAACTTCCGTGATAACTTTAAATTGCCCATGTCTCGTGAAGCTACCCGACGAATTTCGAGCCGTACGGATAAAGTCCCTAGGACAAGATAGATTTTGCGCGGAGGACGAAAAACGCGATAAATCGCGTTTTTCCGACACAAAATTCAAAATGGCCGACTTCCTGTACGTTATTTTATACCCCTCCAAGAGGCTTTTTGGTTCGTCTCCGCACCCTAGATATGCGTAGCGAGTTTCGTTCGTTTACGTGAAAGTTAAAGTAGGGGGAGTTAACGTTAAAAACGGAAGTGGGCGTGGCCTACGCAATTTTTGACGCAAAGTTCCGGAACCAATTACATATCTCAAGTTGCGCAACTTCTGACGCGCGTGCAAAATTTGGTGAGTTTTCACATATGTTGCGGGGGTCAAAAGTGCGTTCCAAAAGTTCAAATAATAATCATAATAATAATGAATAATCGGTCCGATCTCAATAATGTGCTATTTAACATTAGCCCACCTCACTGTAGTGGCATGGGCTACCAACTGACATGATTTAGGCCACTTTTAATGGGCTTTTGCCCCATGTTTTCACTGTTTTTTGTGGGTTTTGCATGGTTATCGCTCGCTATGCGAGCGACTAAATTGATCGTACGATATCAATTATGCGAGTTGCAGTCACGTGGGGCCCACGTGACTGGGCTCACGCGGCCTATCAGCCGTCATGATTTCCGAACCTTTTCTGTGCTTTTGCCGGTCGTTTTCCCTGTTTTTGTGGGTTTTTGGCAGGTTTATCGGTCGCTGCGCGACCGATTTCAATAGGGTCTTCGCCGACCTAGGTCTCAGACCCTAATTAAAGCTGCAAGCAGCATTGAGCGGGTCTTCGACGCTCCGCAGGCTGTTGTCCGCACGTCGACATGTGTGTAGGTGTCTCGAGGACTCGACCGTTGGCAAACGTGGGAAGTTTCAGGCCGATCGGACAATGTTTTTGAGTTACAGCAGTCACACAAACATTGTGTTTCATGGTGGGTGATCTGTCGACATGGCAACGGCATTTGATGACACCCCATAATATGCTTAGATGTGTTGAGGGCTGCATCGTTATAAAACCTGTGAAGTTTTGTGCCGTTTGGAGCATGTTAACTGGAGTTATGAGAAAACCGTGTTTCACGGCGACCATTTTGTTACCATAGTAACGACATTTGACGAAATGTCAAACTGACACATATATGTCTCGAGGGCTTGACGGTTAACACACATGTAAAGCTTGAACAGTTTTTTACCATTCACACAGGACTTATAGCAATATGGTGCTTAACGGCGAGGGAAGCGTTGCCATGGCAACAGCTTTTGAGTAAAACTCACTATTGTCATATTGAGGTGTTGAGGGCACTAGCCATCATCTGAAGTCTGGTGCGGTTTGGACGATTTTCCATAGAAATACGACAACACCAGGTTTTATGGCGAGGGATGCGTTACCATGGCAACGGCATACGGTGAGATCTCAGATTTCACGTTGAGCTGTTGAGGCATGGACCAGTGATATAAAAGTGAAGATTGGGGGACGATGGGACCGTGTCCATTGGATTTACAGCGACACCGTTGTTTATGGCGAAGGATCCGTCGCCATGGTAACGCCAAATTAAGTAACATCAGATTTTACCTGGAGCTGTTCAGGGCTGTAGTGTTAACCATCATGTGAAGTTTGGTGGCGTTCTGAGTATGTCAGTTTGAGTTATGACATCATCGTGTTCCATGACGAGGGACCGCCTAGCATCGAGCGAACGCAAACTTTGGCGCCAAATAACGGCTCCGCCGTGCGAAAGAAAAAAACTTCCGTGATAACTTTAAATTGCCCATGTCTCGTGAAGCTACCCGACGAATTTCGAGCCGTACGGATAAAGTCCCTAGGACAAGATAGATTTTGCGCGGAGGACGAAAAACGCGATAAATCGCATTTTTCCGACATAAAATGGCAACGACATATGATGACATCCCATAATTGGCGTAGAGCTGTTGAGGGCTGGACCATTAACTGTCATATGAAGTCTGGTGCCGTTTGGACGATTTTCCATTGAATTACGACAACACCAGGTTTTTTGGCGAGGGATGCGTTACCATGGCAACGGCATATGATGACATCCCATAATTGGCATAGAGCTGTTGAGGGCCGGACCATTAATGATAGTCTGAAGTCTGGTGCGGTTTGGACGATTTTCCATTGAATTACAACAACATCGTATTTTTTGGCGAAGGATGCGTTTCCATGGCAACGGCATACGGTGAGATTTTAGATTTCACGTAGAGCTGTTGAGGGCCGGACCATTAATGATTGTCTGAACTCTGGTGCGGTTTGGACGATTTTCCATTGAATTACGACAACACCAGGTTTTATGGCGAGGGATGCGTTACCATGGCAACGGCATATGAGGACATCCCATAATTGACATAGAGCTGTTGAGGGCCGGACCATTAATGATAATCTGAAGTCTGGTGCTGTTTGGACGATTTTCCATTGAATTACGACAACACCCTGTTTCATGGCGAGGGATCTGTTGCCATGGAAACGGCATATGATGACATCCCATAATTGGCATAGAGCTGTTGAGGGCCGGACCATTAATGATAGTCTGAAGTCTGGTGCGGTTTGGACGATTTTCCATGGAATTACGACAACATCAGTTTTTTGGCGAGGGATGCGTTACCATGGCAAAAAAACTTCCGTGATAACTTTAAATTGCCCATGTCTCGTGAAGCTACCCGACGAATTTCGAGCCGTACGGATAAAGTCCCTAGGACAAGATAGATTTTGCGCGGAGGACGAAAAACGCGATAAATCGCGTTTTTCCGACATAAAATTCAAAATGGCCGACTTCCTGTACGTTATTTTATACCCCTCCAAGAGGCTTTTTGGTTCGTCTCCGCACCCTAGATATGCGTAGCGAGTTTCGTTCGTTTACGTGAAAGTTAAAGTAGGGGGAGTTAACGTTAAAAACGGAAGTGGGCGTGGCCTACGCAATTTTTGACGCAAAGTTCCGGAACCAATTACATATCTCAAGTTGCGCAACTTCTGACGCGCGTGCAAAATTTGGTGAGTTTTCACATATGTTGCGGGGGTCAAAAGTGCGTTCCAAAAGATCAAATAATAATCATAATAATAATTAAAGCTGCAAGCAGCATTGAGCGGGTCTTCGACGTTCCGCAGGCTGTTGTCCGCACATCGACGTGTGTGTCTAGGTGTCTCGAGCAACGACATTTGACGAAATCTCAAACTGACACATATATGTCTCGAGGGCTTGACGGTTAGCACACATGTAAAGCTTGAACAGTTTTTTACCATTCACACAGGACTTATAGCAATATGGTGCTTAACGGCGAGGGAAGCGTTGCCATGGCAACAGCTTTTAAGTAAAACTCACTATTGTCATATTGAGGTGTTGAGGGCACAAGCCATCATCTGAAGTCTGGTGCCGTTTGGACCATTTTCCATTGACTTACGACAACAGTGTGTTTTATGGCGAGGGATGCGTTGCCATGGAAACGGCATATGATGACATCCCTTAATTGACATAGAGCTGTTGAGGGCCGGACCATTAATGATAGTCTGAAGTCTGGTGCAGTTTGGACCATTTTCCATTGACTTACGACAACAGTGTGTTTTATGGCGAGGGATGTGTTGCCATGGCAACGGCATATGATGACATCCCATAATTGGCGTAGAGCTGTTGAGGGCCGGACCATTGACTGTCATCTGAAGTCTGGTGCAGTTTGGACCATTTTCCATTGAATTAGGACAACACCGTGTTTCATGGCGAGGGATGCGTTGCCATGGAAATGGTATAAGATGACATCCCATAATTGGCGTAGAGCTGTTGAGGGCCCGACCATTAGCCATCGTCTGAGGTCTGGTGCCGTTTGGACCATTTTCATAGGAGTAACAGCGACACCGTGTTTCATGGCGAGGGATCTGTTGCCATGGAAACGGCATATGATGACATCCCATAATTGGCATAGAGCTGTTGAGGGCCGGACCATTAATGATAGTCTGAAGTCTGGTGCTGTTTAGACGATTTTCCATAGAATTACAACAACATCGTATTTTTTGGCGAAGGATGCGTTTCCATGGCAACGGCATACGGTGAGATTTTAGATTTCACGTAGAGCTGTTGAGGGCCGGACCATTAATGATAGTCTGAACTCTGGTGCGGTTTGGACGATTTTCCATTGAATTACGACAACACCAGGTTTTATGGCGAGGCATGCGTTGCCATGGAAACGGCATATGATGACATCCCATAATTGGCATAGAGCTGTTGAGGGCCGGACCATTAATGATAGTCTGAAGTCTGGTGCGGTTTGGACGATTTTCCATGGAATTACGACAACACCAGTTTTTTGGCGAGGGATGCGTTACCATGGCAACGGCATATGATGACATCCCATAATTAACATAGAGCTGTTGAGGGCCGGACCATTAATGATAGTCTGAAGTCTGGTGCTGTTTGGACGATTTTCCATTGAATTACAACAACATCGTATTTTTTGGCGAAGGATGCGTTGCCATGGAAACGGCATACGGTGAGATCTCAGATTTCACGTTGAGCTGTTGAGGCATGGACCAGTGATATAAAAGTGAAGATTGGGGGACGATGGGACCGTGTCCATTGGATTTACAGCGACACCGTTGTTTATGGCGAAGGATCCGTCGCCATGGTAACGCCAAATTAAGTAACATCAGATTTTACCTAGAGCTGTTCAGGGCTGTAGTGTTAACCATCATGTGAAGTTTGGTGGCGTTCTGAGTATGTCAGTTTGAGTTATGACATCATCGTGTTCCATGGCGAGGGACCGCCTAGCATCGAGCGAACGCGAACTTTGGCGCCAAATAACGGCTCCGCCGTGCGAAAGAAAAAAACTTCCGTGATAACTTTAAATTGCCCATGTCTCGTGAAGCTACCCGACGAATTTCGAGCCGTACGGATAAAGTCCCTAGGACAAGATAGATTTTGCGCGGAGGACGAAAAACGCGATAAATCGCGTTATTCCGACACAAAATTCAAAATGGCCGACTTCCTGTACGTTATTTTATACCCCTCCAAGAGGCTTTTTGGTTCGTCTCCGCACCCTAGATATGCGTAGCGAGTTTCGTTCTTTTACGTGAAAGTTAAAGTAGGGGGAGTTAACGTTAAAAACGGAAGTGGGCGTGGCCTACGCAATTTTTGACGCAAAGTTCCGGAACCAATTACATATCTCAAGTTGCGCAACTTCTGACGCGCGTGCAAAATTTGGTGAGTTTTCACATATGTTGCGGGGGTCAAAAGTGCGTTCAAAAAGTTCAAATAATAATAATAATAATAACTAGGTGTCTCGAGGACTCGGCCGTTGGTAAACGTGGGAAGTTTCAGGCCGATAGGACAATGTCTTTGAGTTACAGCAGTATCATAAACATTGTGTTTGATGGCGGGTGATCTGTCGCCATGGCAACGGCATTTGATGACACCCCATAATATGCTTAGTTGTGTTGAGGGCTGCATCGTTATAAAACCTGTGATGTTTTGTGCCGTTTGGAGCATGTTAACTGGAGTTATGAGAAAACCGTGTTTCACGGCGACCATTTTGTTACCATAGCAACGACATTTGACGAAATCTCAAAACTGACACATATATGTCTCGAGGGGTTGACGGTTAGCACACATGTAAAGCTTCCCATAATTGGCAAAGAGCTGTTGAGGGCCGGACCATCAATGATAGTCTGAAGTCTGGTGCCGTTTGGACGATTTTCCATTGAATTACGACAACACCATGTTTTTTGGCGAGGGATGCGTTACCATGGCAACGGCATATGATGACATCCCATAATAGACATAGAGCTGTTGAGGGCCGGACCATTAATGATAGTCTGAAGTCTGGTGCGGTTTGGACGATTTTCCATAGAAATACGACAACACCAGGTTTTATGGCGAGGGATGCGTTACCATGGCAACGGCATATGATGACATCCCATAATTGGCATAGAGCTGTTGAGGGCCGGACCATTAATGATAGTCTGAAGTCTGGTGCGGTTTGGACGATTTTCCATAGAAATACGACAACACCAGGTTTTATGGCGAGGGATGCGTTACCATGGCAACGGCATATGATGACATCCCATAATTGGCATAGAGCTGTTGAGGGCCGGACCATTAATGATAGTCTGAAGTCTGGTGCGGTTTGGACGATTTTCCATGGAATTACGACAACACCAGGTTTTATGGCGAGGGATGCGTTACCATGGCAACGGCATATGATGACATCCCATAATTGGCATAGAGCTGTTGAGGGCCGGACCATTAATGATAGTCTGAAGTCTGGTGCGGTTTGGAGGATTTTCCATGGAATTACGACAACACCAGTTTTTTGGCGAAGGATGCGTTACCATGGCAACGGCATATGATGACATCCCATAATTAACATAGAGCTGTTGAGGGCCGGACCATTAATGATAGTCTGAAGTCTGGTGCGGTTTGGACGATTTTCCATTGAATTACAACAACATCGAATTTCGAGCCGTACGGATAAAGTCCCTAGGACAAGATAGATTTTGCGCGGAGGACGAAAAACGCGATAAATCGCGTTTTTCCGACACAAAATTCAAAATGGCCGACTTCCTGTACGTTATTTTATACCCCTCCAAGAGGCTTTTTGGTTCGTCTCCGCACCCTAGATATGCGTAGCGAGTTTCGTTCGTTTACGTGAAAGTTAAAGTAGGGGGAGTTAACGTTAAAAACGGAAGTGGGCGTGGCCTACGCAATTTTTGACGCAAAGTTCCGGAACCAATTACATATCTCAAGTTGCGCAACTTCTGACGCGCGTGCAACATTTTGTGAGTTTTCACATATGTTGCGGGGGTCAAAAGTGCGTTCCAAAAGTTCAAATAATAATCATAATAATAATTAAAGCTGCAAGCAGCGTTGAGCGGGTCTTCGACGCTCCGCAGGCTGTTGCCCGCACGTCGACGTGTGTGTAGGTGTCTCGAAGACTCGGCCGTTGGCAAACGTGGGAAGTTTCAGGCCGATCGGACAATGTTTTTGAGTTACAGCAGTAACACAAACATTGTGTTTCATGGCGGGTGATCTGTCGACATGGCAACGGCATTTGATGACACCCCATAATATGCTTAGATGTGTTGAGGGCTGCATCGTTATCAAACCTGTGAAGTGTTGTGCCGTTTGGAGCATGTTAACTGGAGTTATGAGAAAACCGTGTTTCACGGCGACCATTTTGTTACCATAGCAACGACATTTGAAGAAATCTCAAAACTGACACATATATGTCTCGAGGGCTTGACGGTTAGCACACATGTACAGTTTGAACAGTTTTTGACCATTTACACAGCACGTATAGCAATATCGTGCTTAACGGCGAGGGGTGTGTTGCCATGGCAACAGCTTTTGGGCATATTGAGGTGTTGAGGGCCGGACCATTAGCCATCATATGAAATCTGGTGACGTTTGGACGTTTTTCCATTGAGTTAGGACAACACCGTGTTTCATGGCGAGGGACGCATTGCCATGGAAACGGCATACGGTGACATACCATAATTGACATAGAGCTGTTGAGGGCCAGACCATTAATGATAGTCTGAAGTCTGGTGCAGTTTGGACCATTTTCCATTGACTTACGACAACAGTGTGTTTTATGGCGAGGGATGTGTTGCCATGGCAACGGCATATGATGACATCCCATAATTGGCGTAGAGCTGTTGAGGGCCGGACCATTGACTGTCATCTGAAGTCTGGTGCAGTTTGGACCATTTTCCAATGAATTAGGACAACACCGTGTTTCATGGCGAGGGATGCGTTGCCATGGAAATGGCATAAGATGACATCCCATAATTGGCGTAGAGCTGTTGAGGGCCCGACCATTAGCCATCATCTGAGGTCTGGTGCCGTTTGGACCATTTTCATAGGAGTAACAGCGACACCGTGTTTCATGGCGAGGGATCTGTTGCCATGGAAACGGCATATGATGACATCCCATAATTGGCATAGAGCTGTTGAGGGCCGGACCATTAATGATAGTCTGAAGTCTGGTGCTGTTTAGACGATTTTCCATTGAATTACAACAACATCGTATTTTTTGGCGAAGGATGCGTTTCCATGGCAACGGCATACGGTGAGATTTTAGATTTCACGTAGAGCTGTTGAGGGCCGGACCATTAATGATAGTCTGAACTCTGGTGCGGTTTGGACGATTTTCCATTGAATTACGACAACAC
Organism: Pogonophryne albipinna; assembly: GCA_028583405.1. NCBI lineage: Eukaryota > Metazoa > Chordata > Actinopteri > Perciformes > Artedidraconidae > Pogonophryne > Pogonophryne albipinna. The sequence goes on along the minus strand of JAPTMU010000324.1, from coordinate 49,685 downwards.
CAGGTTTTATGGCGAGGGATGCGTTACCATGGCAACGGCATATGATGACATCCCATAATTGGCATAGAGCTGTTGAGGGCCGGAACATTAACTGTCATGTGAAGTCTGGTGCAGTTTGGACCATTTTCCATTGACTTAAGACAACATTGTGTTTTATGGCGAGGCATGCGTTGCCATGGAAACGGCATATGATGACATCCCATAATTGGCATAGAGCTGTTGAGGGCCGGACCATTAGCCATCATATGAAGTCTGGGGCCGTTTGGACGATTTTCCATAGAATTACGACAACACCAGGTTTCATGGCGAGGGATCTGTCGCCATGGCAACGGCATATGATGACATCCCATAATTGACATAGAGCTGTTGAGGGCCGGAGTAGGAGCCATCATATGAAGTCTGGTGCCGTTTTGACGATTTTCCAATGAATTACAAAAACATCGTATTATTTGGCGAGGGACGCGTTGCCATGGAAACGGCATATGATGACATTCCATAATTGGCGTAGAGCTGTTGAGGGCCGGACCATTAATGATAGTCTGAAGTCTGGTGCGGTTTGGACGATTTTCCATAGAAATACGACAACACCAGGTTTTTTGGCGAGGGATGCGTTGCCATGGCAACGGCATATGATGACATCCCATAATTGGTATAGAGCTGTTGAGGGCCGGACCATTAATGATAGTCTGAAGTCTGGTGCGGTTTGGACGATTTTCCATGGAATTACGACAACACCAGTTTTTTGGCGAGGGATGCGTTACCATGGCAACGGCATATGATGACATCCCATAATTAACATAGAGCTGTTGAGGGCCGGACCATTAATGATAGTCTGAAGTCTGGTGCGGTTTGGACGATTTTCCATTGAATTACAACAACACCAGGTTTTTTGGCGAGGGATGTGTTGCCATGGCAACGGCATATGATGACATCTCATAATTGGCGTAGAGCTGTTGAGGGCCAGACCATTGACTGTCATCTGAAGTCTGGTGCAGTTTGGACCATTTTCCATTGAATTAGGACAACACCGTGTTTCATGGCGAGGGATGCGTTGCCATGGAAATGGCATAAGATGACATCCCATAATTGGCGTAGAGCTGTGGCGGGCCCGACCATTAGCCATCATCTGAGGTCTGGTTGCCGTTTGGACCATTTTCATAGGAGTAACAGCGACACCGTGTTTCATGGCGAGGCATCTGTTGCCATGGAAACGGCATATGATGACATCCCATAATTGGCATAGAGCTGTTGAGGGCCGGACCATTAATGATAGTCTGAAGTCTGGTGCTGTTTAGACGATTTTCCATGGAATTACAACAACATCGTATTTTTTGGCGAAGGATGCGTTTCCATGGCAACGGCATACGGTGAGATTTTAGATTTCACGTAGAGCTGTTGAGGGCCGGACCATTAATGATAGTCTGAAGTCTGGTGCGGTTTGGACCATTTTCCATTGAAATACGACAATACCAGGTTTTTTGGCGAGGGATGCATTACCATGGCAACGGCATATGATGACATCCCATAATTGACATAGAGCTGTTGAGGGCCGGACCATTAACCATCATATGAAGTCTGGTGGCATTTGGACGATTTTCCATAGAATTACGACAACACCAGGTTTTTTGGCGAGGGATGCGTTACCATGGCAACGGCATATGATGACATCCCATAATTGGCGTAGAGCTGTTGAGGGCCGGACCATCAATGATAGTCTGAAGTCTGGTGCCGTTTGGACGATTTTCCATTGAATTACGACAACACCATGTTTTTTGGCGAGGGATGCGTTACCATGGCAACGGCATATGATGACATCCCATAATGGACATAGAGCTGTTGAGGGCCGGACCATTAATGATAGTCTGAAGTCTGGTGCGGTTTGGACGATTTTCCATAGAAATACGACAACACCAGGTTTTATGGCGAGGGATGCGTTACCATGGCAACGGCATATGATGACATCCCATAATTGGCATAGAGCTGTTGAGGGCCGGACCATTAATGATAGTCTGAAGTCTGGTGCGGTTTGGACGATTTTCCATGGAATTACGACAACACCAGTTTTTTACCATGGTAACGCCAAATTAAGTAACATCAGATTTGACCTAGAGCTGTTCAGGGCTGTAGTGTTAACCATCATGTGAAGTTTGGTGGCGTTCTGAGTATGTCAGTTTGAGTTATGACATCATCGTGTTCCATGGCGAGGGACCGCCTAGCATCGAGCGAACGCGAACTTTGGCGCCAAATAACGGCTCCGCCGTGCGAAAGAAAAAAACTTCCGTGATAACTTTAAATTGCCCATGTCTCGTGAAGCTACCCGACGAATTTCGAGCCGTACGGATAAAGTCCCTAGGACAAGATAGATTTTGCGCGGAGGACGAAAAACGCGATAAATCGCGTTTTTCCGACACAAAATTCAAAATGGCCGACTTCCTGTACGTTAT
>JAPTMU010000324.1:0-46241 GCA_028583405.1 Pogonophryne albipinna | reverse complement strand
TCGAAAAGAGCCAGTTGAGGTGGTTCTGGCATCTAGTTAGGATGCCACCTGGGCGCCTCCCTAGGGAGGTGTTCCAGGCACGTTCAGCTGGGAAGAGACCAAGGGGTAGACTTAGGACCAGGTGGAGGGATTATATCTCTTCGCTGGCCTGGGAGCGCCTTGGGATCTCGCAGTCAGAGCTGGTTGATGTGGCCATGGAAAAGAAAGTTTGGGTCTCTCTGCTGGAACTGCTACCCGAGACCCGATCACGGATAAGCGGGAGAAGATGGATGGGAAAAGTGTTTTTAAATGTATGGACGAGTTTTGTAGCGTGTCCATTTGGAGGATATGGATTAACATTGAAACTCTCCTGGAAATGTACATTTCCAGGAGAGTTTCAATGTTAAAACGATATCCTCCAAATGGACAAGCTCATATTGCTCATATTTCCACAATGCATTGACATTTGGAGCTTATATTTGAACGGTGATAAATAGGCCACCATATGATGTATTGATGTGAAAATGTAGACATTTGGACAATGTCAAATATTTATAAACGTTGCATGGATTGCAAACTTGGCATAGTGACAGGTGGTACCCGCTGTAGCACACCACAAAGTTTGGGGCCAGAAACACTTGTTTACCCGTTTTAAGCGCGTTTCGTCATAAATACACTTTTTTTTCCAAGTACAGCAAATATATAACACGGTCTTAGAGCTCCCCCTGCTGGAAAATGTGAATATCGCATTTTTTGTCACTTTCAAAACTCTCCTGCCAATGGCTGGAGAAATGGAGTCGATTTTGTATTCAATCTGGCCGTTAACCTGGGCCCCCCAACGTTTTTTTTCGAGACTGTGTCTCAGGGCTTCTTAACATTTATGAAACTATTAATGAGTAGCACCAGATTAACGGGAAGAATCTCAGCTAACTGAAGATATGAACCATTGTTACCAAAACAAAACACAAGTCTCAGAAGAAGCGTCTAAATGACCCCTGAGCGAAAAAATGCAAACTGACTTTGGCACAGAACTCAAGATAAAGATACCCTTATTACTTATTGTAGCTGCACATACAAGATATCCGATTAAAGCTGAGACTCCACAGATTATATAGGTACAGTATCATCACTGAGCGATCCAAACGCGCGACAGGGGAAGCAAACACAGACATCACAACACGTACCTTTACTGAGCTTTTACGGGAGATCGTCTCACCGTAGCTGTCAATCTGATCAAAATATGTGTTCAATGGCATTAAAACGAGATAAAACGTGGCTGAATAGGTTAATCCATAGGTTAATAATGTGTCTGTCGTTTTGAAAAAATTATTTATAATCCATAATTCAATTTTTCTGTAAAAATCGGAGAAAAAAAGTTAGCTGCTAATGGTAGCCAACAGAGTCTATGCAGCTTCCGGTGTTGGCCACACGTCACTCTCACTCCTTATTTGGTAACGTGTTTGTGTGTGTAGAACTTTCCCTCGATTCCATTGGCTCTTGCGGTTATACAAATATTTCATTCGTCAAAATCGACCAAGGGGGGCCAGAGATATGGAAAATCCACCCAAATGGCCCAAAAGAGTTTTTTTTTGCTAAATCTCTCTAAAAAGGTCAAAGATCACTTGTTTTGCATCAATCTTGATAAAGGGTACTTATTATATGTTGTACTTTGGATTCCTAAAGCTTTTAGTCTACTAATCCATCATCCAAGGGTAGTAAAAAATAATTTGTTAAGAACTCAGGCACTTAGGAGATAGGACCCAATTGCACGACCCGGGAGACAGAGGTAAAGTATTTGTAAGATACTTTATTTTTAAATGAACAGCAAAAAATGATCTCTACAAAATGGAGAACAAAAATGAAAACGCTCACGTAGTGAGGATCAAACTTATCAAGACCTCAAAAAAGCATAGACCTGACTGTGGCAAGAGACGAGAGTAAAGCATTGACCATGGCAATCGACAAAAGCATAGACCTGACTGTGGCAAGAGACGAGAGTAAAGCATTGACCATGGCAATCGACAAAAGCATAGACCTGACCATGACAAGAGACAAGACCTTCCAGGGCAAAAGACAAAAACGAACTGACACTGAACACTGGGAGACAGGGGAATTTAAACACAGGGTAACAAGACACAGGTGGGAACAATCAGGGGCGGGGCTGACACTGATGAGCACAGGAGACACAGAAGGGGTGACAGGTGAAAACAATCAGGAAATTAGACACACCAGGGAAACTAACGACGGACAAGAAAACACAGGGGAAAAGACCAGACAATACACAGGGAGGAAAACATGACAAGGAGAAAAGCAAAAACACCCACTACCAGACATACAAAACTAAAAACGTGACACAACACAAGAATCATGACAGAACCCCCCCCCCCCCCCTCAAGGGACGGATTCCAGACGTCCCTAAAAAAAAACAACACAAAAGTCCAAAAACTCTAGCAGGGTGGGTGGAGGGGGTCCGGAGGAGGGACGCATCACTAGGGCCAACAGGGTGGGTGGAGGGGGTCTGGAGGAGGGACTCGGACGGATGGCCCGGGGGCAAGGCAGAGTCCATGGAGGGGCGAAAGCAGCGGCCGGAAGAGTCAGGGGGCCGGGCCCGAGGGCGAGGACCGCGGCCGGGAAAGTCAGGTGGCCGGGCTCTAGGGCGAAGACCGCGGTTCTCAGGGGGCCGGGCTCGAGGTCGAAGACCGCGGCTCTCAGGGGGCCGGGCCCGAGGGCGAAGACCGGACAGCTCCGGAGGCCGAGCAGGACCCGGTGTCGACCGGACAGGAACCGGAGCCGGTGGGACCCCTGGCGTGTCAGGCGTAGGCGAGACTCTGGACGGAACCTGGGCCGGTGTCAGTGGGACCCACGACGGAGCAAGGGCTGGCGTCGATGGGACCCGAAACAGGACATGACACGGGGCTGGCAGGAAACTCGGCGGAGCAGGTCTCGGCGGGACCCCCAACGGAACAGGACATGGAGCCGGTAGGACCCCCGACGAAACAGGTGTCGGCTGGACCTCCAATGGCACAGGACATAGGGTTTGCAGGACCCCCGGCAGAAGAGTAGTCGGCGGGATCTCCAACGGCACAGGACATAGGGTTGGCAGGACCCCGGCAGAAGAGTAGTCGGAGGGATCTCCAACGGCACAGAACATAGGATTGGCAGGGCCCCCGGCAGAAGAGTAGTCGGCGGGATCTCCAACGGCACAGAACATAGGGTTGGCAGAACCCCCAGCAGAAGAGTAGTCGGCGGGGTCTCCAACGGCACAGAACATAGGGTTGGCAGAACCCCCGGCAGAAGAGTAGTCGGCGGGGCCTCCAACGGCACAGGGCATAGGGTTGGGACTTGAGAGGGAACTCGACAGGAGACTTGAGAGGTGACTTGAGAGGGAACTCGACAGGAGACTTGAGAGGTGACTTGAGAGGGATCTCGAGAGGGAACTTGAACGGAGACTCGAGAGGAGACTTGAGAGGGGACTGGAGAGGTGACTTGAGAGGTGACTCGAGAGGTGACTCGAGAGGTGACTTGAGAGGGGACTCGAGAGGAGACTCGAGAGGGAACTCAAGAGGGAACTTGAGAGGGGACTCGAGAGGGCTCTCGAGAGATGACTTGAAAGGGAACTCGAGAGGGGACTGGAGAGGGAACTTGAAAAGGACTTGATTAGTTTGTTCTGTTAAGAACTCAGGCACTTAGGAGATAGGACCCAATTGCACGACCCGGGAGACAGAGGTAAAGTATTTGTAAGATACTTTATTATTTTAAATGAACAGCAAAAAATGATCAACAAAAAATGATCTCTACAAAATGGAGAACAAAAATGAAAACGCTCACGTAGTGAGGATCAAACTTATCAAGACCTCAAAAAAGCATAGACCTGACTGTGGCAAGAGACGAGAGTAAAGCATTGACCATGGCAATCGACAAAAAGCATAGACCTGACCATGACACGAAACAAGACCTTCCAGGGCAAAAGACAAAAACGAACTGACACTGAACACTGGGAGACAGGGGAATTTAAACACAGGGTAACTAGACACAGGTGGGAACAATCAGGGGCGGGGCTGACACTGATGAGCACAGGAGACACAGAAGGGGTGACAGGTGAAAACAATCAGGAAATTAGACACACCAGGGAAACTAACGACAGACAAGAAAACACAGGGGAAAAGACCAGACAATACACAGGGAGGAAAACATGACAAGGAGAAAAGCAAAAACACCCACTACCAGAAACACAAAACTAAAAACGTGACACAACACAAGAATCATGACAGAATTTATGGACAGACACTATAATTTACAGTTTTTTACTGTGTTCAATCTCAATTTTCTTTTAAATAAAAAACATCTATATTGATCCTGACTTTTCTACATCCAACTCACAGGTTTATCATTACTTTGAGAACAAAGATTATTCATTTAACCCTTTTAGAAGATATGGTCATTTGTTCTGGGAATGTCATTTTCGAGCCTGAGACCTGAAAAACAGGCTCAGGGTTGAACGGGTTAATATTCCAGTGAGAGGAAGTACGTCCAATGGTAGGAGGAGTCAATATTAATTTTGTCCAAAAAGTGGAGCTTTCCCTTACTTAACTTAGGGACTTGTGTGTCCACTGTGTGGACATTAACTACAGGTCGCGGTACTCCAAGTGTACAGGCATGCCACTGTGTGGACATTAACTACAGGTTGCGGTACTCCAAGTGTACAGGCATGCAGTTCGGCCCCAGAGCAAAATAAAAATAAGCCTGGGACTGCTACATAGATAGCCAGTGCAGGGGCCTTTCCACGTGGAAAAAGAACCGGAGACGGGCGAGCTTTCCCCGCAGAGATATAAAAGGTTAAAGTTTTGGGGTTTCTCGCGTAATTCAGGACAAATGCACCGGGGGGCTTAATGTCCAGTGAGTGGACATCATTGTCCGTGGCGTGTACAGAATAATATGTCCATATCACGGACATTAATACATAGAGTGGTGTCCATGAAATGGACATTGCAAATAAGTGTTTAAAACGTGCGGAAAACTGTTTGAAATGTCGGGGAAAGGGTTGTGAATACAGACCCAGAGCACAGGTGGTGCAGCACCTGACTTTCAACCCAGGAATACGTGTTTGAAAAGGGGGGGGAAAGTATTGTAAATAGAGGCTATCTCAGACTTCCATGAAATACACCGGGGAAAAGCACCTCTCTGTGGCCCTACACAGAGCCCCAAATCACAGACTAAACAGCTACAACAAATTTCATCCACATTTCACACATGAAATGTACAGGAATATGTCCAGGCTGTGACCCAGAGAGAGCAGCTCCATCCAGCACCTCGCTCAATCCCACCCAGAGTTGACAGGCTGCTGCTTACAGAGTCACTGGTCCCACACTCACAGGCAGAGCTCCAGGGTGATGCACATGGCCTTATTACCCCGGAATGAGTGCTTACAATAGGGTAAAGTCTCCCTGCAGCCCCTCCATAACGGTAATAATGGTTTAGAAATCATTGCCATGTAACCCCGGCAGCAGGGTTCACTGCTGTAAGCAGGGTCCCACACTCACAGGCAGAGCTCCAGGGTGATGCACATGGCTTTATTACCCCGGAATGAGTGCTTACAATAGGGTAAAGTCTCCCTGCAGCCCCTCCATAACGGTAATAATGGTTAGAAATCATTGCCAGGGCAGAAAGCTGTTTTTAAAAGTGAAAAAACGATTTAAAACCCTTTGAAATGACTGTCAGGTGCTGATGGAAAGCAGGCGGAAATAGGTAGGTGCTGAAGGAAAGCAGGCGGAAATACATTGATTGTTTTACCCGGGAATAAGGGCTTACAAGGCGGGTACAGTGCTCCAGCCCCTCCATAACGGTAATAATGGTTAGAAATCATTGCCATGTAACCCCGGCAGCAGGTTCACTGCTGTAAGCAGGGTCCCACACTCACAGGCAGAGCTCCAGGGTGATGCACATGGCTTTATTACCCCGGAATGAGTGCTTACAATAGGGTAAAGTCTCCCTGCAGCCCCTCCATAACGGTAATAATGGTTAGAAATCATTGCCATGTAACCCCGGCAGCAGGTTCACTGCTGTAAGCAGGGTCCCACACTCACAGGCAGAGCTCCAGGGTGATGCACATGGCCTTATTACCCCGGAATGAGTGCTTACAAGCCGGGTAAAGTCTCCCTGCAGACCCTGCATAACGGTAATAATGGTTAGAAATCATTTCCAGGGCAGAAAGCTGTTTTTAAAAGTGAAAAAACGATTTAAAACCCTTTGAAATGACTGTCAGGTGCTGATGGAAAGCAGGCGGAAATAGGTAGGTGCTGAAGGAAAGCAGGCGGAAATACATTGATTGTTTTACCCGGGAATAAGGGCTTACAAGGCGGGTACAGTGCTCCAGCCCCTCCATAACGGTAATAATGGTTAGAAATCATTGCCATGTAACCCCGGCAGCAGGTTCACTGCTGTAAGCAGGGTCCCACACTCACAGGCAGAGCTCCAGGGTGATGCACATGGCTTTATTACCCCGGAATGAGTGCTTACAATAGGGTAAAGTCTCCCTGCAGCCCCTCCATAACGGTAATAATGGTTAGAAATCATTGCCATGTAACCCCGGCAGCAGGTTCACTGCTGTAAGCAGGGTCCCACACTCACAGGCAGAGCTCCAGGGTGATGCACATGGCTTTATTACCCCGGAATGAGTGCTTACAATAGGGTAAAGTCTCCCTGCAGCCCCTCCATAACGGTAATAATGGTTAGAAATCATTGCCATGTAACCCCGGCAGCAGGTTCACTGCTGTAAGCAGGGTCCCACACTCACAGGCAGAGCTCCAGGGTGATGCACATGGCCTTATTACCCCGGAATGAGTGCTTACAAGCCGGGTAAAGTCTCCCTGCAGACCCTGCATAACGGTAATAATGGTTAGAAATCATTTCCAGGGCAGAAAGCTGTTTTTAAAAGTGAAAAAACGATTTAAAACCCTTTGAAATGACTGTCAGGGGCTGATGGAAAGCAGGCGGAAATACATTGATTGTTTTACCCAGGAAGAAGGGCTTACAAGGCGGGTTAAGTCTCCCTGCAGCCCCTCCATAACGGTAATAATGGTTAGAAATCATTTCCAGGGCAGAAAGCTGTTTTTAAAAGTGAAAAAACGATTTAAAACCGTTTAAAAAGCCATTTGAGTGCAGTTATCATGTGTCCCCACAGGAGGGCGCATCAGCCAAGTGAGCACAGTGCAAAAACAGTCAAAAACACCCTAAACAAAGGGCAAATCAATGGATTTAAAGTGCAGGGAAGCTCCACAACACACACAGGTACATTCCTAAATCCCCACAATAGTGACAACGGTGATTTAAACTAGTTTCTGCGGGGAAAGGACTGCTAAAAATCGGATTAAACAGCTCCAGCATCTCGACCTGACATGAGCAAACAGGCTGTCAGGTGCTGAAGGAAAGCAGGCGGAAATACATTGATTGTTTTACCCGGGAATAAGGGCTTACAAGGCGGGTAAAGTGCTCCAGCATCTCGACCTGACATGAGCAAACAGGCTATCTCAGACTTCCATGAAATATACCGGAAAAGCACCTATTTGTAGCCGCTCACAGAGCCCTAAAATACGGACTAAACAGCTCCAGCATCTCGACCTGACATGAGCAAACAGGCTGTCAGGTGCTGAAGGAAAGCAGGCGGAAATACATTGATTGTTTTACCCGGGAATAAGGGCTTACAAGGCGGGTAAAGTGCTCCAGCATCTCGACCTGACATGAGCAAACAGGCTATCTCAGACTTCCATGAAATATACCGGAAAAGCACCTATTTGTAGCCGCTCACAGAGCCCTAAAATACGGACTAAACAGCTCCAGCATCTCGACCTGACATGAGCAAACAGGCTGTGAGGTGCTGAAGGAAAGCAGGCGGAAATACATTGATTGTTTTACCCGGGAATAAGGGCTTACAAGGCGGGTAAAGTGCTCCAGCATCTCGACCTGACATGAGCAAACAGGCTATCTCAGACTTCCATGAAATATACCGGAGAAGCACCTATTTGTAGCCGCTCACAGAGCCCTAAAATACGGACTAAACAGCTCCAGCATCTCTCCCTGACAGGCACACTACCATAACCTCGCGCACCGTGGGTCCCCGGGCCCCCGAACTTAAGCACTCCCCCACGGACTAAACCCAGATGATCACACCCTCAAGAACCTCGTGCCCCTGGTAACCTTAAAGGGGGGGTGTAGTTTGCGGTGCTTTACAGTCCGCCCACCAGCATCCATATTCATCCTTATTAACAGCCCCACCCACCCTCCTGCGGAGGATGTTCTCATGGCCCTGGTAACACTTAAAGGTGGTGGATTGTGTGGTGCTTTACTGTCCGCCCACCAGCATCCATATTCGGCTTTATTCACAGCCCCACCTGCCCTGCTGGAGGTTCACACTTTAACTTTTTTTACCCTCCTCTGCCTTACACATCCTCCAACACTTGAGCACCCCTCCATGCACACCACCAGAACCTCGTGCCCCTGGGGACCCTGAAGGGGAAAACACCCTTATTTCCAGCATATTGCTTTACCTTCCCTCTCATGCTACTCACTATTGTCACTTGTTCCGCTCCAATTATCCGGTACCAACTCATCATTCTCCACTCCCATTATCCGGTACCAACTCAACTAGGGTGTAATAGTTTTTAAAAAAGAGGACCAAGTAAGTAATTTTAACAAACTTTATTACAATAAATAAACATGCATTACAGAACTATATACATTGACATGGTCGCTTTATAACATGCTAACATTATTCACTCATCCAGCACAAGGGGACTGAGTTGAACAACACATTCCATATTTACAAGTTGGTCAGTGGCTTGTGCACTGGTAACATTGTCCGTATCGGGTGAAGTTGGTGCAGAGTATGGCACCCTCTCTTCACCCATGTCTGAGGGACTGTGTTCGGCCATTGACTGTTCCCTCTTCGCCACTCTCCAAGCGTTGAAGTTTAAGTAGAATTCTTCATCTGACGTCTCGGCATCGGGGGAGTCTTGGTAGGGAGTGGGGCTATGCACCTCTCCAAGAGCTGTCACTGTCAATGTCAATGTCCCCCAAGTTGTCTTCACTCCCCCTGATGCTGCTGCTGCTGCCGCTGCTTGCAGTGACTCTGTGAAGAGCAGCCGTATTTCCGCAGCCTCCTTCAAAGAAGGATTATTGGCATAAAATTTGTCTGCAGTTGCAGTGTTGTGACACATGAAATCACTCACTCTTTGGCGGTTGCCTATGTCCTGAAACCTCTTCGCAATTATCTGCGTGGACTGTGCGGAGGTCGGTGAAGTTAATGGGACCGTTTAGTCCCACATCAGCCCATGCCAACCTCAGGAAGTAGGCAAGGTTCCTCGACGGGTTCTTCCCCGCTGTGTATAGGAAGTAGCGGTTCTGGGTGCAGGTCAGCGTCCCCTTGATTTCCAGCCACCTCTTCATCCATCCGAATTCTTCTATGGTGAGGTACAGCTGCGCTTCACCAAACGCGTTGGCCGTCTTGTGGTTGCTTACCTGTTATGACAGAGGTAGAGAGCGTCAATACAAATATCAATCATGCACAACATGTTTATCACTGCCAGAATAAACACATTTTGTAATAGCACTCACGTGGATGAGGTAGCCAAAGGCAGTGCCAGTTGTCTCCGCCTTTCGGACCTCGGCGTTGGTCATGTGGAGTAGACCCCCGGACGGTGGCCATAAATGCAGCTCCAATGGAGGGTCATGTACCCATAGAGCAATAGCCGGGGTTGCGGTAGTCGGATTGCTGGCCATCACGTCCAGGAGCTGAGGGATGCGAGTGTTGGCCGCAGTCAAACATGCCATGATGTCTTTATGGCTCGGCAGACCTTCCATCTTGTCCCGCTTCACCTGCATCTGGTGGATAAGCACCTTCTTCCTCAGGGACTTCAGGATGGCAACAACTTCCCGTTTGATTACAATCATGTCGTATTGGTTGAGCCTGCTCCCCTTGCATGGTGTGTCTGCCATGTACTTGAGAAAGTGTGATATATTTTGATATAGAAGTCAGAGGTCGTGACCTGTAGGCTTGACTTTATCAGGCTCCGGGACCAGCTGTTGGCAAAGGAAAACGCATCAGTACATCGTATTGCGTCAATGTGGAGAACACACACAATGATGGTAACATCATGGACAGTTTTTGATGTTACTCACCCACGTATCCTCTTCAGATCCCTCAGAAAGAGCCAGTCAGACAGGCGTTTGAAACCGTGTGCCATGAAGCTTAGGAACGATTTGACTCTGCTTAGTTTGGAGACTGCGTTTTCTTGGAGCCTCACTGTTGGGTCGATGCCCTCGTAATGCTCCCGATATCCTTGTAGATACTCCTCTGTGAAACATAACAGTACTTTAATGACAACACATTGTGTGTTACAGAAACTGCATTTGTTGTTGTTATTCAACACACTTACCCATGATGGGTGGGAATGTTATTTCCCGCATTATATTCCCCCGGCCCCTGCCGCTGAACCAGGGGGAATTTATGGGAGGAGAGGTTGACGAGGCCTCTGTATCTATGGATGCCGGTTCAGAGGAGCTGGATACAGGTGTCTGAGAGGCAATGGGGGACTTGCTGCACGAGGGAATGGGAGACTTGCTGCGCGAGGGAATGGGGGACTTGCTGAAGGAGGGACCTTTGGACTTGGACTGCCTCTTTGGTGTTGCCTCTGTTCAGGGTCGTTTCTTTAGAAACACCCGCTCTTGTTCCTCCCCATCCTCTTCATCGAACCCATGCATGTCCTCGGCCCTCTGGTTCCTCCTCTGTCGCTTGTGTTTTATCATCTTCTGCAGCTTGCTGCGCAGGGCTTTCACCCCAGCAGCATACATGTCCCTCTCATTCCTCATGGTGGTTGCCTCCATCCTCCATTCAATACACTCCGGTTTGTGACATGAAATCACTGGGGACAAGGGTGGAGGTGGTGACAGGACCTCATCACCCTCATAGTCCACCTCCCAAGAGGTAATCATCGCAACTGGAGGGTTTTTCAATCGAAGGTCATGAAGCTCCTTCGTTGCTACTGTCATTTTTACTTTATTTACGACCACATGTATCTCCTCTCGGGACAGCTCAACATGGTCTCTGTCCAAGTGCCGGTCCAGCCTTGTCCCGCTATATTCACATCCTGCAATGGTGCATGGATGGAGCCTAATGTTTGTACGTCCATTGGCCAACAACAGCAGAATTTTTCGTTCAACTAAATTATGCACACTATGGTGCCTTTGCAAATGCTTGCTCAGGGCCCTGTAGGACGTTTTACAGATCGGACAACCGATCAACATCCTATCTGTATGCATGAGCATTTTGGTACCGGGAAGTGTACCCAGTATAATGTATAGAACCGGGGGCGACAAAGAAGGAAAGTTGCACTCAGCGAACTAGGAAGACCCCTGTCAAATCTATCTAGTTTATTTTCAAAACATTGTTTTGTTCATTTGCATCATCGTGCGAAAGGTGTCCCATTTAGGCACTCGTTAGGCGGGCAGAGATCCCTGTCATATCTCGGTCCTATCCTCCAGGCAAGGCGGGGGGCCAAAACTGCGTGGAAAAGTATCCGAAAATAGTGCATCATAATGCGGGTAGAGTCCCATCAAACTTCCCTTGCAGTCCTCCAGAGTCTGGAAATACTCTGTTATCTTTTTGGAGTACCATGAAAACCGGCCAAATGTATCCGGAAATAGTGCATCATTATTCCGTGACAACTCTCCTTGAATTCCTCCAGAGGCACGTTCAAAAACTTAAAGTTTGTTAAGAACCATGATTAGGGTCCTCCAGGCAACAATTGTATCCGAAATAGTGTATCATTATTCCGTGACAACTCTCCTTGAATTCCTCCAGAGGCACGTTCAAAAACTTAAAGTTTGTTAAGAACCATGATTCGGGTCCTCCAGGCAACAATTGTATCCGAAATAGTGTATCATTATTCCGTGACAACTCTCCTTGAATTCCTCCAGAGGCACGTTCAAAAAACTTAAAGTTTGTTAAGAACCATGATTTGGGTCATCCAGGCAACAATTGTATCCGAAATAGTGTCTCATTATTCCGTAACAACTCTCCTTGAATTCCTCCAGAGGCACGTTCAAAAACTTGAAGTTTGTTAAGAACCATGATTCGGGTCCTCCAGGCAACAATTGTATCCGAGCCAAAGCACTCATGTAGCGGACACATTCCTCCATGATGTGAAACAGCCGTTTTTTTTTCTAAGTGCTCTCAAAAACCGGGTTTCCGATTTCGTGCAGATGGTAGCTTGGAAAAGATGAATAGATTTATTTGACGGAGGAAGGGAGGTCTCGAAGCCCCTCTCCCTTGTAAAATGAAACGTGGGGGTGAAAATGTGTCCGGGGCTTCCGCCGGAAGCGCCGAAGACTTGAGTTTTTGTGAGCCCCTCCTCCGTTGGCACTTAGCCGTTTTTTCGAGAATTTCGAATAACCTCCATAACCTCGCACCGTGAGACCCCGGGACCCCGAAATTAAGCACTCCCCCACGGACTAAACCCAGATGATCACACCCTCGAGAACCTCGTGCCCATGGGAGCCTTAAAGGGGGGGGGGGTGGAGTTTGCGGTGCTTTACTGTCCGCCCACTAGCATCCATATTCGGCCTTCTTCACAGCCCCAGCATATATCCCTAACATGCGCACTTCCATAACATTGCACACCGTGAGGACCCCGGGCCCCCGGACTTAAGCACTCCACCACGGACTAAACTCAGATGTTCACACCCTACAGAACCTCGTGCCCATGGGAGCCTTAAAGGGGGGGGGTGGAGTTTGCGGTGCTTTACTGTCCGCCCACTAGCATCCATATTCGGCCTTCTTCACAGCCCCAGCATATATCCCTAACATGCGCACTTCCATAACATCGCACACCGTGAGACCCCGGGCCCCCGGACTTAAGCACTCCACCACGGACTAAACTCAGATGTTCACACCCTACAGAACCTCGTGCCCCTGGTACATCACGTTGGTTAAACGACAGCTCCGTAATGTACTGCACCACATCACATGGGTAAAATGAGCTGCGTGTCGCCCTGCAAAATCACATTTCGTGTATTTCCAAAAAGCAGTGAAAATACACCTATATCCGTCATGTCCTGTAAAATAGCATTTTTTGTTTATTTCCATCATTCAGGCAAATACACATATATCTGTCCGCTCCAGGAGCTTCAAAGTGCAGACCCCTGAGCCCTGTAAAATATTATTATTCCGACCGCCAAGCACCGGCATGTGGACCCGGGGAGAAGGCCCTCCGATGGCGGGTCAAACTTGCTGTTAGCACAGCTGACGGCTGGACACTAGCCGTAGAGGAACACCAGGGCAGGACCAGGCAGTTCCCTCTTTGCAGACAAGCACATATGGTTGTTACCCAGGATCAAACAGGTAGCCTGTGATGAAGTAGGGTCGACCCTATATCATGTGAAGCCACCGAACACTGGTCCCCGGGGGAACCGGTGCCCGGAGCAAGGCCAATTGCTGAATGCCGCAGCCGACGAAGGCCGCTATGCAACAGTGGAGGGTAAGAGAAACATGAGTTTTTGCCGGGCGCAGCGCGGCGGAGGTGGGGTGGTTCCAGCCCGGAACCTCCGTCCCGCTGCGGGACCCGTGGTGGGACCCCTGAGTCAGACGGTTCGTCTCGGTCACGCTTCATATCGGGCGGCCCGGGAGGGAAGAGACACGCAGGGTTACCCCCACACAGCACACCCTCCCGGCCATTAGAGTCGAACCCGCAGTTCGGAGGAACCGACAGCCAAAGCACCGGCACGTGGACCGGGGGAGAAGGCCCTCCGATGGCGGGTCGCGTTTACCATTCGATCAGTGAGAAATCAGGAAAAAGTCTGAGTTCGCCTTTGGGAGAACCATGAAAAGCCGCCAAATGTATCCGAAAATACTGCTTCATAATGCAGGTAGAGTCCCCTGACAACTCCCCTTACATTCCTCCAGAGTCTGGAAATACTCTGTTATCTTTTTGGAGAACCATAGGAAAGGGGTGAAAATGGATAAAAGTACCCCAAAATAGTGTTTCATAAGGCGGGTAGAGTCCCCTGGCAACTCCCCTTACATTCCTCCAGAGTCTGGAAAATACTCTGTTATCTTTTTGGAGAACCATAGGAAAGGGGTGAAAATGGATAAAAGTACCCCAAAATAGTGTTTCATAAGGCGGGTAGAGTCCCCTGGCAACTCCCCTTACATATCTCCAGAGTCTGGAAATACTCTGTTATCTTTTTGGAGAACCATAGGAAAGGGGTGAAAATGGATGAAAAGTACCCCAAAATAGTGTTTCATAAGGCGGGTAGAGTCCCCTGGCAACTCCCCTTACATTCCTCCAGAGTCTGGAAATACTCTGTTATCTTTTTGGAGAACCATAGGAAAGGGGTGAAAATGGATAAAAGTACCCCAAAATAGTGTTTCATAAGGCGGGTAGAGTCCCCTGGCAACTCCCCTTACATTCCTCCAGAGTCTGGAAATACTCTGTTATCTTTTTGGAGAACCATAAAAAAGGGGTGAAAAATGGATAAAAGTACCCCAAGATAGTGTTCCATAAGGCGGGTAGAGTCCCCTGGCAACTCCCTTTACATTCCTCCAGAGGCAGAAAAAGTTCAAGTTAACTTTTGGAAGAACCATAGAAAAGGGTGAAAATGGATAAAATGTATCCGAAAATAGTGCACCATAATGCAGGTAAAGTCCCCTGGCAACTCCCCTTACATTCCTCCAGAGTCTGGAAATACTCTGTTATCTTTTTGGAGAACCATAAAAAAGGGGTGAAAATGGATAAAAGTACCCCAAGATAGTGTTCCATAAGGCGGGTAGAGTCCCCTGACAACTCCCTTTACATTCCTCCAGAGGCAGAAAAAGTTCAAGTTAACTTTGGAAGAACCATAGAAAAGGGTGAAAATGGATAAAATGTATCCGAAAATAGTGCACCATAATGCGGGTAAAGTCCCCTGGCAACTCCCCTTACATTCCTCCAGAGGCAGAAAAAGTTCAAGTTAACTTTTGGAAGAACCAGAGAAAAGGGTGAAAATGGATAAAATGTATCCCAAAATAGTGTATCATAATTACGTGACAACGCCCCTTGTATTCCTCCAGAGGCACGTTCAAAAACTTAAAGTGTGTTAAGAACCATGATTGGGGGTCCTCCAGGCAACAATTGTATCCGAGCCAAAGCACTATTGTAGCGGACACATTCCTCCATGATGTGAAACAGCCGTTTTTTTCTAAGTGCTCTCAAAAACCGGGTTTCCGATTTCGTGCAGATGGTAGCTTGGAAAAGATGAATAGAAATAATTGACGGAGGAAGGGAGCTCTCGAATCCCCTCTCCCTTGTAAAATGAAAGGTGGGGGTGAAAATGTGTCCGGGGCTTCCGCCGGAAGCGCCTAAGACTTGAGTTTTTTTAAGCCCCTCCTCCGTGGGCACTTAGCCGTTTTTTCGAGAATTTTAAAAAACTTCATTTTTGACTATTTTAAGATATAATTGACCGTTTTCTTTACTTTTTTTTGCTTTCCACGGGTGGGGGCGCATGGCAGGCCGCCTATGAGCTCCCAAATTTGGCCTGGAACCTCCGGGAATTGTGGACTAAGCTCCATAAACTGACAAAGTCACCCAGAAATGTCATTTTAATAGCCCAAAAATATATAATACAAATACATTTAAATAGTAAAAGGTACAATTGTGCTCCTAATTACCCGGAATTTGATTTATATAGCCCCATGATAGTGATTAAAAATCATTTTCATGGAAAAAAGTGTTAAAATGCCTGATTAATATGTTTGTAATGCTGGCAGCAGGTTCACTGCTGTAGGCAGGGTCCCACACTCACAGGCAGAGCTCCAGGGTGATGCACATGGCTTTCTTAGCCAGGAAGAAGTGTGTGAAAGCTGGGTAAAGTGTTCATGCAGCCCCTCCATAACGGTATTAATGGTTAGAAGGGCTTACAAAGAGCTCCAGGGTGATGCACTTGGCTTTATTACCCCGGAATGAGTGCTTACAAGCCGGGTAAAGTCTCCCTGCAGCCCCTCCATAACGGTAATAATGGTTAGAAATCATTTCCAGGGCAGAAAGCTGTTTTTAAAAGTGAAAAAACGATTTAAAACCCTTTGAAATGACTGTCAGGTGCTGATCACTGCTGTTAGCAGGGTGTCAGTTTCGTGGACCCCAAAGTTAAAAGGAAATGTCCAGGATATTGACATAGCATATTTATATACAGAATGATGATTATTTTACCCTCAGATCAGCGCTTTTATGCGGGTATCACGGCTGGTGTCAGCTTCGTGGACCCCAAAGTTAAAAGGAAATGTCCAGGATATTGACATAGCATATTTATATACAGAATGATGATTATTTTACCCTCAGATCAGCGCTTTTATTCGGGTATCACGGCTGGTGTCAGCTTCGTGGACCCCAAAGTTAAAAGGAAATGTCCAGGATATTGACATAGCATATTTATATACAGAATGATGATTATTTTACCCTCAGATCAGCGCTTTTATGCGGGTATCACGGCTGGTGTCAGCTTCGTGGACCCCAAAGTTAAAAGGAAATGTCCAGGATATTGACATAGCATATTTATATACAGAATGATGATTATTTTACCCTCAGATCAGCGCTTTTATTCGGGTATCACGGCTGGTGTCAGCTTCGTGGACCCCAAAGTTAAAAGGAAATGTCCAGGATACTGACATAGCATATTTATATACAGAATGATGATTATTTTACCCTCAGATCAGCAGCTTTTATGCGGGTATCACGGCTGGTGTCAGCTTCGTGGACCCCAAAGTTAAAAGGAAATGTCCAGGATATTGACATAGCATATTTATATACAGAATGATGATTATTTTACCCTCAGATCAGCGCTTTTATGCGGGTATCACGGCTGGTGTCAGCTTCGTGGACCCCAAAGTTAAAAGGAAATGTCCAGGATATTGACATAGCATATTTATATACAGAATGATGATTATTTTACCCTCAGATCAGCGCTTTTATGCGGGTATCACGGCTGGTGTCAGCTTCGTGGACCCCAAAGTTAAAAGGAAATGTCCAGGATACTGACATAGCATATTTATATACAGAATGATGATTATTTTACCCTCAGATCAGCGCTTTTATGCGGGTATCACGGCTGGTGTCAGCTTCGTGGACCCAAAAGTTAAAAGGAAATGTCCAGGATATTGACATAGCATATTTATATACAGAATGATGATTATTTTACCCTCAGATCAGCGCTTTTATGCGGGGATCATCAGTGCTGTTAGCAGGGTGTTTGCTTCGTGGACCCCAAATGTAATGTCCATGATCCACGGGGTGGACACA
Source organism: Pogonophryne albipinna (assembly GCA_028583405.1). Classification (NCBI taxonomy): domain Eukaryota; kingdom Metazoa; phylum Chordata; class Actinopteri; order Perciformes; family Artedidraconidae; genus Pogonophryne; species Pogonophryne albipinna. The sequence goes on along the minus strand of JAPTMU010000324.1, from coordinate 28,941 downwards.
GACACATGCGTAGAGCACCCCCAAGTATGTAGGTACAGTTGGTCAAATTTGTCCTGTCGGTGGCAGGGACTTTGCATTATAAGTTGACGTCACATTTCCATTGTGCGGACATTTGTACATTTAAACGACAAATCACATGTTAAATCTGTCCATAAGGCAGACCTTTCCCTTCCTATTTCCTAGCAACACATGTATGGACAGGATTCACAGAGTCAGGCTACAGAATATATAATAATATAATAATCGTAGGAAACATTATATTTCATTCACACAACTCACATGTTTCTTAATATGTTTATTAGAAGCAGCATATAGTTTGAGTTTGGCGTCTAGGCTCGGGCCTCATCACTCCACAGATTTACAAAGAACATTGAGTGCTGATTAGATAACTATCCCCCGAGCCTACAGGTGGAAGCTGGGGTGGAAGCTGGGGTGGAAGCTGGGGTGGAAGATGGGGTGGAAGATGGGGTGGAAGATGGGTTGGAAGCTGGGGTGGATGCTGGGGTGGATGCTGGGGTGGAAGATGGGGTGGAAGATGGGGTGGAAGCTGGGGTGCAAGCTGGGATGAAGCTGGGGTGGAAGCTGGGGAGGAAGCTGGGGTGGAAGCTGGGGTGCAAGCTGGGATGAAGATGGGGTGGAAGATGGGGTGGAAGCTGGGGTGCAAGCTGGGATGAAGATGGGGTGGAAGATTTGGTGGAAGCTGGGGTGCAAGCTGGGATGAAGCTGGGGTGGAAGCTGGGGTGGAAGCTGGGGTGGAAGCTGGGGTGGAAGATGGGGTGGAAGATGGGGTGGAAGATGGGGTGGAAGCTGGGGTGCAAGCTGGGATGAAGCTGGGGTGGAAGCTGGGGAGGAAGCTGGGTGGAAGCTGGGGTGGAAGCTGGGGTGGAAGCTGGGGTGGAAGATGGGGTGGAAGATGGGGTGGAAGCTGGGGTGCAAGCTGGGATGAAGCTGGGGTGGAAGCTGGGGTGGAAGCTGGGGTGGAAGCTGGGGTGGAAGCTGGGGTGGAAGCTGGGATGAAGCTGGGGTGGAAGCTGGGGTGGAAGCTGGGGTGGTGGTGGGGTGGAAGCTGGGGTGGAAGCTGGGGAGGTGGTGGGGCAGGCGAGCAGCAGCAACATGAAACACAGCAGTGACAGCAGCAGAATTAGCGAGACAGAGGTAGGAAGACCTGGCAGCTTAAATAGAGCGGCAAGTTAAGGAGAATGCGTTTGGTTGGTTGTAAGAGGGACGAGGCGCGTCACCTGTTAATGTATCATTGGTGCTCAACTCGAGCACCAATGATACATTAACACGTGACGCGCCTCGTCCCTCTTACAACCAACCAAATGCTAGCCTGCGAGCTAGTTCAGGCAGTCAACTCGACTGCCTGAACTAGTTCGCAGGCTTCGCCCCATATGTGTGTGGTACTGATGGGAATTCCGGCTCTTTTTAGTGAGCCGGATCATTTGGCTCGGCTCACGAAGAAGAGCCGACTCTTTCGGCTTCCAAACGGCTCTTCATTTTACCACATATACCTTTTATAAATCAATCAAATGTAGCACTGTTTTGACCAATGATTTATACGTGTAAACATATATAACGTTAATATAAATGATTTTCTGTGGCCAATTGTTTTCCTTGCATTTACAGACCCTTGTAACTCTCTGATTGTAGAACCACGCTAAACACATAGGCGGCGCGTGAGGCTCAGGTTTGGGAAGGCTAAATAACTTTTGGTAACACTTTATATTAAGGTACACACATTCACCATCAACTAGTTGTTCATTAACGTGCATATTAGCAGTATATTGGCTCTTTATTAGTCATTATAAAACACTTATTAATGCCTTATTCTACATGACCTTATTCTACATTTAATAAGGCATTAGTTGAGAGTTTTTCCTCAATAACCCTCTAATTAGTGCTGATTTGTTGCAAGTCAGGAAGTTGTTGTACATGAGTTTGGGTCTTAATATGCTCTGCTCAATATGGGCCTAATAAGGCAGCAGTACCACAAGAATAGTAATTCTCCCATAATAACACTTAACAAATATGATCTATTCTTATGTAACAACACGTGAAACTATAAGTGTTAATAGTGTCTAAACAACAAAATATTTGGTATTTCTATCTAAGAATATGTTTTGAAGGTTAGACATGGAAAATATGGAATATGGAATCATTCATTTATGTACTCGTAATATCATGATAAATTACATGAAACCCATTTGAGTTGTTTCAGCACTCTTTATTTTTCGTTAATCACCTTTGAAACAGGGAAAAATAGCCAAAGATGCTATATGGCAGTAACCAGAACAACATATTTTGCAAATGTATTTGTTTGTTTCTCAGAGCCAGTCTGAGAGAATCAAAGGCTGCATGTAAAGACTTATGGTCGGATACGTCTTTGAAGTTTTACTGACAGAATTAGCCGAGGGAGTAGGTGTAATGAAGGGAGCCACCTTCTTCAAGAAAGCATTCATGCTCATGGGTTCCCAGCTTAATTTGCCGCTGGCAGACTCCAAGCAGGTCATCGAACCCGATGTCATGGTCATGAACCTCAAGCCTCATTACGTCATTCTCTTGGGTGTTGAAGTAAGTGAAGTCTTCATCCCACCAGGGGTTTCGGTCGTTGTGGCGAACTGATGTTTCACCCAGAGTGGCAGATCCACAAAACACCTCGACATAGGCATCCGGAGTTCCCAGAATGTTTGAATGAAGTTTTCTGGCCTGCAGGTTAAACACCTTGAGCTGGGCTTCAGCCACAGTCAGAGTGCACAGGACCAAGAGCAGGAGTGGAGAACAGGAGGCCATGGCTGCAGAAGCTGTGGAAGATGAACATGTTAGAAAGATATCACTGGTCACCGGCTTGATCTTCAATATCAGGATACATGTCTTTATTATCCTTGCAAGAATGGAAGTGGTCATCACATACATCAGGTTGCATTGGACAAAGAGTGACTTTAGTGGAGTCCTTGATATGCTTATAAACAATAGAGGGTGTTACAGTCAACAAGACGGAAGAATACTGGTGTTTGTTTGAACTGGGTTTCCATTTACTTTTTATCTCTTAACCTTCAAAACATACGCGTGTGGAAAACTCCCACCACACTGCAAAAACAGCCTTTCCAAAAACAAGCTAAATATTCTTGAATCAAGTCAGATGTTCCTGTATCAAGCAAAGCAATCTGCCAACGGGGTGAGCCACATTAGCTTGGCTAGATTTCATAAAATTAGAATTAAAATATAGCTACAGAAAGACCATAACGGGCATTAAGATTACAAGCAATGATTCCTGAATTATTTAAGAAAGAATAACTTAAAATTAGTGTTTTGGTTGAGTTGACTAAGAATGTATTTCTTAAATTAAGTTTTATAATTAGCAAAGAAAGCTTACAATAAGAATCAATGGCTTTAATTGACACAATATATTAGTGACTTTGTCTTAAACTTAGAATGTGAATCTTAAATTAAGTTTAAACATGGTGTATACAACACCACGGTTACATTACATGCTACTTGTTAGATGCTTTTATCAAAAGCGACAAACATACTCAATACTGTGGCAATCCCCACAGGAGCACTTGGGGGTGAAGTGTCTTGCCCAGTTAGAGGTGGGGTTAAGAGGTGGTAGATGGAGTGATGAGCCATTTCTGATATCACCCAAAACAAATGGCATCCGTTTTGAAATGTTGATTGCAATAATTGTATTTATTTATTTTTTCAGACGTTTGTCAGTGTTGGACAGAGAAGGATGAAACCCTCAAACATGTACTTTTACATACATTTTCATATTTGCTTTGAAAAATGCATATTCATTTTTAAAGACTGATATAAAAACGTAATCCTTAATAAAGGGCAAATTGGAGCTTTAATTAATAAAAAAAAAACGATTCTTGTTTAAACTGGAATTCGAGTCAAGGATCATATGAAGCTCAGCGCAAGTTCAACCAAGTTCTCTCTCCTCTCAATAAGTGATCGGGGGCGTCACTCCCCAGCTTAACCAATCACTTCAATCTATTCTCACAAGCCTATCATAGCTTTTACAGTATCTTTAAAACTGTTATTAAGAGAAGAGTCTATAAAAACATGTCATCAGCTCACTATGTGTAGCTGGCATCCAGATGTTTGCATTGCAATTCCAGCTTTAGCTTTTCCTGACATGTGCAACACGCGATCGCAAAACAGTGACAAACATGAGCAACACATTGAGCAAACATGCCGGTTGTTGAGACCCAAAAACAATGTTTGATAAAACGGGAATACTGCTGCTAGACTAAGAACAGATGGTCCCCGGGCTCAGATTAGTTTGAAGAATTGAAAAGGTAAAGCACAAACGCTGTTCTAAGCAAAATGACAGGAATATTTTAATAATATTATTATTATTATGAACAGTGCAGTATTACCTGTAGTCCTGATGCTGGTCTCTCTGCACACTGTGTGCTTTTCCTTACGTTTTTAAAGGCCAGCAAACCTCTTATCAGATTCATCCCGCCCTCCCACCACACATCGACCACAGCACCTGCTACACAACCTGCTACACAACCTGCTACACAAACTGCTACACCACCTGCTACACCACCTGCTACACAACCAGCTACACAACTAGCTACACAACATGCTACACAACCTGCTACACCACCTGCTACACAACCTGCTACACAACCTGCTACACAACCTGCTACACCACCTGCTACACAACCTGCTACACAACCTGCTACACAACCTGCTACACAACCTGCTACACCACCTGCTACACAACCTGCTACACAACCTGCTACACCACCTGCTACACCACCTGCTACACAACCTGCTACACAACCTGCTACACAACCTGCTACACAACCTGCTACACCACCTGCTACACAACCTGCTACACAACCTGCTACACAACCTGCTACACAACCTGCTACACAACTAGCTACAAAACCTGCTACACAACCAGCTACACAACCTGCTACACAACTAGCTACACAACCTGCTACACAACCTGCTACACAACCTGCTACACAACCTGCTACACCACCTGCTACACCACCTGCTACACAACCTGCTACACAACTAGCTACACAACCTGCTACACAACCTGCTACACAACCAGCTACACAACCTGCTACACAACCTGCTACACAACCAGCTACACAACCTGCTACAATCAGCATTTTACAACATGACAGCCATAGAATGTTAGGCCTTGAGCTTTATGGATAGTTTGGCCTAATGGTCCCTTTATCCAATATCTGATGAGAGGACTACAGCACCACAATCCTTTATTCAGATCTAGCAAGAGGGACTTTACCAAAAATGCAGATTAAATTAAAATAATTTAAGCATTCAAACATTTAATATGCAAATCCAGTGAGTATACATCAATGCCAGCAATTGCTCACTTGTTTAAATGTGCTAAATATACAGAAACCTATTGCATTTAACATTAACATTTTATTATTTGTTAAGTCCAAGGAGAGGGTCGTTGTGTTACTCTCTATTAGGGCAGCATAACATGTGACTTCCTGCAGGGAGAGAAATGTGTCTGAAAGCAGATCATGAAAGGCAGACACGTGTTCAACAGAAGAGCAATAGAAAACGCTATGACTGGAAACATGGATGTGTAGTGTCCAGGACAGGAGGACTTTGCAGCTGGTGAATCAAACTGCCCAGAGTCATACCCATCGAGAGCATCAGTGATATTGGCAGGAAAGGTGTCTGCAATGAGCACAAATTATATTAAAGGCAATACTCACCAAAGCCATACTTTTCTGTAAACAAAAAACTGATGTTCTGCGTTCTTTTGTTTTTCTCATGTAGCAAAATTGGACTAGAACCGCAAGGACAAAACAAATCTCATTCAACGTTTAGCTAGTGTCCGATACCTCCTAGGATACAGGTATCTATATACATGTTAGGTCAATATCAAGGATGTTTCTGATTCAATATTTTCAAACATTAAACTTAGTCAAAAATATATTTTTTCCTGATGCATATGTTAATGAAAAGCTTATTTCTGTGTCTTTCTGAAGTCATAGAATGTTCTTGAACAATTAAACCTCACAAGTGTAATTTCTCTTCCCAGATACGAGTAAAGATTTATAGAAAATCTATCTGGAGATGCAAAATGAAAATAAGTGACCTACGAATAAACCTATTACAACTTCAGATAAAAAAAAAATGCAAAGTTAAAGTTACAGCACAAGTTAAATGTAGTTTTATACAATGATTATATTTTTCAATTTGTGTGGATTGTTTTAATAAAATAATGCTTTTCCTTTATTTTGTATTTGCAGGTAAAAAAGAGGCGATCAAATAATCTGCTGCAGACTGCTCAGCATGTATGATAGAAAAGAGAATAGTCACACTAAGTCAGTTCGTGCTCAGAGTGTAAAAGTAACACTGGACATGATGTTACATTCTTAGAGTCAAACCAATTCTTGTCAGAATTCTTATGTCACACTCCATCATACTGAGAAGTGTTAATCAAGTTTACAATATGATGTACGAACTCATAGATGTGAGGCTAACACCACAGCAGCACGAGAAAATGTGGCAAAGCACATCTGCCAACAGCGTGGGAGCAATCCAGCTGCTGCATGTGATGTAAGCGTGACACCAGACATGTCCTTCACAACACAGATACCAGACAGCCTTCAACCACTTGTTTTGCGGGAAGATAAGTGTCCAAAACTAAATGTATTTCATTCTTAGACTTCATCATTAGTTCACCAATTTAACAATGCCTTTTTGTCTCTTATTTTTAGATCTTGCATTTTGTGTTTACTCAATGTTATTCAGCTTTCTGACGACCCTCAGTGAGTCTTTAGCAACATACTTCAGAGACCCTCAGTGAGTCTTTAGCAACATACTTCAGAGACCCTCAGTGAGTCTTTAGCAACATACTTCAGAGACCCTCAGTGAGTCTTTAGCAACATACTTCAAAGACCCTCAGTGAGTCTTTAGCAACATACTTCAGAGACCCTCAGTGAGTCTTTAGCAACATACTTCAGAGACCCTCAGTGAGTCTTTAGCGATATACTTCAAAGACCCTCAGTGAGTCTTTATCGATATACTTCAGAGACCCTCAGTGAGTCTTTAGCGATATACTTCAGAGACCCTCAGTGAGTCTTTAGCAACATACTTCAGAGACCCTCAGTGAGTCTTTAGCAACATACTTCAAAGACCCTCAGTGAGTCTTTAGCAACATACTTCAGAGACCCTCAGTGAGTCTTTAGCAACATACTTCAGAGACCCTCAGTGAGTCTTTAGCAACATACTTCAGAGACCCTCAGTGAGTCTTTAGCAACATACTTCAGAGACCCTCAGTGAGTCTTTAGCAACATACTTCAGAGACCCTCAGTGAGTCTTTAGCAACATACTTCAGAGACCCTCAGTGAGTCTTTAGCAACATACTTCAGAGACCCTCAGTGAGTCTTTAGCAACATACTTCAGAGACCCTCAGTGAGTCTTTAGCAACATACTTCAGAGACCCTCAGTGAGTCTTTAGCAACATACTTCAGAGACCCTCAGTGAGTCTTTAGCAACATACTTCAAAGACCCTCAGTGAGTCTTTAGCAACATACTTCAGAGACCCTCAGTGAGTCTTTAGCAACATACTTCAAAGACCCTCAGTGAGTCTTTAGCAACATACTTCAGAGACCCTCAGTGAGTCTTTAGCAACATACTTCAAAGACCCTCAGTGAGTCTTTAGCAACATACTTCAGAGACCCTCAGTGAGTCTTTAGCAACATACTTCAAAGACCCTCAGTGAGTCTTTAGCAATATACTTCAAAGACCCTCAGTGAGTCTTTATCAATATACTTCAGAGACCCTCAGTGAGTCTTTAGCAACATACTTCAGAGCTATTGAGCCTTTCCCCCCCCCCTGATTTTTAAGTGAAGCCTTAGTGGTTAGATACATCTTCACATCACAATGTTACATCTCCAAGTCAATACAAATGATCTTAATTCACATTTATGATATTAGTTGCCTCTAGAAATGCCTGAGAAAATCTATAGCTGTTCACCAGTGTCATTGAGGATCAACACACACTGTAAATACAAATGTACATTTCTGTTGAGAAAAACATTGTTTTAAATTAGATTTGTATGATCATACACGACATATGTTCACATTGTCAATGTGAAGGAGCAGTGTGCAGGATTGAGTACGTCTAACAATGGTAGGTTCCATCCAATGGATAGCTTGTTCACTCGCCCTCCTATCCCATGTTTGTAGGAGAATGTATATTGGCTGCAAAAAAATTGAGGCCCAATCATGTTTCCTCTGTCCATTCTGCGCTGCTGTAGACGTGGCAGTGCAACCTAGACAGGGCCGCGGGAAGGGGGGTGCTGAGGGGGCTGCAGCACCCCCTAGCGGCAAGCAGGCGGAGCTCCCCTGTCTGCACATTTATTTTTATTTTCTATTTATTTAATTTCATTGTGCCTGAGATTATATTATATATTATTATTCAAATGATAATTTAAAACTATATAATACATTATTTTGCTTCAGGGAAGAAAAATAAAAAATATGTTTTTTTTTGTTTTTAGTCGGCTACTTTTAACGTGACGCACAACAACACAAGTAACTGACACGGCGCAAAAACGTATCTCGGAATTTCTTCTCTCTAAAAACGCTAAATCTGCTAAACCATGTGCATAATCTGTATTCTGGTCAATATCATGTTTGTGGTATTTTAATTATTATTGTATGGTTATTGTGCCGTGCATAATCTGTGTAATATGTAGCCAATATTTTACATCTTTGTAGTGTGTGTGTGTGTCTGTGTGCTCGCGCTTTTATGCGTGCTCTATAGTGCCCGGTTGCCGTAATAGTGTTCACTGGAATCCTTTGTTATGGAAATAAACAAAATACAAATACAAAATACCTTCCCGCGCTTCTGAACCTAGAGGACAAAAAGACAACAGTTAGTCAACCATAATGATGGAAGTAATTATCAGCAGCTGCCAATAGATCCCCTAAATCAGGTAGGATGGACCTTTGAAGCAGGGTTGGAAACTTAAACACACACACACACACACTATTGAATGTAAAACAGTTCTTGAGAGCATCCTAAGGGAATTGATCGAATGCTAAATCCCTTCCAGAACACCAACTTTATAATACCTTAGAAACTACGCGTTGGCACGAATGCTTCAGCTTCCTACAACTTTAAAGCTGTGTGGATGTGGCTCTATGAAGTCGTTAATATTGTTCTCATTCATTTAATAAGTTTAGAAGGGGGGAGCATAGTCTAACGGAACTTGTACGGAAAAAAGGGTGGCGCGCAATAGTTTTTATTTTTATCTGAAAAAAATGTCCATCACTTTTCAAAACAACTACAAATAATTATTTTCAAAATATCATTTTAATTATTATTTCGAAATGTTATTCTTTATTTTCAATCTCAGAGAGCTTGAGTTTTTGTAATAACATAATATAGCAAATATTTGAAAGACCACGTCACTTTGGTATTTATGACATGTTGAGTGATTGATTTATGACCCCACCCCATAAAACCTTAGTCCCGCCCCTAAATCCCTTTGATGTGACAGGTGTCAGTGCACCTGTTGTAGTAACCCCTAATAAACCATTGTCTTTACTCTTTTATGTCTTGATTGTTTAGTTGGTTAGGGTTTTATTGCCCCCTCATAAAGTATTGTTCCTAAATAGGGGGGTAATAAGACTTTATTGACCCTTTGTCTGTGCACCTGTTGTAGTGTCCTCCTAGTGTCCCATTGTAGTCAATGACGATGCATGACTTGTTTTGGTCACCTGTTGTTGTTGTAATGCCCTCTATAAGGTAATGTTCCTTAATAGAGGGGTAATCATACTTATTGACCCTTTTTGTTAATAGATGCTTATATGACATTTAAGGATGTCTTATGAAGTTGTCTAGGTAGGTAATAATACTTTAAAGACCCTTTGTGTTAATATAGGGGTTAAAAGGGTATTCTTAGATAGTTTCTTCTTATTTCCCCTCCACCCCTACTGATCTGCGTGACCCGGTATCACGGCAAGACGTGAAGATGTCACAATTTCGTCCCTTCAAACGTTACACGGTATTGTTAACCCATGTTAACAAGTTGAGCAATACCCGGAAATGCCAAGCAAATGCTCCGGGTGCACAGCTGATATCAAGGGACACCTAGTGGTTAAAGCACATTATTGAATTTTATTATATTTATTATTAGATATTAATAGGATCCCTATAAAGTATATTCATTACTCGTTATTCTCTACTAATAGTTCATTAAAGACTGTATATAATGACTATTTTGCACATCCCTTTCAAGATTTCAAGATTTTCTAAGGTTTATTGAGATATCATATTAAACACAACTACGGTGTAGTTATGCAATGAATGAAAAACTTGGGTCACAGGTTCCTCAACAGCGCATTACAAGACATCTATCAATATGTGTGTGTACCTCCACCATTAAACTGTCGTATTCTGCACATTTCTTATTCTATCTACATACATAAGAGTATAATACATATGTATAATGCAGTTAAAATAAGTGCTTCAACATAGTTAACATTGCAGGAAAGCAATATATTAGACGTTAAGTACTTTGTCAGGATTAATATTTATCTGTAGATACAAATGTCACTGTGTGTGCTGTGTGCTCTGCATGTGTGACCATTAAAGAGGGTTTCTTCCCTCCATATTCTTCTTCTATACCCCAAAGCTTTTTTCTTATTCAAAAGAAGACCTTAACCTAAAGTACTCTTTAATGTTTAAATTAATCCTTATTAGTTTGTCTGTTTTGCACATCCTCTATATATATATATATATATATATATATTTATAAAACGGACAAGTCAAATCAAGCAATCTGATTGGTTCTGAGCGTATACCACGGGTAGAATTGTAAGTTACTTTTCACAACAATTCAGTATCCCTCCGCGCCTGAGAAAAACAGTATACCGTTGGGCTGAAAAGCAAACTGCCTGCAGTTTGCTTTTCAAACTGGAACAAGAAAGCAGCGGAGAAGTAACGGGGCACAAACCCTCCTTTTTACGCAGCGGTCCAGACATAGACATCAAACGGCAAAACATATTCAGTGTGCAGTTCCTTTGGCATTAGGGCAGGGGTATCTAGATACTTTCCAAGGTTTGACATAATGAGTTGTGCTACTTTTAAAGCAAGCAACGATGTTTTCAAATCTGTAATCAAAGAGGTCCGCAAAAACACTATCGACTAATCAGATTGCTTGATTTGACTTGTCAGTTTTATAAATATATTTACATTTCTTCCTTTACGAAACAAACTTACAAAGCATAAGATGGAAACATTTAAGATTAACTTCGACCTCCGGGTGGGTCTTACTATGGAGGAGTGGATTGAGCAGTGCCTATCTCCAGAAAAAAAAAGCACCTAAACGACGACATGCAGAGCTACGTGAAGAGCAGGTAGACGAACTGGAAAATTACCACCATTCAAAAGCTTTCTGATGCGGGTCTTGAAACAAAGCAGAGACATTATGACCGTTAGTGGCTACAGGTGCAAAGCTCTCTCCAGAGCAACTGGAAGCCAAATCTCGGGGACCGGAGAAAGTGGAGCAATATTCTCGCCACGCCAAGCAACAGCCTAGAACAACCTCAACCTATACAAGTAACCTCGTAAGCCATTCTACTGATGCTGGACAGTTTTTCAGTGGCTGCACAATAAACGGCAACATACAAATGAATGTAAATAAATAGCCAAATAATGGATCAACGCTCTCTGCCTAATATGTTCGCTAGCTGTTAGTGTTGTTGCATAGCAACCACCTCGCACTATGTTTCTTGCAGAAGGCAACGGAGGGACTATTTTATTTTGCACATCATTATTTACTAATAAAAACTATTTATATTAGAGTGTGTATTTTTCTTTCATATTGCCACACTTGGTAACCGTTTTATAAAAGCAATAGCTCACTTCAGGCCGTGATATATGCTCATTATATCACAGCTAAGGGGGTTGTCGACCCTCCGCTTCGCGTCGGGCCGAACCACGCCCCTTAGCTGTGATATAATGAGCATATACCACGGCCTGTCGTGAGCTATTGCTTAAATATATATATATATATATATCGCTTTGCACATGGTGGGGATCTGTCGCCATCTGCCGGCCCCGCGACGGTAGCGCATGCACGAAAATGCGGGTATCTGCCACGGGAAGCACAGGGAGGTTGATTGCGACCGAATGGAGCCAATAACACCTTTGGGGAGCTGTGGCCATTCGGGAAGCGATTTTAAAAAGACCCCCCCCCCCCCCCTACACACCGCTGCCCTGCTCGTCTCGTACGCGTGTCTCTTATTATATATATATATATATATAATATCTAATATAAAAATTATAAAATTCAATAACATGCTTTAACCACTAGGTGTCCCTTTCTATCAGCTGTGCACCTTTATGGTGTAAATACAGCCTATCTACCAATTGGATCAAATATAAAAGTCAGCCGAATTAGTGTTGATACTGCAAGGAGACGTATTGTGTGAAGAGAAATGTAAGATGTTGTTTAATTGCTGATATATTTATGATCCAATTCACGTTTTCAGTGTTGGCGGCAGTTCTCCTGTTTGTCTAGAAGTCTTCTCAGCAGGGCTCTATAAATAGAGAACTACGGCAGATACATAATATTTAATGCAGCCGAACCGTGTATTACAATGCCGTTATCTGATGACTTTCAAAGAGAAAAGCAAGCACACTCGGAATAAAGTATTATTATATTTAAAAAAAATGTTTTCAGATTTCACATCGCATAAACACCAAATCCCAGCATGCATTGCGGTTGAATCATTGAGCTGAGGATCTTGCCTAGGTCTGTTTCTGGTTTCGTTTATGACCGATGTATTTTGTTATACACACATTCCTTCACATTTAAATTGTAATTTACATTAAAGTATTTCGTGAGGCCTTCTAACATGTTTTTAAATATAACTACGGTTGTAGATGAAGAGTTTGTAAATTGTTGCCAGGCAACGCAATCGCACAATGTCACGTCCGTTAATTCCACATCCACACGCACGGATTAACATCGATTTAATAGATTAATGTAGCCTTTGCTTCTGCTCAAAGAGGAGTCGACCAGCTGGGGCTACAAGAACATCGGGTAATCGAGTGTGACTATTACAAAATAAATCATTATTATATTAATATTGACAATAACAACCGACCGTCGGGGAGCATTTGCTTGGCATTTCCGGGTATTTCTCCACTGGTTGGGCCATGTTAACAATACCGTGTGGAGCGACTGTGGCTGGGAGGGAGTGCGGTCGTCTTTCAACCAGAAGGTTGTGGGTTCGATCTCAGCCAATGCAGTCAACATGTCAATGTATCCTTGGGCAGGATACTTAACCCTGAGTTGCTCCCGATGGCATGGCCAACGGTGTGTGAATGTTAGGTCCTAGAGCAAGTCGTACTGCTCTGTATGAATGGGTGAATTACATGTAGTATGTAAAGCGCTTTGAGGGGTCTTAAAAGACTGGTTAAAGCGCTATATAAGTACAGTCCATTTACCATTACTGTGTAACTGTGACGTTTGAAGGGACGAAATCGTGACATCTTCACGTCTCCCACCATGGTAAATCCTCACATGTTCACGTCTTGCCGTGATACCGGGTTGGATCTGTGTGACCCTGTCAGGTATCAGATGACCCCCCCCTCTTTCCTGTTTCATGCTTAGTCCCCTGTGTCTCTAGCATCTTTCAGATAATCTAGTTCCTTTCTCACAATATGGGTTTAAAAAAAGAGGAAGAATAGACATCTCTGAGGGATGTGACATCAGCTTTGGTGAAAAAAATGTCTTTACATGTCACAGTTTACCCCTTTACTCTTATCAATATTTTTGAGATAACAGTGTCTCTCCATCACACACACACACACACACCACACCCACCCACACACACACACACACACACACACACACACACACACCACCCACACACACACACACACACACACACACACACACACACACACACACACACACACACACACACAAACACACACACACACACACCTGTGACTCTAAAAGGCTAGCTTGTGATTTTTGTGTGAAACTAGGCAGTTTTATACATTTACTGATTGTTGCTTGATTCTCTCACCAAGGTACAAGCTGTCATGTTGTAAAATGCTGGTTGTGTAGCAGGTGGTGTAGCAGGTTGTGTAGCAGGTTATGTAGCAGGTGGTGTAGCAGGTTGTGTAGCAGGTTGTGTAGCAGGTTGTGTAGCAGGTTGTGTAGCAGGTGGTGTAGCAGGTTGTGGAGCAGGTTGTGTAGCAGGTTGTGTAGCTGGTTGTGTAGCAGGTTGTGTAGCAGGTTGTGTAGCAGGTGGTGTAGCAGGTTGTGGAGCAGGTTGTGTAGCAGGTGCTGTGGTCGATGTGTGGTGGGAGGGCGGGATGAATCTGATAAGAGGTTTGCTGGCCTTTAAAAACGTAAGGAAAAGCACACAGTGTGCAGAGAGACCAGCATCAGGACTACAGGTAATACTGCACTGTTCATAATAATAATAATATTATTAAAATGTTCCTGTCATTTTGCTTAGAACAGCGTTTGTGCTTTATCCTTTTCAATTCTTCAAAGTAATCTGAGCCCGGGGACCATATGTTCTTTGTCTAGCAGCAGTATTCCCGTTTTATCAAACATTGTTTTTGGGTCTCAACAACCGGCATGTTTGCTCAATGTGTTGCTCATGTTTGTCACTGTTTTGCGATCGCGTGTTGCACATGTCAGGAAAAGCTAAAGCTTGAATTGCAATGCAAACATCTGGATGCCAGCTACACATAGTGAGCTGATGACATGTTTTTATAGACTCTTCTCTTGATAACAGTTTTAAAGATACTGTAAAAGCAACAAGACATTAAATAGTTTATAGGAAAAAAACGACTTGAACCATTAAGGTCAATTGCAATGTTGTATACACCTGCTAAATAAATCATTAGTAGTTTCAAATGAATTTCTTCACTATCATGTAATTACAGGTATCTCCTTTTCTCGACCTTAAAAAGGGACTCTTATACCTGGGCAATGATATTTGATCCTTGACTTGTCTCAGCCGAGGAAGGTTTTTAAACTCATTATTCTGCAAGTAAGTCTGCAAGTCAATGCTAGTTAGCAGAAATGTCCTCTTCTCCTACCCTAGGACTTTGCTCCTGCACAGCAGACTAAAAGACAATGATAAAGAATTTGAAGTTGTTGAATTTCAGTTTAAACAAGAATCGTTTTTTTATTAATTAAAGCTCCAATTTTAAGGATTACGTTTTTATATCAGTCTTTAAAAATGAATATGCGTTTCTCAAAGCAAATATGAAAATGTATGTAAAAGTACATGTTTGAGGGTTTCATCCTTCTCTGTCCAACACTGACAAACGTCTGAAAAAAAAATACAAATATTGCAATCAACATTTCAAAAAGGATGCCATTTGGTTTGGGTGATATCAGAAATAGCTCATCACTCCATCTACCACCTCTTAACCCCACCTCTAATATTAGAAGATTAAGACATAAAACAAAGGCAGAGGGAGGGGAGACCAGGTGCATGATGCGAAAAAAATATTGTTACAGTGGATGAAGGGGGGGGGGGGGGGTCTAAAGTCAAAGATTAATCTTGATTGGGCCAAATTTGACCCCGAGTCACCCAAAACAATTCTGCTGGGTCTCCCCAGACCCGAACACCAAATGATACACTTTTTTTTAGAGAACTTCAGACTTGGCTAAAATTGTCAAAATAATGTTGGTAGTGTTTAAATAGCCTCAGTGGAGGATATCATGAACCCTCGTTCCGATGCAAAAACTAGAGCGTAGTTATTATATCATTTTCACTTGAAACGGGTCACGGGAGACCCGAACACAACATGAGGCTTATGAACAGTATTCTTACTTTGAGAAAATATATCTTACTTGTTCTTATTAAAAAATGCTATCTTATATTGAGTTAGAATTAACCAGTAACAAGTTAAAGTATTTGGTTTGCATAAATTCGCAGCATGGAACAGATTTTTATTTCTTATTTTAAGAAATAAACCATCAAACAACTTCTCAATTTAAGAATCTGATTAAATGACACCAATTTTAAATGTCATCTATATGTATTCATTGTCAACAGCTGTCTATTCACTTCACATATTGAGACCACTGGAGGCGTGTGGCGCAGTTCCCTAGTGCGTTGGTGCTCGGATCAGGGGGCACAGGTTCAAACCCCACTGCAGTCAGCATGTCGTCGTATCCCTGAGACACTTCACCCCAAAGTGCTCCTGTGGGAATTGCCACAGTATTAAGTATGTATGTCGCTTTGGATAAAAGCGTCTAACAATTAATGTAATGTAACTCTAGTATACACCATTTTTAAACTTAATATAAGATTTACATTCTAAGTTTAAGGCAAAGTCACTAATATATTGTGTCAATTAAAGCCAATGATTCTTGTTGTAAGCTTTCTTTGCTAATTATAAATCTTAATTTAAGAAATACATTCTTAGTCAACTCAACCAAAACACTCATTTTAAGTTATTCTTTCTTAAATAATGCAGGAATCATTGCTTGTAATCTTAATGCCAGTTACGGTCTTTCTGTAGCTATATTTGAATTCTAGTTTTACGAATTCTAGCCAAGCTAATGTGGCTCACCCCGTTGGCAGATTGTTTTGCTTGATACAGGAACATCTGACTTGATTCAAGAATATTTAGCTTGTTTTTGGAAAGGCTGTTTTTGCAGTGTGGTGGGAGTTTTCCACACCATATGTGTGTTTTGAAGGTTAAGAGATAAAAAAGTAAATGGAAACCCAGCTCAAACAAATCCAGCTGTTACCAGATTAAAAATGCACACTCTTGCCTTTGACGATGATGACAACGTATTTGGCTAAGCTGGAATTTTGTATAAAACAGCAGGAAGTAAAGGGCGTCTTATCTACATGATTGTACATGTGTGCACTATTTAACTATTGATCACTTTTTCATAGTAATACTAAAAAAATACCTCAAAGTGGTTAATGGGTTTTATTACGTTTTGTCAAGGTAAACTTGAAAGTAACACAAATGATTAAGTGTGAATAAAAGATTACACTTTACAGTGGATTTAACATAGGCAGAAAACTAGTAACGTTTTTTGTCAAAGTCATCTCATTTGCAGGGCTATGCATTCACTTTTTTTGCACATATCACCGGTGCTCCAGAGTTTACAAAATTATAACACAGGTATAAAAATATAAAGTAATTCCACTGTAGTTTTGGACTCACTCTGTGTTGGGGGGACCACAGTCCACTACGTAAACTGCCATTTACTATTAATGGAATACGAATAAGTACTGAAAAATGTTTTAAGTATTAAAAAAAAGAAATGTTTATGTATTTCTTTTATAATTGTTTGTGCCCATAACATGGAAGCAGAAAGTCGTCATGCAAGGCTCCCCTTTATGGTCCCACTGAATCCAAGTAGTTAGCATACAAACTCCCTAAACGACCACGAACAAGATGAAGCAGGAAATATATAGCCTAATAGTGATTCGTCGGTGACCCCACATGGAAACCATTTTAGCAATATAGGAAAATGCCCATAATGACTAAAAAAATGGCAGAATGATGGAATAACCAGTCAAATATTCAGTTTTTAACACCAGCTTCATTCTTAACCTGTTAAGCCCCACGGACCCTTCGGCGGGTCCAAAACCACAACATCTGCAACCACAACATTCTTAAGATTTAATAAACTATGAATGTTTCATATCCATGTAACGGGAAGAAACTCAGCTAACTCATTATTTTTTTTTTTAGCAAAAAAAACCCCAAGGCTAACGCTGAGCCTCTGAATTAGCTCTGAGCGAAGAAATGCTAACGCCGTTATCACAGAACTCACAATATAACACCCTTATTACTTATCGTAACTGCACATCCAATCCATCGATTAGCATCGTGAGATTACACGGAATCGATAGGTATCTGTTTCATCACTCCATGATCAGAACTCGCGAACTTATAAACAAAAACAGACATCACAACACGTGGCATTAGGTACCTTTGTTGTTGTCTGGTCAAAAGTTGTCTTCAATGGCATTAAAATGATGAAAACGCTGCTGAAGGTTAATCCATAGGTTAATCCAATGTGTCCCTTTGAAATCATTTCTGATAATCCATCAGCAACAAACCTAGATTAAAGTGTTCAGATTTCAGAGAGTAAAATAGGTTTCGCTTTTGGGCAAACTGCGTGCGCATAGCCCCCACTTCTCAATGGTAACGTGCGTGTGTATGTGGAAATCCCGCTTCGATTCTATTGGCTCTAACGGTTCAAAAGAGATGTCAATCATCAAAATCGATCAATGGGTTTCAGAGAAAAGGCAAATACGCCCATTTCCACCCAAATGAGTTTTTTTTGCTAAATCTCTCTAAAAAGGTCAAATGTCACTTGTTTTGCATCAATCTTGATACAGGGTACTTATTATCTGTTGTACTTTGGATTCCTAAAGCTTTTAGTCTACCTTAGCATCATCCAAGGGTGGTTTTCACAATAAGTAACAAATATGTTTTGGACGGACACTATAATTTACAGTTTTTTACTATGTTCAATCTGAATTTTCTTTAACATAAAAAACATCTATATTGATTCTGACTTTCCTACATCCAACTCACAGGTTTATCATTACTTTGAGAACAAAGATTATTAATTTACCCCTTTTAGAAGTGAAGTTATTGTCATTTGTTGTGGAAATGTCATTTTCGAGCCTGAGACCTGAAAAACAGGCTTGGGTTTAAACAGTATTGTGAGCTCAGAGTGTGTCATAAAACCTCACAATGGCTTATTCACTGCAGTATGTTTCCAAACTTAAATGTTTGATGGGAAAATACTGAATGTTCCTTCTATATCAGAGTAGCACATGATAAGAGAGGCCCTACGTAGCTGTGTACGTAGCCGGATGTCTGACTACATGGATGACGCTCATGAGACACTGTGTTGAAGTCATGATAGCTATGTTCCTAAGATTGGCATGATGACACAGCTCCTAGAGAGGCAGGCATATGACTCTCATGTGTATTGCTTACGGAGGCCTTAGCTAATCTTAACTTAACTAAAGAGTATTCTTCCGTCTTGTTGACTGTAACACCCTCTCTTGTAGCATATCAAGGACTCTACTAAAGTCACTCTTTTGCCCAATGCAACCTGATGTATGTGATGACCACTTCCATTCTTGCAAGGATAATAAAGACATGTATCCTGATATTGAAGATCAAGCCGGTGACCAGTGATATCTTTCTAACATGTTCATCTTCCACAGCTTCTGCAGCCATGGCCTCCTGTTCTCCACTCCTGCTCTTGGTCCTGTGCACTCTGACTGTGGCTGAAGCCCAGCTCAAGGTGTTTAACCTGCGGGCCAGCAAACTTCATTCAAACATTCTGGGAACTCCGGATGCCTATGTCGAGGTGTTTTGTGGATCTGCCACTCTGGGTGAAACATCAGTTCGCCACAACGAACCAAACCCCTGGTGGGACGAAGAGTTCACCTACTTAGACACCCAAGAGAATGGCATGATAAGGCTTGAGGTTCATGACCATGACATCGGGTTCGATGACCTGCTTGGAGTCTGCCAGCAGAAAATTAAGCTGGGAACCCATGAAGATAAATGCTTTCTTAAAAAAGGTGGCATCCTTCGTTACACCTACTCCCTCAAATAATTCTGTCAGTAAAACTTCAAAGACGTATCCGACCATAAGTCTTTACATGCAGCCTTTGATTCTCTAAGACTGGCTCTGAGAAACAAACAAATACATTTGCAAAATATGTTGTTCTGGTGACTGCCATATAGCATCTTTGGCTATTTTTCCCTGTTTCAAAGGTGATTAACGAAAAATAAAGAGTGCTGAAACAACTAAAATGGGTTTCATGTAATTTATCATGATATTACGAGTATATAAATGAATGATTCAAAGACACTTATAGTTTCACGTCTTGTTACATAAGAATAGATCATATTTGTTAAGTGTTATTATGGGAGAATTACTATTCTTGTGGTACTGCTGCCTTATTAGGCCCATATTGAGCAGAGCATATTAAGACTAAAACTCATGTACAACAACTTCCTGACTTGCAACAAATCAGCACTAATTAGAGGGTTATTGAGAAAAAACTCTCAACTAATGCCTTATTAAATGTAGAATAAGGTCATGTAGAATAAAGCATTAATAAGTGTTTTATAATGACTAATAAAGAGCCAATATACTGCTAATATGCACGTTAATGAACAACTAGTTGATGGTGAATGTGTTTACCTTAATATAAAGTGTTACCAAACGTTCTTTCGACTTCCCAAACCTGAGCCTCACGCGCCGCCTATGTGTTTAGCGTGGTTCTACAATCAGAGAGTTACAAGGGTCTGTAAATGCAAGGAAAACAATTGGCCACCCCAGCTTCCACCTGCAGGCTCGGGGGATAGTTATCTAATCATCCCTCAATGTTCTTTGTACATCTGTGGAGTGATGAGGCCCGAGCCTAGACGCCAAACTCAAACTATATGCTGCTTCTAATAAAGATATTAAGAAACATGTGAGTTGTCCGATTGAAATATAATGTTTCCTATGAAAATATTATTTAGCCTGACTCTGTGAATCTGTCTATACAAATGTTGCTAGGAAATAGTAAGGACATCTTTGTGTACAGAGAAAAGGGTGGTGCGCAATACAGTTTTATTTGTATCTGAAAAAAATGTCCATCACTTTTCAAAACAAAGGCCCATTGAAGGTAAAAACAGCAAATAATTATTTTTAAAATATCATTTTTATTATTATTTCGAAATGTTATTCTTTATTTTCAATCTCAGAGAGCTTGAGTTTTTGTAATAACATAATATAGCAAATATTTGAAAGACCACGTCACTTTGGTATTTATGACATGTTGAGTGATTGATTTATGACCCCCCATAAAACCTTAGTCCCACCTTATTCTGAGTGCACCCAAAAACCGGGTTTCCGATTTTGTGCAGACTGTAGTCCAAAATATGGATGAATATTTTTGACGGAGAAGGGGAAAGGAAGCCCACTTTTACCCTTCTCCGTTGCAACTTACAACGGAGAAGGGGAAAAAAGTATCTTAAAATAATAAAAAAATAAGTTTTAAAAAATTGGGCCAACTGAGAAGTGGCCCGAAAAAGCATAACCCTTTGGGGCTTCGAGCCCCTTCTCCGTTGGCACCATTTTTTTAAAC
Source organism: Pogonophryne albipinna (assembly GCA_028583405.1). Taxonomy (NCBI): domain Eukaryota; kingdom Metazoa; phylum Chordata; class Actinopteri; order Perciformes; family Artedidraconidae; genus Pogonophryne; species Pogonophryne albipinna. The sequence continues at coordinate 7,791 of JAPTMU010000324.1, read as the reverse complement.
TTCCTTTTTGATTATTTTAAGATACAATTAACCGTTTTCTTCACTTTTTTCTTCTTTCCACGGGTGGGTGCGCCCGGCAGGCCGCCTATGAGCACCCAAATTTGGCCTGGAACCTCCAGGATTTGTGGACTCAGCTCCATAAACTGACAAAATCACCCAGAAATGTCACTTGCCTAGCCCAAACATATATAATACAAATACATTTAAATAATAAAAGGTACAATTGTGCTCAGAATTTCCTGGAATTTGATTTATATAGCCCCATGATAGTGATTAAAAATCATTTTCATGGAAAAAAGTGTTAAAACGCCTGATTAAAGCATATACAGGACCACAGTGAGCTACAGAGTATGTGCATTGTTTCAGGGAACCATATTAATGATAAAATAAAAAAGAATTTAAAATCATTTTAGGGGAAAAAGTGTGTAGAGAACCTCACTTTCAATGGCAGAATGCAGCACCGGACAATCTGAGCCAGGAAAAGTGTTCCAAATGGTTTTTGAATCCTGGGTAAACGTTGTTTAAATAGTGTGACACTTCCAGGGCCCATCACAGCATTTTACAAGGCACAAATCATTTTTAAAATGTCGGGAAAAGTGTATCGAAAAGAGCCAGTTGAGGTGGTTCTGGCATCTAGTTAGGATGCCACCTGGGCGCCTCCCTAGGGAGGTTTTCCAGGCACGTCCAGCTGGGAAGAGACCAAGGGGTAGACTTAGGACCAGGTGGAGGGATTATATCTCTTCGCTGGCCTGGGAGCGCCTTGGGATCTCGCAGTCAGAGCTGGTTGATGTGGCCATGGAAAAGAAAGTTTGGGGCTCTCTGCTGGAACTGCTACCCCTGAGACCCGACCACGGATAAGCGGGAGAAGATGGATGGGAAAAGTGTTTTTAAATGTATGGACGAGTTTTGTAGCGTGTCCATTTGGAGGATATGGATTAACATTGAAACTCTCCTGGAAATGTACATTTCCAGGAGAGTTTCAATGTTAAAACGATATCCTCCAAATGGACAAGCTCATATTGCTCATATTTCCACAATGCATTGACATTTGGAGCTTATATTTGAACGGTGATAAATAGGCCACCATATGATGTATTGATGTGAAAATTGAGACATTTGGACAATGTCAAATATTTATAAACGTTGCATGGATTGCAAACTTGGCATAGTGACAGGTGGTACCCGCTGTAGCACACCCACAAAGTGTGGGGGCCAGAAACACTTGTTTACCCGTTTTAAGCGCGTTTCGTCATAAATACACTTTTTTTTCCAAGTACAGCAAATATATAACACGGTCTTACAGCTCTCCCTGCTGGAAAATGTGAATATCGCATTTTTTGTCACTTTCAAAACTCTCCTGCCAATGGCTGGAGAAATGGAGTCGATTTTGTATTCAATCTGGCCGTTAACCTGGGCCCCCCAACGTTTTTTTTTCGAGACTGTGTCTCAGGGCTTCTTAACATTTATGAAACTATTAATGAGTAGCACCAGATTAACGGGAAGAATCTCAGCTAACTGAAGATATGAACCATTGTTACCAAAACAAAACACAAGTCCCAGAAGAAGCGTCTAAATGACCCCTGAGCGAAAAAATGCAAACTGACTTTGGCACAGAACTCAAGATAAAGATACCCTTATTACTTATTGTAGCTGCACATACAAGATATCCGATTAAAGCTGAGACTCCACAGATTATATAGGTATAGTATCATCACTGAGCGATCCAAACTCGCGACAGGGGAAGCAAACACAGACATCACAACACGTACCTTTACTGAACTTTTACGGGAGATCGTCTCACCGTAGCTGTCAATCTGATCAAAATATGTGTTCAATGGCATTAAAACGAGAAACAACGTGGCTGAATAGGTTAATCCATAGGTTAATAATGTGTCTGTCGCTTTGAAAAAATTATTTATAATCCATAATTCAATTTTTCTGTAAAAATCGGAGAAAAAAAGTTAGCTGCTAATGGTAGCCAACAGAGTCTATGCAGCTTCCGGTGTTGGCCACACGTCACTCTCACTCCTTATTTGGTAACGTGTTTGTGTGTGTAGAACTTTCCCTCGATTCCATTTGCTCTTGCGGTTATAAAAATATTTCATTCGTCAAAATCGACCAAGGGGGGCCAGAGATATGGAAAATCCACCCAAATGGCCCCAAAAGAGTTTTTTTTTGCTAAATCTCTCTAAAAAGGTCAAAGATCACTTGTTTTGCATCAATCTTGATAAAGGGTACTTATTATATGTTGTACTTTGGATTCCTAAAGCTTTTAGTCTACTAATCCATCATCAGAGGGTAGTAAAAAAGAATTTGTTAAGAACTCAGGCACTTAGGAGATAGGACCCAATTGCACGACCCGGGAGACAGAGGTAAAGTATTTGTAAGATACTTTATTTTTAAATGAACAGCAAAAAATGATCTCTACAAAATGGAGAACAAAAATGAAAACGCTCACGTAGTGAGGATCAAACTTATCAAGACCTCAAAAAAGCATAGACCTGACTGTGGCAAGAGACGAGAGTAAAGCATTGACCATGGCAATCGACAAAAAGCATAGACCTGACTGTGGCAAGAGACGAGAGTAAAGCATTGACCATGGCAATCGACAAAAAGCATAGACCTGACTGTGGCAAGAGACGAGAGTAAAGCATTGACCATGGCAATCGACAAAAAGCATAGACCTGACCATGGCAAGAGACAAGACCTTCCAGGGCAAAAGACAAAAACGAACTGACACTGAACACTGGGAGACAGGGGAATTTAAACACAGGGTAACTAGACACAGGTGGGAACAATCAGGGGCGGGGCTGACACTGATGAGCACAGGAGACACAGAAGGGGTGACAGGTGAAAACAATCAGGAAATTAGACACACCAGGGAAACTAACGACAGACAATAAAACACAGGGGAAAAGAGCAGACAATACACAGGGAGGAAAACATGACAAGGAGAAAAGCAAAAACACCCACTACCAGAAACACAAAACTAAAAACGTGACACAACACAAGAATCATGACAGAATTTATGGACAGACACTATAATTTACAGTTTTTTACTATGTTCAATCTCAATTTTCTTTTAAATAAAAAACATCTATATTGATCCTGACTTTTCTACATCCAACTCACAGGTTTATCATTACTTTGAGAACAAAGATTATTCATTTAACCCTTTTAGAAGATATGGTCATTTGTTCTGGGAATGTCATTTTCGAGCCTGAGACCTGAAAAACAGGCTCAGGGTTGAACGGGTTAATATTCCAGTGAGAGGAAGTACGTCCAATGGTAGGAGGAGTCAATATTAATTTTGTCCAAAAAGTGGAGCTTTCCCTTACTATTTCCTAGCAACACATGTATGGACAGGATTCACAGAGTCAGGCTACAGAATATATAATAATATAATAATCGTAGGAAACATTATATTTCATTCACACAACTCACATGTTTCTTAATATGTTTATTAGAAGCAGCATATAGTTTGAGTTTGGCGTCTAGGCTCGGGCCTCATCACTCCACAGATTTACAAAGAACATTGAGTGCTGATTAGATAACTATCCCCCGAGCCTACAGGTGGAAGCTGGGGTGGAAGCTGGGGTGGAAGATGGGGTGGAAGATGGGGTGGAAGCTGGGGTGGATGCTGGGGTGGAAGATGGGGTGGAAGATGGGGTGGAAGCTGGGGTGCAAGCTGGGATGAAGCTGGGGTGGAAGCTGGGGAGGAAGCTGGGGTGGAAGCTGGGGTGCAAGCTGGGATGAAGATGGGGTGGAAGATGGGGTGGAAGCTGGGGTGCAAGCTGGGATGAAGATGGGGTGGAAGATTTGGTGGAAGCTGGGGTGCAAGCTGGGATGAAGCTGGGGTGGAAGCTGGGGTGGAAGCTGGGGTGGAAGATGGGGTGGAAGATGGGGTGGAAGCTGGGGTGCAAGCTGGGATGAAGCTGGGGTGCAAGCTGGGATGAAGCTGGGGTGGAAGCTGGGGTGGTAGCTGGGGTGGAAGCTGGGGTGGAAGCTGGGGTGGAAGCTGGGGTGGAAGATGGGGTGGAAGATGGGGTGGAAGCTGGGGTGCAAGCTGGGATGAAGCTGGGGTGGAAGCTGGGGTGGAAGCTGGGGTGGAAGCTGGGATGAAGCTGGGGTGGAAGCTGGGGTGGAAGCTGGGATGAAGCTGGGGTGGAAGCTGGGGTGGAAGCTGGGGTGGAAGCTGGGGAGGTGGTGGGGCAGGCGAGCAACAGCAACATGAAACACAGCAGTGGCAGCAGCAGTATTAGCGAGACAGAGGTAGGAAGACCTGGTAGCTTAAATAGAGCGGCAAGTTAAGGAGAATGCGTTTGGTTGGTTGTAAGAGGGACGAGGCGCGTCACCTGTTAATGTATCATTGGTGCTCAACTCGAGCACCAATGATACATTAACACGTGACGCGCCTCATCCCTCTTACAACCAACCAAATGCTAGCCTGCGAGCTAGTTCAGGCAGTCAACTCGACTGCCTGAACTAGTTCGCAGGCTTCGCCCCATATGTGTGTGGTACTGATGGGAATTCCGGCTCTTTTTAGTGAGCCGGATCATTTGGCTTGGCTCACGAAGAAGAGGCGACTCTTTCGGCTTCCAAACGGCTCTTAATTTTACCACATATACCTTTTATAAATCAATCAAATTTAGCCCTGTTTTGACCAATGATTTATACGTGTAAACATATTTAACGTTAATATAAATGATTTTCTGTGGCCAATTGTTTTCCTTGCATTTACAGACCCTTGTAACTCTCTGATTGTAGAACCACGCTAAACACATAGGCGGCGCGTGAGGCTCAGGTTTGGGAAGGCTAAAGAACGTTTGGTAACACTTTATATTAAGGTACACAAATTCACCATCAACTAGTTGTTCATTAACGTGCATATTAGCAGTATATTGGCTCTTTATTAGTCATTATAAAACACTTATTAATGCCTTATTCTACATGACCTTATTCTACATTTAATAAGGCATTAGTTGAGAGTTTTTCCTCAATAACCCTCTAATTAGTGCTGATTTGTTGCAAGTCAGGAAGTTGTTGTACATGAGTTTGGGTCTTATTTGCTCTGCTCAATATGGGCCTAATAAGGCAGCAGCACCACAAGAATAGTAATTCTCCCATAATAACATTTAAAAAATATGATCTATTCTTATGTAACAACACGTGAAACTATAAGTGTTAATTGAGTCTAATTAACAACAAATTGGTATTTCTATCCAAGAACATGTTTTGAAGGTTAGACATTGAACATATGGAATATGGAATCATTCATTTATGTACTCGTAATATCATGATAAATTACATGAAACACATTTGAGTTGTTTCAGCACTCTTTATTTTTCGTTAATCACCTTTGAAACAGGGAAAAATAGCCAAAGATGCTATATGGCAGTAACCAGAACAACATATTTTGCAAATGTATTTGTTTGTTTCTCAGAGCCAGTCTGAGAGAATCAAAGGCTGCATGTAAAGACTTATGGTCGAATACGTCTTTGAAGTTTTACTGACAGAATTAGCCGAGGGAGTAGGTGTAATGAAGGGAGCCACCTTCTTCAAGAACGCATTCATGCACATGGGTTCCCAGCTTAATTTGCCGCTGGCAGACTCCAAGCAGGTCATCGAACCCGATGTCATGGTCATGAACCTCAAGCCTCATTACGTCATTCTCTTGGGTGTTGAAGTGAGTGAAGTCTTCCTCCCACCAGGGGTTTCGGTCGTTGTGGCGAACTGATGTTTCACCCAGAGTGGCAGATCCACAAAACACCTCGACATAGGCATCCGGAGTTCCCAGAATGTTTGAATGAAGTTTTCTGGCCTGCAGGTTAAACACCTTGAGCTGGGCTTCAGCCACAGTCAGAGTGCACAGGACCAAGAGCAGGAGTGGAGAACAGGAGGCCATGGCTGCAGAAGCTGTGGAAGATGAACATGTTAGAAAGATATCACTGGTCACAAGCTTGATCTTCAATATCAGGATACATGTCTTTATTATCCTTGCAAGAATGGAAGTGGTCATCACATACATCAGGTTGCATTGGACAAAGAGTGACTTTAGTGGAGTCCTTGATATGCTTATAAACAATAGAGGGTGTTACAGTCAACAAGACGGAAGAATACTGGTGTTTGTTTGAACTGGGTTTCCATTTACTTTTTATCTCTTAACCTTCAAAACACACACGTGTGGAAAACTCCCACCACACTGCAAAAACAGCCTTTCCAAAAACAAGCTAAATATTCTTGAATCAAGTCAGATGTTCCTGTATCAAGCAAAGCAATCTGCCAATGGGGTGAGCCACATTAGCTTGGCTAGATTTCATAAAATTAGAATTAAAATATAGCTACTGAAAGACCATAACAGGCATTAAGATTACAAGCAATGATTCCTGAATTATTTAAGAAAGAATAACTTAAAATTAGTGTTTTGGTTGAGTTGACTAAGAATGTATTTCTTAAATTAAGATTTATAATTAGCAAAGAAAGCTTACAATAAGAATCAATGGCTTTAATTGACACAATATATTAGTGACTTTGTCTTAAACTTAGAATGTGAATCTTAAATTAAGTTTAAACATGGTGTATACAACACCACGGTTACATTACATGCTACTTGTTAGATGCTTTTATCAAAAGCGACTAACATACTCAATACTGTGGCAATCCCCACAGGAGCACTTGGGGGTGAAGTGTCTTGCCCAGTTATAGGTGGGGTTAAGAGGTGGTAGATGGAGTGATGAGCCATTTCTGATATCACCCAAAACAAATGGCATCCGTTTTGAAATGTTGATTGCAATAATTGTATTTATTTATTTTTTCAGACGTTTGTCAGTGTTGGACAGAGAAGGATGAAACCCTCAAACATGTACTTTTACATACATTTTCATATTTGCTTTGAAAAATGCATATTCATTTTTAAAGACTGATATAAAAACGTAATCCTTAATAAAGGGCAAATTGGAGCTTTAATTAATAAAAAAAAAACGATTCTTGTTTAAACTGGAATTCGAGTCAAGGATCATATGAAGCTCAGCGCAAGTTCAACCAAGTTCTCTCTCCTCTCAATAAGTGATCGGGGGCGTCACTCCCCAGCTTAACCAATCACTTCGATCTATTCTCACAAGCCTATCATAGCTTTTACAGTATCTTTAAAACTGTTATTAAGAGAAGAGTCTATAAAAACATGTCATCAGCTCACTATGTGTAGCTGGCATCCAGATGTTTGCATTGCAATTCAAGCTTTAGCTTTTCCTGACATGTGCAACACGCGATCGCAAAACAGTGACAAACATGAGCAACACATTGAGCAAACATGCCGGTTGTTGAGACCCAAAAACAATGTTTGATAAAACGGGAATACTGCTGCTAGACAAAGAACAGATGGTCCCCGGGCTCAGATTACTTTGAAGAATTGAAAAGGTAAAGCACAAACGCTGTTCTAAGCAAAATGACAGGAACATTTTAATAATATTATTATTATTATGAACAGTGCAGTATTACCTGTAGTCCTGATGCTGGTCTCTCTGCACACTGTGTGCTTTTCCTTACGCTTTTAAAGGCCAGCAAACCTCTTATCAGATTCATGCCGCCCTCCCACCACACATCGACCACAGCACCTGCTACACAACCTGCTACACAACCTGCTACACCACCTGCTACACCACCTGCTACACAACCTGCTACACAACTAGCTACACAACCTGCTACACAACCTGCTACACAACCAGCTACAAAACCTGCTACACAACCTGCTACACAACCTGCTACACAACCAGCTACACAACCTGCTACACA
>JAPTMU010000323.1:210881-226988 GCA_028583405.1 Pogonophryne albipinna | reverse complement strand
GTCCAGAAAGAAGTGAGAGGTAGTCCAGAAAGACGTGAGAGGTAGTCCAGAAAGAAGTGAGAGGTAGTCCAGAAAGACGTGAGAGGGAGTCCAGAAAGAAGTGAGAGGTAGTCCAGAAAGACGTGAGAGGTAGTCCAGAAAGAAGTGACAGGTAGTCCAGAAAGACGTGAGAGGGAGTCCAGAAAGAAGTGAGAGGTAGTCCAGAAAGAAGTGACAGGTAGTCCAGAAAGAAGTGAGATGTAGTCCAGAAAGAAGTGAGAGGTAGTCCAGAAAGACGTGAGAGGTAGTCCAGAGAGACGTGAGAGGTAGTCCAGAAAGAAGTGACAGGTAGTCCAGAAAGAAGTGAGAGGTAGTCCAGAAAGAAGTGACAGGTAGTCCAGAAAGAAGTGAGATGTAGTCCAGAAAGAAGTGAGAGGTAGTCCAGAAAGACGTGAGAGGTAGTCCAGAAAGAAGTGACAGGTAGTCCAGAAAGACGTGAGAGGGAGTCCAGAAAGAAGTGAGGGATAGTCCAGAAAGAAGTGACAGGTAGTCCAGAAAGACGTGAGAGGTAGTCCAGAAAGAAGTGAGAGGTAGTCCAGAAAGAAGTGACAGGTAGTCCAGAAAGACGTGAGAGGTAGTCCAGAAAGACGTGAGAGGTAGTCCAGAAAGAAGTGACAGGTAGTCCAGAAAGACGTGAGAGGTAGTCCAGAAAGAAGTGAGAGGTAGTCCAGAAAGAAGTGAGAGGTAGTCCAGAAAGAAGTGACAGGTAGTCCAGAAAGAAGTGAGAGGTAGTCCAGAAAGACGTGAGAGGTAGTCCAGAAAGAAGTGAGGGATAGTCCAGAAATAACTTAGTCTATACATTCCCTTGTGGTAAATCATCCTTGTGAATATTCCCCTAGCTTCCCTTAGCATACCGGGGTCCAGGGTCCAGTCCTCCAGGCAGCAGGGCAGGGGGTGCGGTTGCAGGTTCTCTTTCCCTCCGGTCGGTCTTCTCCACACAGTTTGCTGTGCACTGAGCGCGGCTGCTTCCCAGCGCTGGCCTCCTGCTGGCAGCCGACCCAGCGGCGCTGCCACCCCGTCTGACCACAGGAGGCGCTGCAGTCCTCCCACTCCCCGGTCACCCAGCTGAGGGGCAGGAACAGCACCATTTTAGAAGCCATTTTTTTTAAACTTTTTTTATTGGGTTTTTTCAACAGCACACAGTTATTCTATCAGAGCATGTATCAAAAGTAGGTAAACACATCTTCACTTTATAGAAAAATAGGTAGAGTAACAATGTAAATACTGCTTAACACCAGGGCCAACTAAATCCACCCGTGGGGTCTCTTAAACCTTGTGTCATCATATCATTGTATTTCCACATGGATATGTTTTTACTTTTTTATGCTATTTTATTTCTATTTCAGAAATATCTTGGATTGTTTATTTCTAGTCTTTTAATTTCTCTTATTTACATTGCCTTGTGTTTTTATGCTGCTGCAACGCAAACATTTCCCAAATTGGGATCAATAAAGTACTTCCTATCTGATCTGATCCTCCAATTGATTGAATCCGCCATGTATTCAGCAACGCACCAGAGGATCTGGCTTTTGACGGGAATTACTTTGTTTGTTTTGATTCAAGTTACGCCCAAAACGCACCTATAAATAATTCAGAAAGTGGATGGAAAAATAATGGATCTGCTTTGCAACCGCCCCTTGCATATTACTTTTACAGTGACGAGCTGCAGGTGTTACCGTGACGTTACCGTGACGTTACCGTGACGTTACCGTGACGAGCAGCAGGTGTTACCGTAACGAGCTGCAGGTCTCCGTGTTGCAGGTGCGGCTGATGGCTCTCGGTTTGTTGATGTTGGAGCAGAACGTCCTTTGAACCATTTCCCCGTCAGCTTTCCTCCTGCAGCCGAACCTCGTGTACTGCTTCCCTGGCGACAAGAAAACACCGTTAAACTCCGCCTACCTGCACCGCGGTCAGGTACTTGTTAACTCTTCCTGCATGTTAGCGCTTCCTGCACATGTTAACCGGCAGCAGCGTTGTTTACCTCCCCCACAGGGCTTGGAGCACTGAGACCACTTCTTCAGCGCCCACTCGTAGAAGATGGCGTCCTCCTGCAGCAGGTTGGACTCCAGCGAGGACTGGAGGCCGTCCGGGATGATGTATTTGTAGGAAACCGTGACCTTGGACTCACCGTGGGAACGAACCTGAGGGACAGAAACACGGGAGGCGCATTTTTACTGATTAACGAACAAATACAATCAGATGTTTCTCCCATCCCATTAAGAGATCAAAGGACCTCTCTCCAGAACACATTTGAGAACAGGGTTTTAAGTGCCTGCGACTCAGTGAGGCGTTGTTGTTGGACTTGTTTTCAGGTGTTGGTGGACTGACCATGAGCAGGACTCCGTACTTCAGGGGTCCGGTGGTCTGGATGGACTCCTGCTCATCAGTGTTGCTGTACTCCCACATCGCCCCCTTCTCTATCACCACCCGGGACTCAGGGAGCTCCGCCTCAGCGTTCAGGAAGAGGTGACCGGTCTCCGTGTTGGTCATCGCTTGAAACAATAAAGACACTCGGTTTAACTGGAGCAGGAAGACGAGCTACAGACTAGGGCTGCTCGATTATGGCAAAAATCATAATCTCGATTATTTGGGTCAATAATTGATATCACGATAATCAATCAATCAATCAATCAATGTTTATTTATAGCCCAATATCTTTTCTGAGGCTGCCCAAAAAACGGTCTAATGTCACTGCCACCCTTCCTCTTGCTCATGCTTACAGCTTGACCTCGGCGATCTGCAGTTGCTGATGTGATGAATACGGGTCAGCCGCGCTGGATATAAGATAATTAAACATGTTTATTAGCAATTCTGAGCGTTCTAAACCCAGCACAAGCTATGATGCACACTGCAAACCTCCTGCGTGTGAGTATCTTTTAAATGCTTCTGACGATTATGAATTTTATTAATTCTGGCACCTTTGGTATTCCATAGGAGTCACACATCACAGTTTTAAATCTTTCCACACCCTACAAATTACAAAATAAAATAGAAATAATCCACATGAATAAATATCTATTGGATTTTTTGCATACTGATATTTTGTACAAACTGTGAAGTCCACTGAGACAAATGTTACATTTGTCTCAGTGGACTTCACAGTTTGTACAGAATATCAGTGACAATACGACACCCTCTGTCCTTAGACCCTCTGTCCTCAGACCCTCTGTCCTCAGACCCTCTGTCCTTAGACCCTCTGTCCTCAGACCCTCTGTCCTTAGACCCTCTGTCCTTAGACCCTCTGTCCTTAGAAAAAAAAAATGTTGAACAGTATGTTTTTTAACAGTTGATTACCCTGAACTTTAAGTATAATTCAACTGAAAAACCAATAAAAAATAAATAAATAAATAATCCTTTTATTTAAATTATGTTGTTTTCATAATCGTTGCAAGCCAAAATTGTAATTGCGATTAAAATACGATTAATTGAGCAGCCCTACTACAGACGATCCTTCCTTCATCCTCCCCTGCTCACCCAGGATGTGAGGAGTCCCTCTGAACTCCTGGATCAGGAGGTGTCGAGCTCCTTTCGGGATCTCCAGGATCTTCAGATATCCTGTAGGAAAAAAATTGTGAGTCTAAAAGGGGTCGTGTTAACCCCACTTTATGATTTCTGAAGTAGAAAGCTAAAGGAACTAAAGCACGGTCACATGACTTCACGTCACCACCGCTAAGCTAAAGGAGGCTAATGTTGGGCTATAAAGGAACTACAGCACGGTCACATGACTTCACGTCACCACCGCTATGCTAAAGGAGGCTAATGTTGGGCTATAAAGGAACTACAGCACGGTCACATGACTTCACGTCACCACCGCTAAGCTAAAGGTGGCTAATGTTGGGCTATAAAGGAACTGCAGCACGGTCACATGACTTCACATCACCACCGCTAAGCTAAAGGTGGCTAATGTTGGGCTATAAAGGAACTACAGCACGGTCACATGACTTCACGTCACCACCGCTAAGCTAAAGGAGGCTAATGTTGGGCTATAAAGGAACTACAGCACGGTCACATGACTTCACGTCACCACCGCTAAGCTAAAGGTGGCTAATGTTGGGCTATAAAGGAACTACAGCATGGTCACATGACGTCACCACCGCTAAGCTAAAGGTGGCTAATGTTGGGCTATAAAGGAACTACAGCACGGTCACATGACTTCATGTCACCACCGCTAAGCTAAAGGTGGCTAATGTTGGGCTATAAAGGAACTACAGCATGGTCACATGACGTCACCACCGCTAAGCTAAAGGTGGCTAATGTTGGGCTATAAAGGAACTACAGCACGGTCACATGACTTCATGTCACCACCGCTAAGCTAAAGGTGGCTAATGTTGGGCTATAAAGGAACTACAGCACGGTCACATGACTTCACGTCACCACCGCTAAGCTAAAGGTGGCTAATGTTGGGCTATAAAGGAACTACAGCACGGTCACATGACTTCATGTCACCACCGCTAACTAAAGGTGGCTAATGTTGGGCTATAAAGGAACTACAGCATGGTCACATGACGTCACCACCGCTAAGCTAAAGGAGGCTAATGTTGGGCTATAAAGGAACTACAGCACGGTCACATGACTTCACGTCACCACCGCTAAGCTAAAGGAGGCTAATGTTGGGCTATAAAGGAACTACAGCACGGTCACATGACTTCACGTCACCACCGCTATGCTAAAGGAGGCTAATGTTGGGCTATAAAGGAACTACAGCACGTTCACATGACTTCACGTCACCACCGCTAAGCTAAAGGTGGCTAATGTTGGGCTATAAAGGAACTGCAGCACGGTCACATGACTTCACGTCACCACCGCTAAGCTAAAGGAGGCTAATGTTGGGCTATAAAGGAACTACAGCACGGTCACATGACTTCACGTCACCACCGCTAAGCTAAAGGTGGCTAATGTTGGGCTATAAAGGAACTACAGCATGGTCACATGACGTCACCACCGCTAAGCTAAAGGAGGCTAATGTTGGGCTATAAAGGAACTACAGCACGGTCACATGACTTCACGTCACCACCGCTAAGCTAAAGGAGGCTAATGTTGGGCTATAAAGGAACTACAGCACGGTCACATGACTTCATGTCACCACCGCTAAGCTAAAGGTGGCTAATGTTGGGCTATAAAGGAACTACAGCATGGTCACATGACGTCACCACCGCTAAGCTAAAGGTGGCTAATGTTGGGCTATAAAGGAACTACAGCATGGTCACATGACGTCACCACCGCTAAGCTAAAGGTGGCTAATGTTGGGCTATAAAGGAACTACAGCACGGTCACATGACTTCACGTCACCACCGCTAAGCTAAAGGAGGCTAATGTTGGGCTATAAAGGAACTACAGCACGGTCACATGACTTCACGTCACCACCGCTAAGCTAAAGGTGGCTAATGTTGGGCTATAAAGGAACTGCAGCACGGTCACATGACTTCACGTCACCACCGCTAAGCTAAAGGAGGCTAATGTTGGGCTATAAAGGAACTACAGCACGGTCACATGACTTCACGTCACCACCGCTAAGCTAAAGGTGGCTAATGTTGGGCTATAAAGGAACTACAACATGGTCACATGACGTCACCACCGCTAAGCTAAAGGTGGCTAATTTTGGGCTATAAAGGAACTACAGCACGGTCACATGACTTCATGTCACCACCGCTAAGCTAAAGGTGGCTAATGTTGGGCTATAAAGGAACTACAGCATGGTCACATGACGTCACCACCGCTAAGCTAAAGGTGGCTAATGTTGGGCTATAAAGGAACTACAGCACGGTCACATGACTTCATGTCACCACCGCTAAGCTAAAGGTGGCTAATGTTGGGCTATAAAGGAACTACAGCACGGTCACATGACTTCACGTCACCACCGCTAAGCTAAAGGTGGCTAATGTTGGGCTATAAAGGAACTACAGCACGGTCACATGACTTCATGTCACCACCGCTAAGCTAAAGGTGGCTAATGTTGGGCTATAAAGGAACTACAGCATGGTCACATGACGTCACCACCGCTAAGCTAAAGGAGGCTAATGTTGAGGCTATAAAGGAACTACAGCACGGTCACATGACTTCACGTCACCACCGCTAAGCTAAAGGAGGCTAATGTTGGGCTATAAAGGAACTACAGCACGGTCACATGACTTCATGTCACCACCGCTAAGCTAAAGGTGGCTAATGTTGGGCTATAAAGGAACTACAGCATGGTCACATGACGTCACCACCGCTAAGCTAAAGGTGGCTAATGTTGGGCTATAAAGGAACTACAGCACGGTCACATGACTTCACGTCACCACCGCTAAGCTAAAGGTGGCTAATGTTGGGCTATAAAGGAACTACAGCACGGTCACATGACTTCACGTCACCACCGCTAAGCTAAAGGTGGCTAATGTTGGGCTATAAAGAAACTACAGCACGGTCAGATGACTTCATGTCACCACCGCTAAGCTAAAGGTGGCTAATGTTGGGCTATAAAGGAACTACAGCATGGTCACATGACGTCACCACCGCTAAGCTAAAGGAGGCTAATGTTGGGCTATAAAGGAACTACAGCACGGTCACATGACTTCACGTCACCACCGCTAAGCTAAAGGAGGCTAATGTTGGGCTATAAAGGAACTACAGCACGGTCACATGACTTCACCTCACCACCGCTAAGCTAAAGGAGGCTAATGTTGGGCTATAAAGGAACTACAGCATGGTCACATGACGTCACCACCGCTAAGCTAAAGGAGGCTAATGTTGGGCTATAAAGGAACTACAGCACGGTCACATGACGTCACCACCGCTAAGCTAAAGGAGGCTAATGTTGGGCTATAAAGGAACTATAGCACGGTCACATGACTTCACGTCACCACCGCTAAGCTAAAGGAGGCTAATGTTGGGCTATAAAGGAACTACAGCACGGTCACATGACTTCACGTCACCACCGCTAAGCTAAAGGTGGCTAATGTTGGGCTATAAAGGAACTACAGCACGGTCACATGACCATCGCTAAGCTAAAGGCGGCTAATGTTCGGCTATAAAGGAACTACAGCACGGTCACATGACCACCGCTAAGCTAAAGGCGGCTAATGTTCGGCTATAAAGGAACTACAGCACGGTCACATGACCACCGCTAAGCTAAAGGAGGCTAATGTTGGGCTATAAAGGAACTACAGCACGGTCACATGACTTCACATCACCATCGCTAAGCTAAAGGAGGCTAATGTTGGGCTATAAAGGAACTACAGCACGGTCACATGACTTCACGTCACCACCGCTTAGCTAAAGGAGGCTAATGTTGGGCTATAAAGGAACTACAGCACGGTCGCATGACTTCAAGTCACCACCGCTAACCTAAAGGTGGCTATTGTTGGGCTATAAAGGAACTACAGCACGGTCACATGACTTCACGTCACCACCGCTAAGCTAAAGGTGGCTAATGTTGGGCTATAAAGGAACTACAGTACGGTCACATGACTTCATGTCACCACCGCTAAGCTAAAGGTGGCTAATGTTGGGCTATAAAGGAACTACAGCACGGTCACATGACTTCACGTCACCACCACTAAGCTAAAGGTGGCTAATGTTGGGCTATAAAGGAACTACAGCACGGTCACATGACTTCACGTCACCACCGCTAAGCTAAAGGTGGCTAATGTTGGGCTATAAAGGAACTACAGCACGGTCACATGACTTCACGTCACCACCACTAAGCTAAAGGTGGCTAATGTTGGGCTATAAAGGAACTACAGCACGGTCACATGACTTCACGTCACCACCGCTAAGCTAAAGGAGGCTAATGTTGGGCTATAAAGGAACTACAGCACGGTCACATGACTTCACGTCACCACCGCTAAGCTAAAGGTGGCTAATGTTGGGCTATAAAGGAACTACAGCACGGTCACATGACTTCACGTCACCACCGCTAAGCTAAAGGTGGCTAATGTTGGGCTATAAAGGAACTACAGCACGGTCACATGACTTCACATCACCACCGCTAAGCTAAAGGTGGCTAAGGTTAGCGTGGTGATGTCACCTGGCTTCCTGGTGCTGCGGGTGAAGTTGCCCTTGACGATCTTGCAGCTGGAGTTGTCTCCTCCACAGACTCCACAGCGGTCCTCCTGCAGGTCGGAGGCGATCTGATCGTCACAGCCCACATGCTGGGGGGACGACACTAGCATTAGCACAGAGGAAGAACTGCACTGACGTTTACTTCCTGTTCCTGAAAAAATGTCAGTTTGGGATTATTAAAGTACCAAGAGCATCAGGGTCACGTGGTGTGGGGGGATGTGACCTCAGGTAAGGGATGTGACCTCAGGTAAGGGATGTGACCTCAGGTAAGGGATGTGACCTCAGGTAAGGGATGTGACCTCAGGTAAGGGATGTGATCTCAGGTAAGGGATGTGACCTCAGGTAAGGGATGTGACCTCAGGTAAATACAAGTTAAGAGTTCTGACTTTAATCTCAAAAGTCTGATCTTTTGTCACATCCCAACAATTTTTTTTTTATTTGACGCTAATCCTCTTCTGTTTGTTACGCTTTATTTGTATTCTATTACTAATGTGCGCTTCTCATTATATTCAACACGTTAGCTCACTCGTTATTATTGCTTCCCTTTTTTACTTGCCATGCCACTTTAGCTGTAACTCCATGAATGTCCCGCTGTGGGACGAATGAAGGCTTTCTGAGATCTGCAGTGACGCCCAGACCGACCCACAGATCATGCTCAAACTCAAGACTCAATCAAAGGTTTTATCATCATATGAACATGAGACTCAAGACCCTCAAGACACATCATGAGCCTCTTGAGGGTCTTGAGCCTCATGATGTGTCTTGAGGGTCTTGTTCATATGATGATAAAACCTTTTATTGAATCTTGAGTTTCTCAAGACACATCATGACCCTCAAGACACATCATGACCCTCAAGACCCTCTAGACACATCATGACCCTCAAGACACATCATGAGCCTCAAGACCCTCTAGACACATCATGACCCTCAAGACACATCATGAGCCTCAAGACACATCATGACCCTCAAGACACATCATGAGCCTCAAGACCCTCTAGACACATCATGACCCTCAAGACACACCATGACCCTCAAGACACATCATGAGACTCTTGAGGCTCATGATGTGTCTTGAGGGTCTTGAGCCTCATGATGTGTCTTGAGGGTCTTGAGCCTCATGATGTGTCTTGAGGGTCTAAGGTTTGGGATCCAGGACAAAGACAGAGTGACTGAAGCAGAATAATAAAGACCTCACACTCTCCTTGGACGCAGACGCTGTGTGGGTCGCTGTAGGAGCACGGCGTCCCATCATGCACCTGGCGGCCCATCAGAACCACCGCTGCCGTCTCCTGGGAGACGCAGGACAGACGGCAGCGCTCGTCCGCTGCAGGGAGACGAGACATGGGACATGGGACATGGATGAGACATGGGACATGGGACATGAGACATGGGACATGAGACATGGGACATGGGACATGGGACATGAGACATGGGACATGAGACATGAGACATGGGACATGAGACATGTCTATTATAAGGAGCTTCGCTAGAGTACATACATGTAATATAAACATTAAATAATATTCATTTATAAATATAATGTGAAAGACAACGTAGAGCGTATATGTTCAGAGTTTAAAGAGTTCAAGAGAGGAGAGAGAATAACAGATTCCACACACACACACACACACACACACACACACACACACACACACACACACACACACAGGAAACTTTAATATAATCTTGAAGTTCCAGGAAGAATGGAATGAGTGTGTACAGTGTGTATTATGAGTGTGTACAGTGTGTATTATGAGTGTGTATTTGTGTGTATTTACGGTCGGGATGTTGATGAGGAAGCCAGTGATGTTTGATTCCTTCGTGTTCGAAGAACGGGTTCCAGACTTTACACTGATCCTCCCTGAGACACACACACACACACACACACACACACACACACACACACACACACACACACACACACACACACACACACACACACACACACACACACACACACACACACACACACACACACACACACACACACACACACACACACACACACACAGTATTTACATACATAACAACACTGTGTAATATAATATATGCTAGTTATTATAGTATATATATAATAGAAGTATAGTTTTTATTTTCAATGATGTTCTTGACTCTTTATTTCACTCTGATCTAAATGTTTGTCTGTATTTATTCAATCCTACAGGTGTGTCCCCACCTGTAGTCTGTGAGGGGGGGGCAGTCCTCTCGCTGGCACACCTGGAACTCAAAGCTGTTCCCGGGGCAGGGTCGCCCCCCGTTGTTGGCCTGAGGAAACAACAGGCTTGTATCGGTCATCTGTACACAGCAGCTGGAGACGTCTCAGTGCAGAGCTGAGGCTCCTCCAACACAGATAGCAACGTCTCAGTGCAGAGCTGAGGCTCCTCCAACACAGATAGCAACGTCTCAGTGCAGAGCTGAGGCTCCTCCAACACAGATAGCAACGTCTCAGTGCAGAGCTGAGGCTCCTCCAACACAGATAGCAACGTCTCAGTGCAGAGCTGAGGCTCCTCCAACACAGATATCAACGTCTCAGTGCAGAGCTGAGGCTCCTCCAACACAGATAGCAACGTCTCAGTGCAGAGCTGAGGCTCCTCCAACACAGATAGCAACGTCTCAGTGCAGAGCTGAGGCTCCTCCAACACAGATAGCAACGTCTCAGTGCAGAGCTGAGGCTCCTCCAACACAGATCGCAGTGCAAGTGAATACAAACAGAATAGACTGTTAAACACCTGAACGAAGAACATCCATAACATTCACCAGTTTGCATCTGACACATTATTCATCACTTGTAGACTCTTCTGGCACTACTTCTATTCTCTATGATTGTATTTACTGTTATCTGTTGTGTTGTGGGAGGAGCCTGTGACCTCAGACTATCATTGGCATATCTAAACAGTAGCTGCTGTACAAATGAGAATAAAAGCCTTGAATATGAATCTTAGTGTCTCCTGATTGGTTGGTGAGATGATTGACAGCTGACTCACGCAGGGGCGTCGCAGTGGTGCGCCCTGTAGCGCACGCCCCCCCGCAGCTCCGCGAGCACGGGCCGAACGGGCTCCAGGGGCCCCAGCCGCCATCTTGTTTCAGGAGTCAGGGGTCAGACGCATGCAGAGGCCCCGGAAACAGTGCTGTTACCATGGAGACAGGGAGCAGACACACGTTACTCTGTATGCTAAGCTACGCTAGCTGTTTCCTCTTGCTGACACTCTACATGCTAAAATATAAAGGAACTACAGCATGAGGTCGAAATCAGACGACTCAACTTCTTCACGCCCACATTCTTAACTTTCTGAGAAAAGTCAAAATTCTGAGAAAAAGTAAAGTCATAAATAAAGTGTTCTGGATTATAATCCCACCTTCCCCGCGTCCACACTTGGTGCCGTGCAGCGCCGGGCCCTTCTTGGTCTTACAGTAGAACGGGTTGCTGTACTCGCTGCACACAGCTGCTTGCAGGGGTCCAGGGTGGTGTACTGCACACACACAGTAACACACACATCAACACACACACAATCACATACACAAACAAACACACACAGTCAACATCAACAAACACACACAATCACATCAACACACAAACACACACAATCACATCAAACACACACACAATCACATCAACAAACAAAACACACACACACATCAACAAACACACACAATCAACATCAACAAACAAACACACACATCACATCAAGAAACACACACTAATCACATGGTGCAACACCACAAAACACACACAATCACATCAACACAGCACACAATCACATCCAACAAACAAACACACACAATACATCAAGAAACACACACAATCACATCACACACCAAACACACACAATCACAGCAAACACACACACAATCACATCAACAAACAAACACACACACACATCACATCAACAAACAACACACACAAGCACATCAACACACACACAATCACAGTCAACAAACACACACAATCACATCAACAAAAACACACAGACATCAACAAACAACACACAAGCACATCAACAAACACACATCACATCAACAAACACACACACAATACATCAACAAACACACACATCACAGCAACACACAATCACATCAACAAACACACACACAATTACATCAAACAAACACACAGCACATAACACACAAACACACATCACATCAACAAACACACACATCACATCAACAAACACACACAATCACATCAACAAACACACACAATCACATCAACACACAAACACACAATCACATCAACAAACACAACATCACATCAACACACAAAACACAATCACATCAACAAACACACACAATCACATCAACAAACACACACAATCACATCAACAAACACACACAATCACATCAACAAACACACACAATCACATCAACACACAAACACACAATCACATCAACAAACACACACACATCACATCAACAAACACACACATCACATCAACACACAATCACATCAAACAAACACACACACACATCAACAAACACACCACACAATCACATCAACAAACACACACAATCACATCAACAAAACAAACACACAATCACATCAACACACACACAATCACATCAACACACAAACACACAATCACATCAACAAACCACACACAATCACATCAACAAACAACACAATCACATCAACACACACACAATCAAATCAACACACAAACACACAATCACATCAACAAACACACACACAATAACATCAACAAACACACAATCAATCAACACACAAACACACATCACATCAACAAACACACACATCACATCAACAAACAAACACACATCACATCAACAAACACACACAATCACATCAACAAACACACACATCACATCAACAAACAAAACACAATCACATCAACAAACACAACAATCACATCAACAACACACAACACACAATCACATCAACAAACACACACAATCACATCAACAAACACACACAATCACATCAACAAACACACACAATCACATCAACAAACACCACATCACATCAACACACAAACACACAATCACATCAACAAACAACACAATCACATCAACAAACACACACAATCACATCAACAACACACACAATCAATCAACAAACACACACATCACATCAACAAACACACACACAATACATCACAACAAACACACAATCACATCAACAAACACACACATCACATCAACAAACACACACAATCACATCAACAAACACACACAATCACATCAACAACACACACACAATCACATCAAACACAAACACACAATCACATCAACAAAAACACACACACATCACATCAACAAACACACACAATTACATCAACAAACACACACATCACATCAAACACACAAACACAATCACATCACAAAACACACATCACATCAACAAACACCACACAATCACTCAACACACAAACACACAATCACATCAACAACAAACACACAATCACATCAACAAACACACACACAATCACATCAACAAACACACACACAATCACATCAACAAACACACACAATCACATCAACAAACACACACAATCACATCAACAAACCCACAATCACATCAACAAACACACACACAATCACATCAACAAACAAAACACACAATCACACAACAATCACACACAATCACATCAACACACAAACAACAATCACATCAAAAACACACACCAAATCACATCACACAACACACACAATCACATCAACAAACAACACACATCACATCAACAAACACACACATCACATCAACAAACAAACACAATCACATCAACAAACACACACATCACATCAACAAACACACACACAATTACATCAACAAACCACACACATCATCAACACACAATCACATCAACAAACACACACACAATCACATCAACAAACACACACAATCACATCAACAAACACACACACAATCACATCAACAAACACACACAATCACATCAACAAACACACACAATCACATCAACAAACCCACACAATCACATCAAAAACACACACACATCACATCAACAAACAAAACACACAATCACATCAACAATCACACACAATCACATTAACACACAAACACACAATCACATCAACAAACACACACACAATCACATCAACAAACACACACAATCACATCAACAAACACACACAATCACATCAACACACAAACACACAATTACATCAACAAACACACACACAATCACATCAAAACAAACACACAATCACATCAACAAACACACACAATCACATCAACAAACACACACAATCACATCAAACACACAAACACCACACATCACATCAACAAACACACACAATCACATCAACAAACACACACATCACATCAACAAACACACACACAATCACATCAACAAACACACACACATCACATCAACAAACACACACAATCACATCAACAAACACACACATCACATCAACAAACACACACAATCACATCAACAAACACACAATCTCATCAACAAACACACACAATCACATCAACAAACACACACATCACATCAACACACAAACACACAACACTCAACACACACACACAATCACATCAAAAACACACACAATCACATCAACAAACACAGACACAATCACATCAACAACACACACAATCACATCAACAACAAACACACAAATCACATCAAAAACAAAACACACAATCACATCAAAAAACACACAATCACATCAACAAACAAACACACACTCACATCAACAATCACACACAATCACATCAACACAAAAACACACAATCACATCAACAAACACACACACAATCACATCAACAAACACACACAATCACATCAACAAACACACACAATCACATCAACAAACACACACAATCACATCAACAAACACACAATCACATCAACACACAAACACACAATCACATCAACAAACACACACACAATCACATCAACAAACAAACACACAATCACATCAATAAACACACACAATCACATCAACAAACAAACACACAATCACATCAACAAACACACACACAATCACATCAACAAACACACACAACACATCAACAAACACACACAATCACATCAAAACACAAACACACATCACATCAACAAACACAACACATCACATCAACAAACACACACAATCCACATCAACAAACACACACCACATCAACAAAACACACACACAATCACATCAACAAACACACACACATCACATCAACAAACACACACAATCACATCAACAAACAACAATCACATCAACAAACACACACATCACATCAACAAACACACACAATCACATCAACAAACAACACAATCACATCAACACACAAACACACAATCACATCAACAAACACACACACATCACATCAACAAACACACACAATACATCAACAAACACACACACACAGTCAACACACAAACACACAATCACATCAACAAACACACACATCACATCAACAAACACACACAATCACATCAACACACAAACACACAATCACATCAACAAAACAAACACACAATCACATCAACAAACACACAACAACAACAGCAACAAACACACACAATCACATCAACAAACACACACACAATCACATCAACAAACACACACAATCACATCAACAAACAACACAACACAGCAACAAACCCACACAAGCACATCAACAAACACACACAAACATCAACAAACAAACAACAACACAGCAACAATCACACACAATCACATCAACACCAAAACACAATCACAGCAACAAACACAAACACAATCACATCAACAAACACAAGCACATCAACAAACACAATCACATCAACAAAACACACACAATCACATCAACACACAAACACACAATTACATCACAAACACACACACAACACATCAACAAAAAAAACACACAATCACATCAACAACAACACACACAATCACATCAACAAACACACACAATCACATCAACAAACCACACACAATCACATCAACAAACACACACACAATCACATCAACAAACAACCACAATCACATCAACAAACACACACAATCACATCAACACACAAACACACAATTACATCAACAAAACACACACACAATCACATCAACAAA
>JAPTMU010000323.1:186710-209881 GCA_028583405.1 Pogonophryne albipinna | reverse complement strand
CAAACACACACACAATCACATCAACAAACACACACAATCACATCAACAAACACACACAATCACATCAACACACAAACACACAATCACATCAACAAACACACACATCACATCAACAAACACACACAATCACATCAACAAACACACACATCACATCAACAAACACACACAATCACATCAACAAACACACACACATCACATCAACAAACACACACAATCACATCAACAAACACACATATCACATCAACAAACACACACAATCACATCAACAAACACACACAATCACATCAACAAACACACACAATCACATCAACACACAAACACACAATCACATCAACAAACACACACACATCACATCAACAAACACACACAATTACATCAACAAACACACACATCACATCAACACACAAACACACAATCACATCAACAAACACACACACATCACATCAACAAACACACACAATCACATCAACACACAAACACACAATCACATCAACAAACAAACACACAATCACATCAACAAACACACACACAATCACATCAACAAACACACACAATCACATCAACAAACACACACACAATCACATCAACAAACACACACAATCACATCAACAAACACACACAATCACATCAACAAACCCACACAATCACATCAACAAACACACACACAATCACATCAACAAACAAACATACAATCACATCAACAATCACACACAATCACATCAACACACAAACACACAATCACATCAACAAACACACACACAATCACATCAACAAACACAATCACATCAACAAACACAATCACATCAACAAACACACACAATCACATCAACACACAAACACACAATTACATCAACAAACACACACACAATCACATCAACAAACAAACACACAATCACATCAACAAACACACACAATCACATCAACAAACACACACAATCACATCAACACACAAACACACACATCACATCAACAAACACACACAATCACATCAACAAACACACACATCACATTAACAAACACACACACAATCACATCAACAAACACACACACATCACATCAACAAACACACACATCACATCAACAAACACACACACAATCACATCAACAAACACACACACATCACATCAACAAACACACACAATCACATCAACAAACACACACATCACATCAACAAACACAAACAATCACATCAACAAACACACACAATCACATCAACAAACAAACACATCACATCAACACACAAACACACAATCACATCAACACACACACACAATCACATCAACAAACACACACAATCACATCAACAAACACAGACACAATCACATCAACAAACACACACAATCACATCAACAAACAAACACACAAAATCACATCAACAAACAAACACACAATCACATCAACAAACACACACAATCACATCAACAAACAAACACACACTCACATCAACAATCACACACAATCACATCAACAAACACACACAATCACATCAACAAACACACACAATCACATCAACAAACACACACAATCACATCAACAAACACACACAATCACATCAACACACAAACACACAATCACATCAACAAACACACACACAATCACATCAACAAACAAACACACAATCACATCAACAAACACACACAATCACATCAACAAACAAACACACATCACATCAACAAACAAACACACAATCACATCAACACACACACACAATCACATCAACAAACACAAACACAATCACATCAACAAACACACACAATCACATCAACAAACACACACAATCACATCAACAAACAAACACACAATCACAACAACAAACACACACAATCACATCAACAAACAAACACACAATCACATCAACAAACACACACAATCACATCAACAAACACACACACAATCACATCAACAAACACACACAATCACATCAACAAACACAGACACAATCACATCAACAAACACACACAATCACATCAAAAAACACACACACAATCACATCAACAAACACACACTCACATCAACAAACACACACAATCACATCAACAAACACACAATCACATCAAGAAACACACAATCACATCAAAAAACACACAATCACATCAACAAACACACACAATCACATCAACAAACACACACACAATCACATCAACAAACACACACAATCACATCAACAAACACACACAATCACATCAACAAACACACACAATCACATCAACAAACAAACACACAATCACATCAACAAACACACACAATCACATCAAACAAACACACACAATCACATCAACAAACACACACAATCACATCAACAAACAAACACACAATCACATCAACAAACACACACAATCACATCAACAAACACACACACAATCACATCAACAAACACACACAATCACATCAACAAACACAGACACAATCACATCAACAAACACACACAATCACATCAACAAACACACACACAATCACATCAACAAACACACACTAACATCAACAAACACACAATCACATCAACAAACACACAATCACATCAAACACAACACATCACATCAAAAAAACACAATCACATCAACAAACAAACACACACAATCACATCAACAAACACACACAATCACATCAACAAACAAACACACAATCACATCAACAAACACACACAATCACATCAACAAACAAACACACAATCACATCAACAAACAAACACACAATCACATCAACACACACACACAATCACATCAACAAACACACACAATCACATCAACAAACACAGACACAATCACATCAACAAACACACACAATCACATCAACAAACAAACACACACAATCACATAAACAAACAAACACACAATCACATCAACAAACACACACAATCACATCAACAAACAAACACACACTCACATCAACAATCACACACAATCACATCAACAAACACACACAATCACATCAACAAACACACACAATCACATCAACAAACACACACAATCACATCAACACACAAACACACAATCACATCAACAAACACACACACAATCACATCAACAAACAAACACACAATCACATCAACAAACACACACAATCACATCAACAAACAAACACACAATCACATCAACAAACAAACACACAATCACATCAACACGCACACACACAATCACATCAACAAACACACACACAATCACATCAACAAACACACACAATCACATCAACAAACACACACAATCACATCAACAAACAAACACACAATCACATCAACAAACACACAAATCACATCAACAAACAAACACACAATCACATCAACAAACACACACAATCACATCAACAAACAAACACACAATCACATCAACAAACACACACAATCACATCAACAAACACACACACAATCACATCAACAAACACACACAATCACATCAACAAACACAGACACAATCACATCAACAAACACACACAATCACATCAATAAACACACACACAATCACATCAACAAACACACACAATCACATCAACAAACAAACACACAATCACATCAACAAACACACACAACACAAACAACACACACACAATCACATCAACAACCACACACATCACATCAACAAACACAGACACAATCACATCAGCAACACACAACAATCACATCAATAAACACACACACAATCAATCAACAACACACACTCACATCAACAAAACACACACAATCACATCAACAAACACACAATCACATCAAAAACACACAATCGACATCAACAACACAAACACGCACAATCACATCAAAAACAACACAATCACATCAACACACAAACACACAATCACATCAACAAACACACACAGCAATCAGCATCACAAACACACACAAATCACATCACACACACACACAATCACATCAACAAACACACACATCACATCAACAAACACACAACACAAATCACATCAACAAACAACCACATCACATCAACAAACACACACAATCACATCACAAACAAACACACAATCACATCACAACACACACACAATCACATCAAACAAACACACCACAATCACATCACAACACACACAATCACATCAACAAACAAACACACAATCACATCAACAAACACACACAATCACATCAACAAACACAACACAATCACATCAACAAACACACCACAATCACATCAACAAACACACACATCACATCAACACACACAGACACAATCACATCAACAAACACACACATCACATCAACAAACCACACACAAAATCACATCACAAACACACAATCACATCAACAAACACACAATCACATCAACAAACACACAATCACATCAAAAAACACACACATCACATCACAAACAACACACACAATCACATCAACAAAACACACACAATCATCAACAAACAAACACACAATCACTCAACAAACACACACAATCACATCAACAAACACAACACACAATCACAAATTCAACACAACACACACAATCACATCAACAAAACACACAAACAATCCATCAACAAATACAGACACAATCACATCACAAACACCACAATCACATCAACAAACAAACACAAAACAATCACATCAACAAACAAACACACAATCACATCAACAAACACACACAATCACATCAACAAACAAACACACACTCACATCAACAAACACACACAATCACATCAACAAACACAGACACAATCACATCAACAAACACACACAATCACATCAACAAACACACACACAATCACATCAACAAACACACAATCACATCAACAAACACACAATCACATCAACAAACACACAATCACATCAACAAACACACACAATCACATCAACAAACACACACAATCACATCAACAACAACCACACACAATCACATCAACAAACAACACACAATCACATCAACAAACAAACACACAATCACATCAACAAACACACACACTCACATCAACAAACACACACAATCACATCAACAAACACACACACACACAATCACATCAACAAACACACACAATCACATCAACAAACACACACAATCACATCAACAAACACACACAATCACATCAACAAACACACACACAGTCACATGAACAAAAGTCAAGCTCTGTCCATTTATCAGTTTCTCTGCAGAGTCCCTCTCTCACAGCTCGTACCGCGGTGCAGAGGCTGTACCCCGGTCCGAAGTAGAAGCGGCACTGCTGGTCCAGGCTGTACTGAAACCCCGGCAACGGAGGCTGCACCGGCCAATCGTGGAGGAACGGGTCGTCACGGAGACAGTCATAGGTGCTGAGGAGAGACGTGGAAAATGTGTTTACAACAAGGTTCCTCAAAGTGTTCCTCACTCCTTATTTTAGCCGCTCAGTTCCCATCCTGACGAGGTATTACCTCAACTACTCTACCTCAACTACGCTACCTCAACTACGCTACCTCAACTACTCTACCTCAACTACTCTTCCTCAACTACTCTACCTCAATTACTCTACCTCAACTACTCTACCTCAACTACGCTACCTCAACTACGCTACCTCAACTACTCTACCTCAACTACTCTACCTCAACTACTCTACCTCAACTACGCTACCTCAACTACGCTACCTCAACTACTCTACCTCAACTACTCTACCTCAACTACTCTACCTCAACTACTCTACCTCAACTACGCTACCTCAACTACGCTACCTCAACTACGCTACTCAACTACTCTACCTCAACACGCTACCTCAACACGCTACCTCAACTACTCTACCTCAACTACGCTACCTCAACTACTCTACCTCAACACTCTACCTCAACTACGCTACCTCAACTACTCTACCTCAACACTCTACCTCAACACTCTACCTCAACTACTCTACCTCAACACTCCACCTCAACTACGCTACCTCAACTACTCTACCTCAACACTCTACCTCAACTACGCTACCTCAACTACGCTACCTCAACTACGCTACCTCAACTACGCTACCTCAACTACTGTACCTCAACTACTCTACCTCAACTACTCTACCTCAACTACTGTACCTCAACACTCTACCTCAACTACTATACCTCAACTACTCTACCTCAACACTCTACCTCAACTACGCTACCTCAACTACTCTATCTCAACACGCTACCTCAACACTCTACCTCAACTACTCTACCTCAACTACTGTACCTCAACCACTCTACCTCAACTACGCTACCTCAACTACTCTACCTCAACTGCTCTACCTCAACTACTCTACCTCAACTACGCTACCTCAACACTCTACCTCAACACTCAACCTCAACTACTGTACCTTGACTACTGTACCTCAACTACGCTACCTCAACTACTCTACCTCAACACTCTACCTCAACACTCTACCTCAACTACTCTACCTCAACTAATCTACCTCAACTACTCTACCTCAACTTCTCTACCTCAACACTCTACCTCAACTACTCTACCTCAACCACTCTACCTCAACTACTCTACCTCAACACTCTACCTCAACTACTCTACCTCAACACTCTACCTCAACTACTCTACCTCAACACTCTACCTCAACTACTCTACCTCAACTACTCTACCTGCACTACTCTACCTCAACACTCTACCTCAAGAGGCATTTTGTTTAATTTCTATTTTATTTTCAAGCTACTCGATGCTTTCCTACGTTTCTCATGTCCCAGGAGTGGAGGGTTTGGGAGTTATGGCAGGTTTAAAATGCTGTATCAGCATTCCCACTAAATAGGAGCTGAATGTTCAGGTGACTGTCCTGAGCGATCCTGTTTAGCCCCAAGCCTGTTTTCCAGGTCTCAGACTCCAAAATGACATTCTCAGAACAAAGGACCATATCTTCTAAAAGGGTTACATTAATAATCTTTTCTCTCAAAGTAATGATAAACCTGTGAGTTGGATGCAGAAAAGTCAGAATTAATATAGATGTTTTTATTTTAAAGTAAATTCAGATTGAACATAGTAAAAAACTGTAAATTATAGAGTCCGTCCAAAAATTCTTTTTTACTTACAGTGAAAACTAACCTTGGATGATGGTGAGGTAGACTAACAGCTTTAGGAATCCAAAGTACAACATATAATAAGTACCCTGTATCAAGATTGATGCAAAACAAGTGACATTTCACCTTTTTAGAGAGGTTTAGCAAAAAAAACTCCACCTCTGAGGTGATTTGGGTGGAAATAGGGGTTTCGCCGTTTCTCTGGAACCCATTGGTCGATTTTGAGGATTGACATCTCTTTCTGACCGTTAGAGCCAATAGAATCGAAGGGAACTCCCACATACACACACACTTTACCAAATAAGGAGTGAGAGTGACGCGTAGCCAGAATACCCAAAAGAATCATACACTCTGGAAGCTATCATTAGCAGCTAATATGAAAACCCTTTTTCTCGTTTTAATGCCATTGAACAGAACAACAGCTAAGGTGAGCATATCTCCGTGTTCTGCTACCTAAAGCTACGTCGTGTGATGTCTGTATTTGCTTCCCCTGTCACGAGTTCTGATAGCTCAGTGATGATACTAAGGCTCTCGTCATTTCACGCCTAGACTACTGCAACTCCCTCCTGGCTGGTCTACCTGCATGTGCCATCCGACCTCTGCAGCTCATCCAGAATGCAGCGGCTCGTCTGGTCTTCAACCTTCCTAAATGTTCCCACACCACTCCGCTCCTCCGCTCCCTCCACTGGCTTCCAGTAACTGCTAGAATCCACTTCAAGACAATGGTACTTGCGTACAATGCTGCGAATGGATCTGGCCCTTCCTACATCCAGGACATGGTTAAACCGTACACCCCAGCACGTGCACTCCGCTCTGCATCAACCAAACGACTCGCTGCACCCTCGCTGCCAAGGGGACCCAAGTTCCCATCAGCAGAAACACGTGGGTTTGCTATCCTGGCTCCAAGATGGTGGAATGAGCTCCCATTGACATCAGGACAGCAGAAAGCTTACACACCTTCCAGACTGAAAACTCATCTCTTTCGACTCCACTTCCAGCCATAGAACTATTAACAAAGCACTTATATACTAATAAAGGACTGGCTTATCTAAAGCCAGTTGAGTAGCACTTGAAATGTTTGGCTCTATGAAGCCTGATGTACTTTATGATTCTGTTTTCTTCAAGGTTGTATTTTGTTGGTCGAAAGCACTTACTGTAAGTCGCTTTGGATAAAAGCCTCAGCTAAATGTAATGATACTTATATTTCTAGAATCTGTGGAATCTCAGTTTGCTAGCTAAGCTTGTTTGTGCATATCCAATAAGTATATCGATCGATTTATACCTAGAGTTCTGTGCTAAGTGCGTTAGCATTTAAAGGTCCCCTATTATTCTGTTCTTCATCAATATATCCCAGGTCTCAGATATATCCAGAGCCTGTCTCTGATTGGCTGGAACACCAAACAGATCATTGCAGCATTACCCATAATCCCCTCTGTTTCAGCCCTGTTTCCAAAGTGCTGATTCTCTGTCTGTTACTTTAGATGAAAATAAGGAGCCCCTCCCCACGCCCCTCTGAGAGACATTTGGTTACAAAGAACTCAATGGTGCTCTAGAGGACATTCAGGTGATAAGGGGGGGGGGGGGGGGGGGGGGGTTACCTTGGTTGCTGATTGGCTAATGGTTACACAAGACAAAACATCGTTATGACATCATCAAGTGGCCAAAATCTGATCAGCTCATTTTGAGACAGGTTTTGATAGAAATGGATCAAAAAGAGAGAAAATCTTTGTTCCTGAAACTTTCAGAGTCTCTTTCCACAGAGGGGACACATGTTGATGTAGAAGAGACATGAAGAAGAGGGGACACATGTTGATGTAGAAGAGACATGAAGAAGAGGGGACACATGGTGATGTGGAAGAGACATGGAGAAGAGGGGACACATGTTGATGTAGAAGAGACATGAAGAAGAGGGGACACATGTTGATGTAGAAGAGACATGAAGAAGAGGGGACACATGTTGATGTAGAAGAGACATGAAGAAGAGGGGACACATGTTGATGTAGAAGAGACATGAAGAAGAGGGGACACGTGTTGATGTAGAAGAGTCATGAAGAAGAGGGGACACATGTTGATGTAGAAGAGACATGAAGAAGAGGGGACACATGTTGATGTAGAAGAGTCATGAAGAAGAGGGGACACATGTTGATGTAGAAGAGACATGAAGAAGAGGGGACACATGTTGATGGAGAAGAGACATGGAGAAGAGGGGACACATGTTGATGTAGAAGAGACATGAAGAAGAGGGGACACATGTTGATGTAGATGAGACATGAAGAAGAGGGGACACATGTTGATGTAGAAGAGACATGAAGAAGAGGGGACACATGTTGATGTAGAAGAGACATGAAGAAGAGGGGACACATGTTGATGTAGAAGAGACATGGAGAAGAGGGGACACATGTTGATGTAGAAGAGACATGAAGAAGAGGGGACACATGTTGATGTAGAAGAGACATGGAGAAGAGGGGACACATGTTGATGTAGAAGAGACATGAAGAAGAGGGGACACATGTTGATGTAGAAGAGACATGAAGAAGAGGGGACACATGTTGATGTAGAAGAGACATGAAGAAGAGGGGACACATGTTGATGTAGAAGAGACATGAAGAAGAGGGGACACATGTTGATGTAGAAGAGACATGAAGAAGAGGGGACACATGCTGATGTAGAAGAGACATGAAGAAGAGGGGACACATGTTGATGTAGAAGAGACATGAAGAAGAGGGGACACATGTTGATGTAGAAGAGACATGAAGAAGAGGGGACACATGTTGATGTAGAAGAGACATGAAGAAGAGGGGACACGTGTTGATGTAGAAGAGTCATGAAGAAGAGGGGACACATGTTGATGTAGAAGAGACATGAAGAAGAGGGGACACATGTTGATGTAGAAGAGTCATGAAGAAGAGGGGACACATGTTGATGTAGAAGAGACATGAAGAAGAGGGGACACATGTTGATGGAGAAGAGACATGGAGAAGAGGGGACACATGTTGATGTAGAAGAGACATGAAGAAGAGGGGACACATGTTGATGTAGATGAGACATGAAGAAGAGGGGACACATGTTGATGTAGAAGAGACATGAAGAAGAGGGGACACATGTTGATGTAGAAGAGACATGAAGAAGAGGGGACACATGTTGATGTAGAAGAGACATGGAGAAGAGGGGACACATGTTGATGTAGAAGAGACATGAAGAAGAGGGGACACATGTTGATGTAGAAGAGACATGGAGAAGAGGGGACACATGTTGATGTAGAAGAGACATGAAGAAGAGGGGACACATGTTGATGTAGAAGAGACATGAAGAAGAGGGGACACATGTTGATGTAGAAGAGACATGAAGAAGAGGGGACACATGTTGATGTAGAAGAGACATGAAGAAGAGGGGACACATGTTGATGTAGAAGAGACATGAAGAAGAGGGGACACATGCTGATGTAGAAGAGACATGAAGAAGAGGGGACACATGTTGATGTAGAAGAGACATGAAGAAGAGGGGACACATGTTGATGTAGAAGAGACATGAAGAAGAGGGGACACATGTTGATGTAGAAGAGACATGAAGAAGAGGGGACACATGTTGATGTAGAAGAGACATGAAGAAGAGGGGACACATGTTGATGTAGAAGAGACATGTGTCCCCTCTGTGTAAAGAGAGAGTCTCTTTACACAGAGGGGACACATGCTGATGTATAAAAGACATGAACAAGTGGATTTTGCACGATAGGTGACCTTTAACATCTTTCAGAAACACATGTCTCTGTGTGAGACGTCCTGAGTGTCCCTGTGGTTCTGTGTCCTCAGGACTCACTTCAGGTAGGTGTGCAGCTCCTTCCAGCTGCAGCGGGACCAGTGGTACCGGTGGAAGGTGGCCTGGACCCTGGGGGACATGATGCTGCCCAGCGGGACGTCGTCCTCGCAGGCGTTCGCCTCTCCGTCATGCTCCATCCCCAGCCTGAGAGACAGGGACAGACAAGAGACACCTGGAGGTCAGTTTAATTCACACTGGACACCAGTTAGCATCTCTACGAGGACACCTGCGAGTCGTTATGGTCTCTACGAGGACACCTGCGAGTCGTTATGGTCTCTACGAGGACATCTGCGAGTCGT
Organism: Pogonophryne albipinna; assembly: GCA_028583405.1. Taxonomy (NCBI): domain Eukaryota; kingdom Metazoa; phylum Chordata; class Actinopteri; order Perciformes; family Artedidraconidae; genus Pogonophryne; species Pogonophryne albipinna. The sequence continues at coordinate 198,832 of JAPTMU010000323.1, read as the reverse complement.
TATGGTCTCTACGAAGACACCTGCAAGTCGTTATGGTCTCTACGAAGACACCTGCGAGTCGTTATGGTCTCTACGAGGACACCTACGAGTCGTTATGGTCTCTACGAGGACACCCTCGAGTCGTTATGGTCTCTATGTGGACACCTGCGAGTCGTTATGGTCTCTACGAGGACACCTGCGAGTCGTTATGGTCTCTACGAGGACACCTGCGAGTCGTTATGGTCTCTACGAGGACACCTACGAGTCGTTATGGTCTCTACGAGGACACCTGCGAGTCGTTATGGTCTCTACGAGGACACCTACAAGTCGTTATGGTCTCTACGAGGACACAAGTCTTTATGGTCTCTACGAGGACACCTGTGAGTTATAGCTGATTGTTGCAGACTGTCCGTGTGTGCGTGTCTGTGTGTGTGTGTGTGTGTGTGTGTCTGTGTGTGGGTGTCTGTGTGTGTGTGTGTGTCTGTGTCTGTGTGTGTGTGTGTGTGTGTGTGTGTGTGTGTGTGTGTGTGTGTCTGTGTGTGTGTGTGTGTGTGTGTGTGTGTCTCACACGTGTCCCGTTTCATGAGCAGCGACAAAGGCTGAGGAGAATCCGTCTTCGAGGACGAGGACACAGCTCCGGTGCAGCTGACACATTCCTTTAACTGGAGCATAACCTGCAGAGGTTAGAGGTCAGGGGTCAGGGAGATGGTGTTAGTATTAGTACTTGTAGTATTAGTACTTGTAGTATTAGTACAATGAGTATACCCTGCATGCCCGAGGGCCCGAACTCCTGCCTGGTCAGGTACACGGTGTGGTCGTGCTGCTCGGCGTGGCTCTGCTCTCTCTGCTGGAGGTAGGACCAGCCGCACACGTTCTCCAGGCTCTTCTGAGGGTTCCCCACGGAGATCAGCTGCTGAGACTGAAGAGGAACACCACACGAGAGACTGACACATCAGTACTGGGGACAATCCCCACACGAGAGACTGACACATCAGTAGTGGGGACAATCCCCACACGAGAGACTGACACATCAGTACTGGGGACAATCCCCACACGAGAGACTGACACATCAGTAGTGGGGACAATCCCCACACGAGAGACTGACACATCAGTACTGGGGACAATCCCCACACGAGAGACTGACACATCAGTACTGGGGACAATCCCCACACGAGAGACTGACACATCAGTAGTGGGGACAATCCCCACAGGAGAGACTGACACATCAGTAGTGGGGACAATCCCCACAGGAGAGACTGACACATCAGTACTGGGGACAATCCCCACAGGAGCAACTTGGGCTGGAGTACAACATCTGGTCGATGCTTTTATTGCTTTTAAATGGTCTGTTCTTTTTACTCTGACTTGTTTCACGGTGTGTGAGCGGAGCTGCGTGATCTTGACTGTACAGCACTTTGGTCTGGAGCTTTTGAAGTGCTTTCTAAATAAAGCTGTATTGTCTCCAGGGACACAAAGACATGCTGACTGCAGCGGAATTGAACCAGTGCTCCCCTGATCCCAAGATCAACGCACTATCCCACTGAGCCACAGCCTCTCAGCACCTTTAGTGAACTAGCTGACATGCTACACTTTTGGACCTGAGCCCTCTTCATCGCTCTGTGTTGAGAACATCTGGAAGCTCCACCCCTGAGGGTCTGGGTAAAGGAACCTCTGGGTAGTGCTGGTTCCTCTCTGTACCACAGGGACCTCCTGAATCACACAGGGACCTGCTGAGCCACACAGGGACCTCCTGAATCACACAGGGACCTGCTGAGCCACACAGGGACCTGCTGAGCCACACAGGGACCTGCTGAGTCACACAGGGACCTCCTGAGTCACACAGGGACCTGCTGAGCCACACAGGGACCTGCTGAGCCACACAGGGACCTCCTGAGTCACACAGGGACCTGCTGAGCCACACAGGGACCTGCTGAGTCACACAGGGACCTGCTGAGCCACACAGGGACCTGCTGAGCCACACAGGGACCTGCTGAGCCACACAGGGACCTGCTGAGTCACACAGGGACCTGCTGAGTCACACAGGGACCTCCTGAGTCACACAGGGACCTGCTGAGCCACACAGGGACCTGCTGAGCCACACAGGGACCTCCTGAGCCACACAGGGACCTGCTGAGCCACACAGGGACCTGCTGAGTCACACAGGGACCTGCTGAGTCACAGAGGGACCTGCTGAGTCACAAAGGGACCTCCTGAGTCACACAGGGACCTGCTGAGTCACAAAGGGACCTGCTGAGTCACACAGGGACCTGTTGAGTCACACAGGGACCTCCTGAGTCACACAGGGACATGCTGAGTCACACAGGGACCTGCTGAGCCACACAGGGACCTGCTGAGCCACACAGGGACCTCCTGAGCCACACAGGGACCTGCTGAGCCACACAGGGACCTGCTGAGTCACACAGGGACCTGCTGAGTCACAGAGGGACCTGCTGAGTCACAAAGGGACCTGCTGAGTCACACAGGGACCTGCTGAGTCACACAGGGACCTGCTGAGTCACAAAGGGACCTGCTGAGTCACAAAGGGACCTGCTGAGTCACACAGGGACCTCCTGAGTCACAAAGGGACCTGCTGAGTCACAAAGGGACCTGTTGAGTCACACAGGGACCTCCTGAGTCACACAGGGACCTGCTGAGTCACAAAGGGACCTCCTGAGTCACACAGGCACCTCCTGAGACACACAGGGACCTCCTGAGTCACACAGGGACCTCCTGAGTCACACAGGGACCTGCTGAGTCACACAGGGACCTCCTGAGTCACACAGGGACCTGCTGAGTCAGACAGGGACCTCCTGAGTCACACAGGGACCTGCTGAGTCAGACAGGGACCTCCTGAGTCACACAGGGACCTCCTGAGTCAGACAGGGACCTCCTGAGTCACACAGGGACCTGCTGAGTCAGACAGGGACCTCCTGAGTCACACAGGGACCTGCTGAGTCAGACAGGGACCTCCTGAGTCACACAGGGACCTACTGAGTCAGACAGGGACCTCCTGAGTCACACAGGGACCTGCTGAGTCAGACAGGGACCTCCTGAGTCACACAGGGACCTGCTGAGTCAGACAGGGACCTCCTGAGTCACACAGGGACCTCCTGAGTCACACAGGGACCTGCTGAGTCACACAGGGACCTGCTGAGTCACACAGGGACCTCCTGAGTCTCTTACAGCATAGTTCGTACCTTGGATGGAGACAGCATGACGATCCGGACTAGCACTACGTTGATGTTGGCGCCCAGAGAGTGATCCCGATAGATCTCATTAACCTGAATCACAGAGGGGGGGGGGGCAAACATTACTCCATCTGAACATCTACTCTGAAAACACAACTGTTCCTGTACTCATGAAGAAACATCATCAGCAACAACACATGCAGCATTTAGAAAACATTCAGCAACTTGAGGAGACATGGCAGCGTTTATTAAAAGCGCACACAGCTGGGAGACCAGGGGACACTAAAGAGTGACACACACAGCTGGAGAGACCAGAGGACACTAAAGAGTGACGCACACAGCTGGGAGACCAGGGGACACTAAAGAGTGACGCACACAGCTGGGAGACCAGGGGATACTAAAGAATGACGCACATAGCTGGAGACCAGGGGACACTAAAGAGTGACACACACAGCTGGAGACCAGGGGACACTAAAGAGTGACGCACACAGCTGGAGAGACCAGGGGACACTAAAGAGTGACACACACAGCTGGAGAGACCAGGGGACACTAAAGAGTGATGCACACAGCTGGGAGACCAGGGGACACTAAAGAGTGACACACACAGCTGGGAGACCAGGGGACACGAAAGAGTGACGTGCACAGCTGGAAGACCAGGGGACACTAAAGAGTGATGCACACAGCTGGGAGACCAGGGGACACTAAAGAGTGACACACACAGCTGGAGACCAGGGGACACTAAAGAGTGATGCACACAGCTGGAGAGACCAGGGGACACTAAAGAGTGACACACACAGCTGGAGAGACCAGGGGACACTAAAGAGTGATGCACACAGCTGGGAGACCAGGGGACACTAAAGAGTGACACACACAGCTGGGAGACCAGGGGACACGAAAGAGTGACGTGCACAGCTGGAAGACCAGGGGACACTAAAGAGTGATGCACACAGCTGGGAGACCAGGGGACACTAAAGAGTGACGCACACAGCTGGAGACCTGGGGACACTAAAGAGTGACACACACAGCTGGGAGACCAGGGGACACTAAAGAGTGACGCACACAGCTGGGAGACCAGGGGACACTAAAGAGTGACGTACACAGCTGGGGACCTGGGGACACTAAAGAGTGACGCACACAGCTGGGAGACCAGGGGACACTAAAGAGTGACGCACACAGCTGGGAGACCAGGGGACACTAAAGAATGACGCACATAGCTGGAGAGACCAGGGGACACTAAAGAGTGACGCACACAGCTGGAGAGACATGGGGACACTAAAGAGTGACGCTCACAGCTGGAGAGACCAAAGGACACTTAAGAGTGACGCACACAGCTGGGAGACCAGGGGACACTAAAGAGTGACGCACACAGCTGGAGACCAGGGGACACTAAAGAGTGATGCACACAGCTGGGAGACCAGGGGACACTAAAGAGTGACGCACACAGCTGGGAGACCAGGGGACACTAAAGAGTGACGCACACAGCTGGGAGACCAGGGGTCACTAAAGAATGACGCACATAGCTGGAGACCAGGGGACACTAAAGAGTGACGCACACAGCTGGGAGACCAGGGGACACTAAAGTGTGACGCACACAGCTGGGAGACCAGGGGACACTGAAGAGTGACACACACAGCTGGGAGACCAGGGGACACTAAAGAGTGACGTACACAGCTGGAGACCTGGGGACACTAAAGAGTAACGCACACAGCTGGGAGACCAGGGGACGCTAAAGAGTGACGCACACAGCTGGGAGACCAGGGGAAACTAAAGAGTGACGTACACAGCTGGAGACCTGGGGACACTAAAGAGTGACGCACACAGCTGGGAGACCAGGGGACACTAGAGAGTGACGTACACAGCTGGAGACCTGGGGACACTAAAGAGTGACGCACACAGCTGGGAGACCAGGGGACACTAAAGAGTGACGCACACAGCTGGGAGACCAGGATACACTAAAGAGTGACGCACACAGCTGGGAGACCGGGGGACACGAAAGAGTGACGTGCACAGCTGGAAGACCAGGGGACACTAAAGAGTGATGCACACAGCTGGGAGACCAGGGGACACTAAAGAGTGACACACACAGCTGGAGACCAGGGGACACTAAAGAGTGACACACACAGCTGGAGAGACCAGGGGACACTAAAGAGTGATGCACACAGCTGGGAGACCAGGGGACACTAAAGAGTGACACACACAGCTGGGAGACCAGGGGACACGAAAGAGTGACGTGCACAGCTGGAAGACCAGGGGACACTAAAGAGTGATGCACACAGCTGGGAGACCAGGGGACACTAAAGAGTGACGCACACAGCTGGAGACCTGGGGACACTAAAGAGTGACACACACAGCTGGGAGACCAGGGGACACTAAAGAGTGACGCACACAGCTGGGAGACCAGGGGACACTAAAGAGTGACGTACACAGCTGGGGACCTGGGGACACTAAAGAGTGACGCACACAGCTGGGAGACCAGGGGACACTAAAGAGTGACGCACACAGCTGGGAGACCAGGGGACACTAAAGAATGACGCACATAGCTGGAGAGACCAGGGGACACTAAAGAGTGACGCACACAGCTGGAGAGACATGGGGACACTAAAGAGTGACGCTCACAGCTGGAGAGACCAAAGGACACTTAAGAGTGACGCACACAGCTGGGAGACCAGGGGACACTAAAGAGTGACGCACACAGCTGGAGACCAGGGGACACTAAAGAGTGATGCACACAGCTGGGAGACCAGGGGACACTAAAGAGTGACGCACACAGCTGGGAGACCAGGGGACACTAAAGAGTGACGCACACAGCTGGGAGACCAGGGGTCACTAAAGAATGACGCACATAGCTGGAGACCAGGGGACACTAAAGAGTGACGCACACAGCTGGGAGACCAGGGGACACTAAAGTGTGACGCACACAGCTGGGAGACCAGGGGACACTGAAGAGTGACACACACAGCTGGGAGACCAGGGGACACTAAAGAGTGACGTACACAGCTGGAGACCTGGGGACACTAAAGAGTAACGCACACAGCTGGGAGACCAGGGGACGCTAAAGAGTGACGCACACAGCTGGGAGACCAGGGGAAACTAAAGAGTGACGTACACAGCTGGAGACCTGGGGACACTAAAGAGTGACGCACACAGCTGGGAGACCAGGGGACACTAGAGAGTGACGTACACAGCTGGAGACCTGGGGACACTAAAGAGTGACGCACACAGCTGGGAGACCAGGGGACACTAAAGAGTGACGCACACAGCTGGGAGACCAGGATACACTAAAGAGTGACGCACACAGCTGGGAGACCGGGGGACACTAAAGAGTGACATCACACAGCTGGGAGACCAGGGGACACTAAAGAGTGACGTACACAGCTGGAGACCTGGGGACACTAAAGAGTGACGCACACAGCTGGGAGACCAGGGGACACTAAAGAGTGACGCACACAGCTGGGAGACCAGGGGACACTAAAGAGTGACGTACACAGCTGGAGACCTGGGGACACTAAAGAGTGACGCACACAGCTGGGAGACCAGGGGACACTAAAGAGTGACGCACACAGCTGGGAGACCAGGATACACTAAAGAGTGACGCACACAGCTGGGAGACCGGGGGACACTAAAGAGTGACACACACAGCTGGAGACCAGGGGACACTAAAGAGTGACGCACACAGCTGGGAGACCGGGGGACACTAAAGAGTGATGCACACAGCTGGAGAGACCAGGGGACACTAAAGAGTGACGCACACAGCTGGGAGACCAGGGGACACTAAAGAGTGACGTACACAGCTGGAAACCTGGGGACACTAAAGAGTGACGCACACAGCTGGGAGACCAGGGGACACTAAAGAGTGACACACACAGCTGGGAGACCAGGGGACACTAAAGAGTGACGCACACAGCTGGAGACCAGGGGACACTAAAGAGTGACGCACACAGCTGGGAGACCGGGGGACACTAAAGAGTGACGCACACAGCTGGGAGACCGGGGGACACTAAAGAGTGACGCACACAGCTGGAGAGACCAGGGGACACTAAAGAGTGATGCACACAGCTGGGAGACCGGGGGACACTAAAGAGTGACGCACACAGCTGGGAGACCGGGGGACACTAAAGAGTGACACACACAGCTGGGAGACCGGGGGACACTAAAGAGTGACGCACAAAGCTGGAGAGACCAGGGGACACTAAAGAGTGACGCACACAGCTGGGAGACCAGGGGACACTAAAGAGTGACGCACACAGCTGGAGACCTGGGGACACTAAAGAGTGACACACACAGCTGGGAGACCAGGGGACACTAAAGAGTGACGCACACAGCTGGGAGACCAGGGGACACTAAAGAGTGACGTACACAGCTGGGGACCTGGGGACACTAAAGAGTGACGCACACAGCTGGGAGACCAGGGGACACTAAAGAGTGACGCACACAGCTGGGAGACCAGGGGACACTAAAGAATGACGCACATAGCTGGAGAGACCAGGGGACACTAAAGAGTGACGCACACAGCTGGAGAGACATGGGGACACTAAAGAGTGACGCTCACAGCTGGAGAGACCAAAGGACACTTAAGAGTGACACACACAGCTGGGAGACCAGGGGACACTAAAGAGTGACGCACACAGCTGGAGACCAGGGGACACTAAAGAGTGATGCACACAGCTGGGAGACCAGGGGACACTAAAGAGTGACGCACACAGCTGGGAGACCAGGGGACACTAAAGAGTGACGCACACAGCTGGGAGACCAGGGGACACTAAAGAATGACGCACATAGCTGGAGACCAGGGGACACTAAAGAGTGACGCACACAGCTGGGAGACCAGGGGACACTAAAGAGTGACGCACACAGCTGGGAGACCAGGGGACACTGAAGAGTGACACACACAGCTGGGAGACCAGGGGACACTAAAGAGTGACGTACACAGCTGGGAGACCAGGGGACGCTAAAGAGTGACGCACACAGCTGGGAGACCAGGGGAAACTAAAGAGTGACGTACACAGCTGGAGAACTGGGGACACTAAAGAGTGACGCACACAGCTGGGAGACCAGGGGACACTAAAGAGTGACGCACACAGCTGGGAGACCAGGGGACACTAGAGAGTGACGTACACAGCTGGAGACCTGGGGACACTAAAGAGTGACGCACACAGCTGGGAGACCAGGGGACACTAAAGAGTGACGCACACAGCTGGGAGACCAGGATACACTAAAGAGTGACGCACACAGCTGGGAGACCGGGGGACACTAAAGAGTGACACACACAGCTGGGAGACCAGGGGACACTAAAGAGTGACGTACACAGCTGGAGACCTGGGGACACTAAAGAGTGACACACACAGCTGGGAGACCAGGGGACACTAAAGAGTGACGCACACAGCTGGGAGACCAGGGGAAACTAAAGAGTGACGTACACAGCTGGAGACCTGGGGACACTAAAGAGTGACGCACACAGCTGGGAGACCAGGGGACACTAAAGAGTGACGTACACAGCTGGAGACCTGGGGACACTAAAGAGTGACGCACACAGCTGGGAGACCAGGGGACACTAAAGAGTGACGCACACAGCTGGGAGACCAGGATACACTAAAGAGTGACGCACACAGCTGGGAGACCGGGGGACACTAAAGAGTGACACACACAGCTGGAGACCAGGGGACACTAAAGAGTGACGTACACAGCTGGAAACCTGGGGACACTAAAGAGTGACGTACACAGCTGGAAACCTGGGGACACTAAAGAGTGACGCACACAGCTGGGAGACCAGGGGACACTAAAGAGTGACACACACAGCTGGGAGACCAGGGGACACTAAAGAGTGACACACACAGCTGGGAGACCAGGGGACACTAAAGAGTGACACACACAGCTGGGAGACCAGGGGACACTAAAGAGTGACACACACAGCTGGAGACCGGGGGACACTAAAGAGTGACGCACACAGCTGGGAGACCAGGGGACACTAAAGAGTGACGTACACAGCTGGAAACCTGGGGACACTAAAGAGTGACGTACACAGCTGGAAACCTGGGGACACTAAAGAGTGACGCACACAGCTGGGAGACCAGGGGACACTAAAGAGTGACACACACAGCTGGGAGACCAGGGGACACTAAAGAGTGACACACACAGCTGGAGACCAGGGGACACTAAAGAGTGACGCACACAGCTGGGAGACCGGGGGACACTAAAGAGTGACGCACACAGCTGGGAGACCGGGGGACACTAAAGAGTGACGCACACAGCTGGAGAGACCAGGGGACACTAAAGAGTGATGCACACAGCTGGGAGACCGGGGGACACTAAAGAGTGACGCACACAGCTGGGAGACCGGGGGACACTAAAGAGTGACACACACAGCTGGGAGACCGGGGGACACTAAAGAGTGACGCACACAGCTGGAGAGACCAGGGGACACTAAAGAGTGACGCACACAGCTGGGAGACCAGGGGACACTAAAGAGTGGCACACACAGCTGGAGACCAGGGGACACTAAAGAGTGACGCACACAGCTGGGAGACCAGGGGACACTGAAGAGTGACACACACAGCTGGGAGACCAGGGGACACTAAAGAGTGACGTACACAGCTGGAGACCTGGGGACACTAAAGAGTGACGCACACAGCTGGGAGACCAGGGGACACTAAAGAGTGACGCACACAGCTGGGAGACCAGGGGAAACTAAAGAGTGACGTACACAGCTGGAGACCTGGGGACACTAAAGAGTGATGCACACAGCTGGGAGACCAGGGGACACTAAAGAGTGACGTACACAGCTGGAGACCAGGGGACACTAAAGAGTGACACACACAGCTGGGAGACCAGGGGACACTAAAGAGTGACGCACACAGCTGGGAGACCGGGGGACACTAAAGAGTGACGCACACAGCTGGGAGACCGGGGGACACTAAAGAGTGACACACACAGCTGGGAGACCGGGGGACACTAAAGAGTGACGCACACATCTGGAGACCAGGGGACACTAAAGAGTGACGTACACAGCTGGAGACCAGGGGACACTAAAGAGTGACACACACAGCTGGGAGACCAGGGGACACTAAAGAGTGACACACACAGCTGGGAGACCAGGGGACACTAAAGAGTGACACACACAGCTGGGAGACCAGGGGACACTAAAGAGTGACGCACACAGCTGGGAGACCGGGGGACACTAAAGAGTGACACACACAGCTGGGAGACCGGGGGACACTAAAGAGTACTACAGTCTACACCTTATTGTGGCGGGGGGGTTCCTGTTGTTCCGGGTCATGGTGAGGTCTTCGGCTCAGAGAACAGACAGAATCAGGTTTCTGGTTCTAACTCGGCATTGATCCCCTGCTGGGTGACCTTTGACCCTCAGCATCCTGGACCCCCCCCCCCCCCCAATAGAGAGGTAATAAATCCACTTTGGGTCCAGCTGAGACGCGACTCACGGAAGAAGTTCAGCCGGACTTTGGATCAGATTACAGTTGTTATGGGTTGGTTAGAACCCATAGAACTAAACATCTGTCCCTCCCCGTTCATTAAATAGCGATGCTTTGTGTGATCTAGACAGACAGAAGTTAGTCAGACTGAAATGACCTCCAGTTGCTTGGTGGCTTTGTCAGGTAAATGTTATTCATAAATCTGCTGGGTTTCTCAAATGATGGTTCTGAGGCTCGTCTGTGTCTCTGAGTGTTGCTGATCCTTAGTCTCTGAGGTTCTGAGGCTCGTCTGTGTCTCTGGGTGTTGCTGATCCTTAGTCTCGGAGGTTCTGAGGCTCGTCTGTGTCTCTGAGTGTTGCTGATCCTTAGTCTCTGAGGTTCTGAGGCTCGTCTGTGTCTCTGGGTGTTGCTGATCCTTAGTCTCGGAGGTTCTGAGGCTCGTCTGTGTCTCTGGGTGTTGCTGATCCTTAGTCTCTGAGGTTCTGAGGCTCGTCTGTGTCTCTGGGTGTTGCTGATCCTTAGTCTCTGAGGTTCTGAGGCTCGTCTGTGTCTCTGGGTGTTGCTGATCCTTAGTCTTGGAGGTTCTGAGGCTCGTCTGTGTCTCTGAGTGTTGCTGATCCTTTGTCTCGGAGGTTCTGAGGCTCGTCTGTGTCTCTGGGTGTTGCTGATCCTTAGTCTCAGAGGTTCTGAGGCTCGTCTGTGTCTCTGGGTGTTGCTGATCCTTAGTCTCTGAGGTTCTGAGGCTCGTCTGTGTCTCTGGGTGTTGCTGATCCTTTGTCTCGGAGGTTCTGAGGCTCGTCTGTGTCTCTGAGTGTTGCTGATCCTTAGTCTCGGAGGTTCTGAGGCTCGTCTGTGTCTCTGGGTGTTGCTGATCCTTAGTCTCTGAGGTTCTGAGGCTCGTCTGTGTCTCTGGGTGTTGCTGATCCTTAGTCTCGGAGGTTCTGAGGCTCGTCTGTGTCTCTGGGTGTTGCTGATCCTTTGTCTCGGAGGTTCTGAGGCTCGTCTGTGTCTCTGGGTGTTGCTGATCCTTTGTCTCGGAGGTTCTGAGGCTCGTCTGTCTCTCTGGGTGTTGCTGATCCTTTGTCTCGGAGGTTCTGAGGCTCGTCTGTGTCTCTGAGTGTTGCTGATCCTTTGTCTCGGAGGTTCTGAGGCTTGTCTGTGTCTCTGGGTGTTGCTGATCCTTAGTCTCGGAGGTTCTGAGGCTCGTCTGTGTCTCTGGGTGTTGCTGATCCTTAGTCTCGGAGGTTCTGAGGCCCGTCTGTCTCTCTGGGTGTTGCTGATCCTTAGTCTCGGAGGTTCTGAGGCTCGTCTGTGTCTCTGGGTGTTGCTGATCCTTTGTCTCGGAGGTTCTGAGGCTCGTCTGTGTCTCTGGGTGTTGCTGATCCTTAGTCTCTGAGGTTCTGAGGCTCGTCTGTGTCTCTGGGTGTTGCTGATCCTTAGTCTCGGAGGTTCTGAGGCTCGTCTGTGTCTCTGGGTGTTGCTGATCCTTTGTCTCGGAGGTTCTGAGGCTCGTCTGTGTCTCTGGGTG
>JAPTMU010000323.1:169551-180710 GCA_028583405.1 Pogonophryne albipinna | reverse complement strand
CCACGGTCGAGACCACATTCAGAAATATCTCCTGACTCTCATGACATAGTGAGTGGAAACATGCTCTGATTCTTAATTCTGTGGTGAAAGTGATAACGTCGCCTCATCAGTCAGGAGGGAGTAACCTCCAGATGTTCCTCTTCAGTTCTGTGGGCTCGTCTGATTCACAGTTCGTTCAACTTGTTCTCTTAAGAACCTGGTTAAGAACCTGGTCCACCGCTCAGGGCCCTGTAGCAGAGAGGAGAGTCACAGATGATATGGATTAGTACGTTCAGTTAATAAAAGTTCAATTACACGTTTGATCTCAGTGCAACGACTCTCCAGTTCTAGTGCTGGCCGAGCTGATCGTTTGGGCTTCAGTTAAAACCGTTTTTGGGCTGAGAGCCACGAAAAGCTGGTCTGCAATGTGGCTCCGAACCGGCCCTGGAACCAGATGGTACACGTCTCAGTACGTGAGAGGAAACAGCTGGTGGACTTGACAGGGGACTAACTAACATATCGTTATTATTTTAAACTAAGTTATTTTAAACTAAGTTAAACCTGTGTACCCACAATAACACAGATCAACGTTCATAGAGATTCAGGTCCTGATTTCTGATTCCAGAACGGAGAAGGAGCTTGAACTGGAGTGTAAAGAAAGCACTGACTGAGAGTTTGATCACAGGTCTTTTAGTAACAAGTTGGTCCAGGTCTAACTAAACTTTCCACTGTGGATCTAAAGACAGATTCCTCTCCTCAGACATCCAGAAACACTTCTCTGTAAAGTCTTCAGAGAGAGTGAGCCCCATGCAGGTCTGCAGGCTCTGCTGAGGACAGTGTGTGGGCCTCGTCCCCGAGGGGAGGGGGGGGGGGGTATAAAGCTCTGACAGAATCCAGATGCTCCCAAGTCAGATCGCTGTGTTTCTAAAGCTCTGCAGGACGCAGGAGGATATCAGAGAAAACATCTGGACGTTTAACTAATGCGTAATGAAATCCAAAGTCCAGCTGCACAGAGCCTCAGAACCTCCGAGACAAAGGATCAGCAACACCCAGAGACACAGACGAGCCTCAGAACCTCCGAGACTAAGGATCAGCAACACCCAGAGACACAGACGAGCCTCAGAACCTCCGAGACAAAGGATCAGCAACACCCAGAGACACAGACGAGCCTCAGAACCTCCGAGACTAAGGATCAGCAACACCCAGAGAGACAGACGGGCCTCAGAACCTCCGAGACTAAGGATCAGCAACACCCAGAGACACAGACGAGCCTCAGAACCTCCGAGACAAAGGATCAGCAACACCCAGAGACACAGACGAGCCTCAGAACCTCCGAGACAAAGGATCAGCAACACCCAGAGACACAGACGAGCCTCAGAACCTCCGAGACAAAGGATCAGGCAACACCCAGAGACACAGACGAGCCTCAGAACCTCCGAGACAAAGGATCAGCAACACCCAGAGACACAGACGAGCCTCAGAACCTCCGAGACTAAGGATCAGCAACACCCAGAGACACAGACGAGCCTCAGAACCTCAGAGACTAAGGATCAGCAACACCCAGAGACACAGACGAGCCTCAGAACCTCCGAGACAAAGGATCAGCAACACCCAGAGACACAGACGAGCCTCAGAACCTCCGAGACTAAGGATCAGCAACACCCAGAGAGACAGACGGGCCTCAGAACCTCCGAGACTAAGGATCAGCAACACCAGAGACACAGACGAGCCTCAGAACCTCCGAGACTAAGGATCAGCAACACCCAGAGACACAGACAAGCCTCAGAACCTCCGAGACAAAGGATCAGCAACACTCAGAGACACAGACGAGCCTCAGAACCTCCGAGACAAAGGATCAGCAACACCCAGAGAGACAGACGAGCCTCAGAACCTCCGAGACAAAGGATCAGCAACACCCAGAGACACAGACGAGCCTCAGAACCTCCGAGACAAAGGATCAGCAACACCCAGAGACACAGACGAGCCTCAGAACCTCCGAGACAAAGGATCAGCAACACCCAGAGACACAGACGAGCCTCAGAACCTCAGAGACTAAGGATCAGCAACACCCAGAGACACAGACGAGCCTCAGAACCTCCGAGACTAAGGATCAGCAACACTCAGAGACACAGACGAGCCTCAGAACCTCCGAGACAAAGGATCAGCAACACCCAGAGACACAGACGAGCCTCAGAACCTCAGAGACTAAGGATCAGCAACACCCAGAGACACAGACGAGCCTCAGAACCTCTGAGACTAAGGATCAGCAACACCCAGAGACACAGACGAGCCTCAGAACCTCCGAGACAAAGGATCAGCAACACTCAGAGACACAGACGAGCCTCAGAACCTCCAAGACTAAGGATCAGCAACACCCAGAGACACAGACGAGCCTCAGAACCTCAGAGACTAAGGAATCAGCAACACCCAGAGACACAGACGAGCCTCAGAACCTCAGAGACTAAGGATCAGCAACACCCAGAGACACAGACGAGCCTCAGAACCTCCGAGACTAAGGATCAGCAACACCCAGAGACACAGACGAGCCTCAGAACCTCAGAGACTAAGGATCAGCAACACTCAGAGACACAGACGAGCCTCAGAACCTCCGAGACTAAGGATCAGCAACACCCAGAGACACAGACGAGCCTCAGAACCTCAGAGACTAAGGATCAGCAACACTCAGAGACACAGACGAGCCTCAGAACCATCATTTGAGAAACCCAGCAGATTTATGAATAACATTTACCTGACAAAGCCACCAAGCAACTGGAGGTCATTTCAGTCTGACTAACTTCTGTCTGTCTAGATCACACAAAGCATCGCTATTTAATGAACGGGGAGGGACAGATGTTTAGTTCTATGGGTTCTAACCAACCCATAACAACTGTAATCTGATCCAAAGTCCGGCTGAACTTCTTCCGTGAGTCGCGTCTCAGCTGGACCCAAAGTGGATTTATTACCTCTCTATTGGGGGGGGGGGGGTCCAGGCTGCTGAGGGTCAAAGGTCACCCAGCAGGGGATCAATGCCGAGTTAGAACCAGAAACCTGATTCTGTCTGTTCTCTGAGCCGAAGACCTCACCATGACCCGGAACAACAGGAACCCCCCCGCCACAATAAGGTGTAGACTGTAGTACTCTTTAGTGTCCCCCGGTCTCCCAGCTGTGTGTGTCACTCTTTAGTGTCCCCGGTCTCCCAGCTGTGTGCGTCACTCTTTAGTGTCCCCTGGTCTCCCAGCTGTGTGTGTCACTCTTTAGTGTCCCCTGGTCTCCCAGCTGTGTGTGTCACTCTTTAGTGTCCCCTGGTCTCCCAGCTGTGTGTGTCACTCTTTAGTGTCCCCTGGTCTCCAGCTGTGTACGTCACTCTTTAGTGTCCCCTGGTCTCCAGATGTGTGCGTCACTCTTTAGTGTCCCCCGGTCTCCCAGCTGTGTGTGTCACTCTTTAGTGTCCCCCGGTCTCCCAGCTGTGTGCGTCACTCTTTAGTGTCCCCCGGTCTCCCAGCTGTGTGCGTCACTCTTTAGTGTCCCCTGGTCTCCCAGCTGTGTGTGTCACTCTTTAGTGTCCCCTGGTCTCCAGCTGTGTACGTCACTCTTTAGTGTCCCCTGGTCTCCCAGCTGTGTGCATCACTCTTTAGTGTCCCCAGGTCTCCAGCTGTGTACGTCACTCTTTAGTTTCCCCTGGTCTCCCAGCTGTGTGCGTCACTCTTTAGTGTCCCCTGGTCTCCCAGCTGTGTGCGTCACTCTTTAGTGTCCCCAGGTCTCCAGCTGTGTACGTCACTCTTTAGTGTCCCCTGGTCTCCCAGCTGTGTGTGTCACTCTTCAGTGTCCCCTGGTCTCCCAGCTGTGTGCGTCACTCTTTAGTGTCCCCTGGTCTCCAGCTGTGTGTGCCACTCTTTAGTGTCCCCTGGTCTCCCAGCTGTGTGCGTCACTCTTTAGTGTCCCCTGGTCTCTCCAGCTGTGTGCGTCACTCTTTAGTGTCCCCCGGTCTCCCAGCTGTGTGTGTCACTCTTTAGTGTCCCCCGGTCTCCCAGCTGTGTGCGTCACTCTTTAGTGTCCCCCGGTCTCCCAGCTGTGGCATCCACTCTTTAGTGTCCCCTGGTCTCTCCAGCTGTGTGCGTCACTCTTTAGTGTCCCCCGGTCTCCCAGCTGTGTGCGTCACTCTTTAGTGTCCCCCGGTCTCCCAGCTGTGTGCGTCACTCTTTAGTGTCCCCTGGTCTCCAGCTGTGTGTGTCACTCTTTAGTGTCCCCTGGTCTCCCAGCTGTGTGTGTCACTCTTTAGTGTCCCCTGGTCTCCCAGCTGTGTGCGTCACTCTTTAGTGTCCCCAGGTTTCCAGCTGTGTACGTCACTCTTTAGTGTCCCCAGGTTTCCAGCTGTGTACGTCACTCTTTAGTGTCCCCTGGTCTCCCAGCTGTGTGCGTCACTCTTTAGTGTCCCCCGGTCTCCAGCTGTGTGTGTCACTCTTTAGTGTCCCCTGGTCTCCCAGCTGTGTGTGTCACTCTTTAGTGTCCCCTGGTCTCCCAGCTGTGTGTGTCACTCTTTAGTGTCCCCTGGTCTCCCAGCTGTGTGTGTCACTCTTTAGTGTCCCCTGGTCTCCCAGCTGTGTGCGTCACTCTTTAGTGTCCCCAGGTTTCCAGCTGTGTACGTCACTCTTTAGTGTCCCCAGGTTTCCAGCTGTGTACGTCACTCTTTAGTGTCCCCTGGTCTCCAGCTGTGTGTGTCACTCTTTAGTGTCCCCCGGTCTCCCAGCTGTGTGCGTCACTCTTTAGTGTATCCTGGTCTCCCAGCTGTGTGCGTCACTCTTTAGTGTCCCCTGGTCTCCCAGCTGTGTGCGTCACTCTTTAGTGTCCCCAGGTCTCCAGCTGTGTACGTCACTCTTTAGTGTCCCCTGGTCTCCCAGCTGTGTGCGTCACTCTTTAGTGTCCCCAGGTCTCCAGCTGTGTACGTCACTCTTTAGTTTCCCCTGGTCTCCCAGCTGTGTGCGTCACTCTTTAGTGTCCCCTGGTCTCCCAGCTGTGTGTGTCACTCTTTAGTGTCCCCAGGTCTCCAGCTGTGTACGTCACTCTTTAGTGTCCCCTGGTCTCCCAGCTGTGTGTGTCACTCTTTAGTGTCCCCCGGTCTCCCAGCTGTGTGCGTCACTCTTTAGTGTATCCTGGTCTCCCAGCTGTGTGCGTCACTCTTTAGTGTCCCCTGGTCTCCCAGCTGTGTGCGTCACTCTTTAGTGTCCCCAGGTCTCCAGCTGTGTACGTCACTCTCTAGTGTCCCCTGGTCTCCCAGCTGTGTGCGTCACTCTTTAGTGTCCCCTGGTCTCCCAGCTGTGTGCGTCACTCTTTAGTGTCCCCAGTTCTCCAGCTGTGTACGTCACTCTTTAGTTTCCCCTGGTCTCCAGCTGTGTGCGTCACTCTTTAGCGTCCCTGGTCTCCCAGCTGTGTACGTCACTCTTTAGTGTCCCCTGGTCTCCCAGCTGTGTGTGTCACTCTTCAGTGTCCCCTGGTCTCCCAGCTGTGTGCGTCACTCTTTAGTGTCCCCTGGTCTCCCAGCTGTGTGCGTCACTCTTTAGTGTCCCCTGGTCTCCAGCTATGTGCGTCATTCTTTAGTGTCCCCTGGTCTCCCAGCTGTGTGCGTCACTCTTTAGTGTCCCCTGGTCTCCCAGCTGTGTGCGTCACTCTTTAGTGTCCCCTGGTCTCCCAGCTGTGTGCATCACTCTTTAGTGTCCCCTGGTCTCCAGCTGTGTGCGTCACTCTTTAGTGTCCCCTGGTCTCCCAGCTGTGTGTGTCACTCTTAAGTGTCCTTTGGTCTCTCCAGCTGTGAGCGTCACTCTTTAGTGGTCCCCATGTCTCTCCAGCTGTGTGCGTCACTCTTTAGTGTCCCCTGGTCTCTCCAGCTATGTGCGTCATTCTTTAGTGTCCCCTGGTCTCCCAGCTGTGTGCGTCACTCTTTAGTGTCCCCTGGTCTCCCAGCTGTGTGCGTCACTCTTTAGTGTCCCCAGGTCCCCAGCTGTGTACGTCACTCTTTAGTGTCCCCTGGTCTCCCAGCTGTGTGCGTCACTCTTTAGTGTCCCCTGGTCTCCAGCTGTGTGTGCCACTCTTTAGTGTCCCCTGGTCTCCAGCTATATGCGTCACTCTTTAGTGTCCCCTGGTCTCCCAGCTGTGTGCGTCACTCTTTAGTGTCCCCTGGTCTCTCCAGCTGTGTGCGTCACTCTTTAGTGTCCCCCGGTCTCCCAGCTGTGTGTGTCACTCTTTAGTGTCCCCCGGTCTCCCAGCTGTGTGCGTCACTCTTTAGTGTCCCCCGGTCTCCCAGCTGTGTGCATCACTCTTTAGTGTCCCCTGGTCTCTCCAGCTGTGTGCGTCACTCTTTAGTGTCCCCCGGTCTCCCAGCTGTGTGCGTCACTCTTTAGTGTCCCCCTGGTCTCCCAGCTGTGTGCGTCACTCTTTAGTGTCCCCTGGTCTCCAGCTGTGTGCGTCACTCTTTAGTGTCCCCTGGTCTCCCAGCTGTGTGTGTCACTCTTTTAGTGTCCCCTGGTCTCCCAGCTGTGTGCGTCACTCTTTAGTGTCCCCAGGTTTCCAGCTGTGTACGTCACTCTTTAGTGTCCCCTGGTCTCCCAGCTGTGTGCGTCACTCTTTAGTGTCCCCTGGTCTCTCCAGCTGTGTGCATCACTCTTTAGTGTCCCCCGGTCTCCCAGCTGTGTGCGTCACTCTTTAGTGTCCCCTGGTCTCCAGCTGTGTGTGTCACTCTTTAGTGTCCCCCGGTCTCCCAGCTGTGTGCGTCACTCTTTAGTGTATCCTGGTCTCCCAGCTGTGTGCGTCACTCTTTAGTGTCCCCTGGTCTCCCAGCTGTGTGCGTCACTCTTTAGTGTCCCCAGGTCTCCAGCTGTGTACGTCACTCTTTAGTGTCCCCTGGTCTCCCAGCTGTGTGCGTCACTCTTTAGTGTCCCCTGGTCTCCCAGCTGTGTGCGTCACTCTTTAGTGTCCCCAGGTCTCCAGCTGTGTACGTCACTCTTTAGTGTCCCCTGGTCTCCCAGCTGTGTGATGTCACTCTTTAGTGTCCCCCGGTCTCCCAGCTGTGTGCGTCACTCTTTAGTGTATCCTGGTCTCCCAGCTGTGTGCGTCACTCTTTAGTGTCCCCTGGTCTCCCAGCTGTGTGCGTCACTCTTTAGTGTCCCCAGGTCTCCAGCTGTGTACGTCACTCTCTAGTGTCCCCTGGTCTCCCAGCTGTGTGCGTCACTCTTTAGTGTCCCCAGGTCTCCAGCTGTGTACGTCACTCTTTAGTTTCCCCTGGTCTCCCAGCTGTGTGCGTCACTCTTTAGCGTCCCCTGGTCTCCCAGCTGTGTGCGTTACTCTTTAGTGTCCCCAGGTCTCCAGCTGTGTACGTCACTCTTTAGTGTCCCCTGGTCTCCCAGCTGTGTGTGTCACTCTTCAGTGTCCCCTGGTCTCCCAGCTGTGTGCGTCACACTTTAGTGTCCCCTGGTCTCCCAGCTGTGTGCGTCACTCTTTAGTGTCCCCTGGTCTCCAGCTTATGTGCGTCATTCTTTAGTGACCCCTGGTCTCCCAGCTGTGTGCGTCACTCTTTAGTGTCCCCTGGTCTCCCAGCTGTGTGCGTCACTCTTTAGTGTCCCCTGGTCTCCCAGCTGTGTGCATCACTCTTTAGTGTCCCCTGGTCTCCAGCTGTGTGCGTCACTCTTTAGTGTCCCCTGGTCTCCCAGCTGTGTGCGTCACTCTTAAGTGTCCTTTGGTCTCTCCAGCTGTGAGCGTCACTCTTTAGTGTCCCCATGTCTCTCCAGCTGTGTGCGTCACTCTTTAGTGTCCCCTGGTCTCTCCAGCTATGTGCGTCATTCTTTAGTGTCCCCTGGTCTCCCAGCTGTGTGCGTCACTCTTTAGTGTCCCCTGGTCTCCCAGCTGTGTGCGTCACTCTTTAGTGTCCCCAGGTCCCCAGCTGTGTACGTCACTCTTTAGTGTCCCCTGGTCTCCCAGCTGTGTGCGTCACTCTTTAGTGTCCCCTGGTCTCCCAGCTGTGTGTGTCACTCTTTAGTGTCCCCAGGTCTCCAGCTGTGTGCGTCACTCTTTAGTGTCCCCTGGTCTCCCAGCTGTGTGCATCACTCTTTAGTGTCCCTGGTCTTCCAGCTGTGCACGTCACTCTTTCGTGTCCCCTGGTCTCCCAGCTGTGTGTGTCACTCTTTAGTGTCCCCTGGTCTCCCAGCTGTGTGCATCACTCTTTAGTGTCCCCTGGTCTCTCCAGCTGTGTGTGTCACTCTTTAGTGTCCCCTGGTCTCCAGCTGTGTGCCAGCTGTGTGTGTCACTCTTTAGTGTCCCCTGGTCTCCCAGCTGTGTGCATCACTCTTTAGTGTCCCCTGGTCTTCCAGCTGTGCACGTCACTCTTTCGTGTCCCCCGGTCTCCCAGCTGTGTGCGTCACTCTTTAGTGTATCCTGGTCTCCCAGCTGTGTGCGTCACTCTTTAGTGTCCCCTGGTCTCCCAGCTGTGTGCGTCACTCTTTAGTGTCCCCAGGTCTCCAGCTGTGTACGTCACTCTCTAGTGTCCCCTGGTCTCCCAGCTGTGTGCGTCACTCTTTAGTGTCCCCAGGTCTCCAGCTGTGTACGTCACTCTTTAGTTTCCCCTGGTCTCCCAGCTGTGTGCGTCACTCTTTAGCGTCCCCTGGTCTCCCAGCTGTGTGCGTTACTCTTTAGTGTCCCCAGGTCTCCAGCTGTGTACGTCACTCTTTAGTGTCCCCTGGTCTCCCAGCTGTGTGTGTCACTCTTCAGTGTCCCCTGGTCTCCCAGCTGTGTGCGTC
Source organism: Pogonophryne albipinna (assembly GCA_028583405.1). Classification (NCBI taxonomy): domain Eukaryota; kingdom Metazoa; phylum Chordata; class Actinopteri; order Perciformes; family Artedidraconidae; genus Pogonophryne; species Pogonophryne albipinna. The sequence continues at coordinate 171,948 of JAPTMU010000323.1, read as the reverse complement.
ACACTTTAGTGTCCCCTGGTCTCCCAGCTGTGTGCGTCACTCTTTAGTGTCCCCTGGTCTCCAGCTATGTGCGTCATTCTTTAGTGACCCCTGGTCTCCCAGCTGTGTGCGTCACTCTTTAGTGTCCCCTGGTTTCCAGCTGTGTGCGTCACTCTTTAGTGTCCCCTGGTCTCCCAGCTGTGTGCATCACTCTTTAGTGTCCCCTGGTCTCCAGCTGTGTGCGTCACTCTTTAGTGTCCCCTGGTCTCCCAGCTGTGTGCGTCACTCTTAAGTGTCCTTTGGTCTCTCCAGCTGTGAGCGTCACTCTTTAGTGTCCCCATGTCTCTCCAGCTGTGTGCGTCACTCTTTAGTGTCCCCTGGTCTCTCCAGCTATGTGCGTCATTCTTTAGTGTCCCCTGGTCTCCCAGCTGTGTGCGTCACTCTTTAGTGTCCCCTGGTCTCCCAGCTGTGTGCGTCACTCTTTAGTGTCCCCAGGTCCCCAGCTGTGTACGTCACTCTTTAGTGTCCCCTGGTCTCCCAGCTGTGTGCGTCACTCTTTAGTGTCCCCTGGTCTCCCAGCTGTGTGTGTCACTCTTTAGTGTCCCCAGGTCTCCAGCTGTGTGCGTCACTCTTTAGTGTCCCCTGGTCTCCCAGCTGTGTGCATCACTCTTTAGTGTCCCCTGGTCTTCCAGCTGTGCACGTCACTCTTTCGTGTCCCCTGGTCTCCCAGCTGTGTGTGTCACTCTTTAGTGTCCCCTGGTCTCCCAGCTGTGTGCATCACTCTTTAGTGTCCCCTGGTCTCTCCAGCTGTGTGTGTCACTCTTTAGTGTCCCCTGGTCTCTCCAGCTGTGTGCATCACTCTTTAGTGTCCCCTGGTCTCCAGCTGTGTGTGTCACTCTTTAGTGTCCCTGGTCTCCCAGCTGTGTGCATCACTCTTTAGTGTCCCCTGGTCTTCCAGCTGTGCACGTCACTCTTTCGTGTCCCCTGGTCTCCCAGCTGTGTGTGTCACTCTTTAGTGTCCCCTGGTCTCCCAGCTGTGTGCATCACTCTTTAGTGTCCCCTGGTCTCTCCAGCTGTGTGTGTCACTCTTTAGTGTCCCCTGGTCTCTCCAGCTGTGTGCGTCACTCTTTAGTGTCCCCTGGTCTCCAGCTGTGTGTGTCACTCTTTAGTGTCCCCTGGTCTCCAGCTATGTGCGTCATTCTTTAGTATCCCCTGGTCTCCCAGCTGTGTGCGTCACTCTTTAGTGTCCCCTGGTCTCCCAGCTGTGTGCGTCACTCTTTAGTGTCCTCTGGTCTCTCCAGCTGTGTGTGTCACTCTTTAGTGTCCCCTGGTCTCCCAGCTGTGTGCGCTTTTAATAAACGCTGCCATGTCTCCTCAAGTTGCTGAATGTTTTCTAAATGCTGCATGTGTTGTTGCTGATGATGTTTCTTCATGAGTACAGGAACAGTTGTGTTTTCAGAGTAGATGTTCAGATGGAGTAATGTTTGCCCCCCCCCCCTCTGTGATTCAGGTTAATGAGATCTATCGGGATCACTCTCTGGGCGCCAACATCAACGTAGTGCTAGTCCGGATCGTCATGCTGTCTCCATCCAAGGTACGAACTATGCTGTAAGAGACTCAGGAGGTCCCTGTGTGACTCAGCAGGTCCCTGTGTGACTCAGCAGGTCCCTGTGTGACTCAGGAGGTCCCTGTGTGACTCAGGAGGTCCCTGTCTGACTCAGCAGGTCCCTGTGTGACTCAGGAGGTCCCTGTCTGACTCAGCAGGTCCCTGTGTGACTCAGGAGGTCCCTGTCTGACTCAGTAGGTCCCTGTGTGACTCAGGAGGTCCCTGTCTGACTCAGCAGGTCCCTGTGTGACTCAGGAGGTCCCTGTCTGACTCAGCAGGTCCCTGTGTGACTCAGGAGGTCCCTGTCTGACTCAGGAGGTCCCTGTGTGACTCAGGAGGTCCCTGTCTGACTCAGCAGGTCCCTGTGTGACTCAGGAGGTCCCTGTCTGACTCAGCAGGTCCCTGTGTGACTCAGGAGGTCCCTGTGTGACTCAGCAGGTCCCTGTGTGACTCAGGAGGTCCCTGTGTGACTCAGGAGGTCCCTGTGTGTCTCAGGAGGTGCCTGTGTGACTCAGGAGGGTCCCTTTGTGACTCAGCAGGTCCCTGTGTGACTCAGGAAGGTCCCTGTGTGACTCAACAGGTCCCTTTGTGACTCAAGCAGGTCCCTTTGTGACTCAGGAGTGTCCCTGTGTGACTCAGCAGGTCCCTTTGTGACTCAGCAGGTCCCTTTGTGACTCAGCAGGTCCCTGTGTGACTCAGCAGGTCCCTGTGGACTCAGCAGGTCCCTTTGTGACTCAGCAGGTCCCTCTGTGACTCAGCAGGTCCCTGTGTGACTCAGCAGGTCCCTGTGGTGGCTCAGCAGGTTCCCTGTG
>JAPTMU010000323.1:152051-167051 GCA_028583405.1 Pogonophryne albipinna | reverse complement strand
GTCTGTCCCTGTCTCTCAGGCTGGGGATGGAGCATGACGGAGAGGCGAACGCCTGCGAGGACGACGTCCCGCTGGGCAGCATCATGTCCCCCAGGGTCCAGGCCACCTTCCACCGGTACCACTGGTCCCGCTGCAGCTGGAAGGAGCTGCACACCTACCTGAAGTGAGTCCTGAGGACACAGAACCACAGGGACACTCAGGACGTCTCACACAGAGACATGTGTTTCTGAAAGATGTTAAAGGTCACCTATCGTGCAAAATCCACTTGTTCATGTCTTTTATACATCAGCATGTGTCCCCTCTGTGTAAAGAGACTCTCTCTTTACACAGAGGGGACACATGTCTCTTCTACATCAACATGTGTCCCCTCTTCTTCATGTCTCTTCTACATCAACATGTGTCCCCTCTGTGGAAAGAGACTCTGAAAGTTTCAGGAACAAAGATTTTCTCTCTTTTTGATCCATTTCTATCAAAACCTGTCTCAAAATGAGCTGATCAGATTTTGGCCACTTGATGATGTCATAACGATGTTTTGTCTTGTGTAACCATTAGCCAATCAGCAACCAAGGTAACCCCCCCCCCCCCCCCCCCCTCCACTTGTTCATGTCTTTTATACATCAGCATGTGTCCCCTCTGTGTAAAGAGACTCTCTCTTTACACAGAGGGGACACATGTCTCTTCTACATCAACATGTGTCCCCTCTTCTTCATGTCTCTTCTACATCAACATGTGTCCCCTCTTCTTCATGTCTCTTCTACATCAACATGTGTCCCCTCTTCTTCATGTCTCTTCTACATCAGCATGTGTCCCCTCTTCTTCATGTCTCTTCTACATCAACATGTGTCCCCTCTTCTTCATGTCCTCTTCTACATCAACATGTGTCCCCTCTTCTTCATGTCTCTTCTACATCAACATGTGTCCCCTCTTCTTCATGTCTCTTCTACATCAACATGTGTCCCCTCTTCTTCATGTCTCTTCTACATCAACATGTGTCCCCTCTTCTCCATGTCTCTTCTACATCAACATGTGTCCCCTCTTCTTCATGTCTCTTCTACAATCAACATGTGTCCCCTCTTCTCCATGTCTCTTCTACATCAACATGTGTCCCCTCTTCTTCATGTCTCTTCTACATCAACATGTGTCCCCTCTTCTTCATGTCTCTTCTACATCAACATGTGTCCCCTCTTCTTCATGTCTCATCTACATCAACATGTGTCCCCTCTTCTTCATGTCTCTTCTACATCAACATGTGTCCCCTCTTCTCCATGTCTCTTCTCCATCAACATGTGTCCCCTCTTCTTCATGTCTCTTCTACATCAACATGTGTCCCCTCTTCTTCATGACTCTTCTACATCAACATGTGTCCCCTCTTCTTCATGTCTCTTCTACATCAACATGTGTCCCCTCTTCTTCATGACTCTTCTACATCAACACGTGTCCCCTCTTCTTCATGTCTCTTCTACATCAACATGTGTCCCCTCTTCTTCATGTCTCTTCTACATCAACATGTGTCCCCTCTTCTTCATGTCTCTTCTACATCAACATGTGTCCCCTCTTCTTCATGTCTCTTCTACATCAACATGTGTCCCCTCTTCTCCATGTCTCTTCCACATCACCATGTGTCCCCTCTTCTTCATGTCTCTTCTACATCAACATGTGTCCCCTCTTCTTCATGTCTCTTCTACATCAACATGTGTCCCCTCTGTGGAAAGAGACTCTGAAAGTTTCAGGAACAAAGATTTTCTCTCTTTTTGATCCATTTCTATCAAAACCTGTCTCAAAATGAGCTGATCAGATTTTGGCCACTTGATGATGTCATAACGATGTTTTGTCTTGTGTAACCATTAGCCAATCAGCAACCAAGGTAACCCCCCCCCCCCCCCCCCCCCCCCCCCCCCCCCTTATCACCTGAATGTCCTCTAGAGCACCATTGAGTTCTTTGTAACCAAATGTCTCTCAGAGGGGCGTGGGGAGGGGCTCCTTATTTTCATCTAAAGTAACAGACAGAGAATCAGCACTTTGGAAACAGGGCTGAAACAGAGGGGATTATGGGTAATGCTGCAATGATCTGTTTGGTGTTCCAGCCAATCAGAGACAGGCTCTGGATATATCTGAGACCTGGGATATATTGATGAAGAACAGAATAATAGGGGACCTTTAAATGCTAACGCACTTAGCACAGAACTCTAGGTATAAATCGATCGATATACTTATTGGATATGCACAAACAAGCTTAGCTAGCAAACTGAGATTCCACAGATTCTAGAAATATCAGTATCATTACATTTAGCTGAGGCTTTTATCCAAAGCGACTTACAGTAAGTGCTTTCGACCAACAAAATACAACCTTGAAGAAAACAGAATCATAAAGTACATCAGGCTTCATAGAGCCAAACATTTCAAGTGCTACTCAACTGGCTTTAGATAAGCCAGTCCTTTATTAGTATATAAGTGCTTTGTTAATAGTTCTATGGCTGGAAGTGGAGTCGAAAGAGATGAGTTTTCAGTCTGGAAGGTGTGTAAGCTTTCTGCTGTCCTGATGTCAATGGGAGCTCATTTCACCATCTTGGAGCCAGGATAGCAAACCCACGTGTTTCTGCTGATGGGAACTTGGGTCCCCTTGGCAGCGAGGGTGCAGCGAGTCGTTTGGTTGATGCAGAGCGGAGTGCACGTGCTGGGGTGTACGGTTTAACCATGTCCTGGATGTAGGAAGGGCCAGATCCATTCACAGCATGGTACGCAAGTACCAGTGTCTTGAAGTGGATTCTAGCAGTTACTGGAAGCCAGTGGAGGGAGCGGAGGAGCGGAGTGGTGTGGGAACATTTAGGAAGGTTGAAGACCAGACGAGCCGCTGCATTCTGGATGAGCTGCAGAGGTCGGATGGCACATGCAGGTAGACCAGCCAGGAGGGAGTTGCAGTAGTCTAGGCGTGAAATGACGAGAGCCTTAGTATCATCACTGAGCTATCAGAACTCGTGACAGGGGAAGCAAATACAGACATCACACGACGTAGCTTTAGGTAGCAGAACACGGAGATATGCTCACCTTAGCTGTTGTTCTGTTCAATGGCATTAAAACGAGAAAAAGGGTTTTCATATTAGCTGCTAATGATAGCTTCCAGAGTGTATGATTCTTTTGGGTATTCTGGCTACGCGTCACTCTCACTCCTTATTTGGTAAAGTGTGTGTGTATGTGGGAGTTCCCTTCGATTCTATTGGCTCTAACGGTCAGAAAGAGATGTCAATCCTCAAAATCGACCAATGGGTTCCAGAGAAACGGCGAAACCCCTATTTCCACCCAAATCACCTCAGAGGTGGAGTTTTTTTTGCTAAACCTCTCTAAAAAGGTGAAATGTCACTTGTTTTGCATCAATCTTGATACAGGGTACTTATTATATGTTGTACTTTGGATTCCTAAAGCTGTTAGTCTACCTCACCATCATCCAAGGTTAGTTTTCACTGTAAGTAAAAAAGAATTTTTGGACGGACTCTATAATTTACAGTTTTTTACTATGTTCAATCTGAATTTACTTTAAAATAAAAACATCTATATTAATTCTGACTTTTCTGCATCCAACTCACAGGTTTATCATTACTTTGAGAGAAAAGATTATTAATGTAACCCTTTTAGAAGATATGGTCCTTTGTTCTGAGAATGTCATTTTGGAGTCTGAGACCTGGAAAACAGGCTTGGGGCTAAACAGGATCGCTCAGGACAGTCACCTGAACATTCAGCTCCTATTTAGTGGGAATGCTGATACAGCATTTTAAACCTGCCATAACTCCCAAACCCTCCACTCCTGGGACATGAGAAACGTAGGAAAGCATCGAGTAGCTTGAAAATAAAATAGAAATTAAACAAAATGCCTCTTGAGGTAGAGTGTTGAGGTAGAGTAGTGCAGGTAGAGTAGTTGAGGTAGAGTAGTTGAGGTAGAGTGTTGAGGTAGAGTAGTTGAGGTAGAGTGTTGAGGTAGAGTAGTTGAGGTAGAGTGTTGAGGTAGAGTAGTTGAGGTAGAGTGGTTGAGGTAGAGTAGTTGAGGTAGAGTGTTGAGGTAGAGAAGTTGAGGTAGAGTAGTTGAGGTAGATTAGTTGAGGTAGAGTAGTTGAGGTAGAGTGTTGAGGTAGAGTGTTGAGGTAGAGTAGTTGAGGTAGCGTAGTTGAGGTACAGTAGTCAAGGTACAGTAGTTGAGGTTGAGTGTTGAGGTAGAGTGTTGAGGTAGCGTAGTTGAGGTAGAGTAGTTGAGGTAGAGCAGTTGAGGTAGAGTAGTTGAGGTAGCGTAGTTGAGGTAGAGTGGTTGAGGTACAGTAGTTGAGGTAGAGTAGTTGAGGTAGAGTGTTGAGGTAGCGTGTTGAGATAGCGTAGTTGAGGTAGAGTGTTGAGGTAGAGTAGTTGAGGTATAGTAGTTGAGGTAGAGTGTTGAGGTACAGTAGTTGAGGTAGAGTAGTTGAGGTAGAGTAGTTGAGGTACAGTAGTTGAGGTAGCGTAGTTGAGGTAGCGTAGTTGAGGTAGCGTAGTTGAGGTAGCGTAGTTGAGGTAGAGTGTTGAGGTAGAGTAGTTGAGGTAGCGTAGTTGAGGTGGAGTGTTGAGGTAGAGTAGTTGAGGTAGAGTGTTGAGGTAGAGTGTTGAGGTAGAGTAGTTGAGGTAGCGTAGTTGAGGTAGAGTGTTGAGGTAGAGTAGTTGAGGTAGCGTAGTTGAGGTAGAGTAGTTGAGGTAGCGTGTTGAGGTAGCGTGTTGAGGTAGAGTAGTTGAGGTAGCGTAGTTGAGGTAGCGTAGTTGAGGTAGCGTAGTTGAGGTAGAGTAGTTGAGGTAGAGTAGTTGAGGTAGAGTAGTTGAGGTAGAGTAGTTGAGGTAGCGTAGTTGAGGTAGCGTAGTTGAGGTAGAGTAGTTGAGGTAGAGTAGTTGAGGTAGAGTAGTTGAGGTAGCGTAGTTGAGGTAGCGTAGTTGAGGTAGAGTAGTTGAGGTAGAGTAATTGAGGTAGAGTAGTTGAGGAAGAGTAGTTGAGGTAGAGTAGTTGAGGTAGCGTAGTTGAGGTAGCGTAGTTGAGGTAGAGTAGTTGAGGTAATACCTCGTCAGGATGGGAACTGAGCGGCTAAAATAAGGAGTGAGGAACACTTTGAGGAACCTTGTTGTAAACACATTTTCCACGTCTCTCCTCAGCACCTATGACTGTCTCCGTGACGACCCGTTCCTCCACGATTGGCCGGTGCAGCCTCCGTTGCCGGGGTTTCAGTACAGCCTGGACCAGCAGTGCCGCTTCTACTTCGGACCGGGGTACAGCCTCTGCACCGCGGTACGAGCTGTGAGAGAGGGACTCTGCAGAGAAACTGATAAATGGACAGAGCTTGACTTTTGTTCATGTGACTGTGTGTGTGTTTGTTGATGTGATTGTGTGTGTTTGTTGATGTGATTGTGTGTGTTGATGTGATGTGTGTTTGTTGATGTGATTGTGTGTGTGTGTGTTTGTTGATGTGATTGTGTGTGTTTGTTGTGAGTGTGTGTGTTTGTTGATGTGATTGTGTGTTTGTTTGTTGATGTGATTGTGTGTTTGTTTGTTGATGTGATTGTGTGTGTGTTTGTTGATGTGATTGTGTGTGTTTGTTGATGTGATTGTGTGTGTTTGTTGATGTGATTGTGTGTTTGTTGATGTGATTGTGTGTTTGTTGATGTGATTGTGTGTTTGTTGATGTGATTGTGTGTGTGTTTGTTGATGTGATTGTGTCTGTGTTTGTTGATGTGATTGTGTGTGTTTGTTGATGTGAGTGTGTGTTTGTTTGTTGATGTGATTGTGTGTGTTTGTTGATGTGATTGTGTGTTTGTTTGTTGATGTGATTGTTTGTGTTGGTTTGTTGATGTGATTGTGTGTGTTTGTTGATGTGATTGTGTCTGTATTTGTTGATGTGATTGTGTGTGTTTGTTGATGTGATTGTGTGTGTTTGTTGATGTGATTGTGTGTGTGTTTGTTGATGTGATTGTGTGTGTTTGTTGTGTTGTGTGTTTGTTTGTTGATGTGATTGTGTGTGTTTGTTGATGTGATTGTGTGTGTTTGTTTGTGGATGTGATTGTGTGTTTTTTGATGTGATTGTGTGTTTGTTGATGTGATTGTGTGTTTGTTGATGTGATTGTGTGTTTGTTGATGTGAGTGTGTGTTTGTTGATGTGATTGTGTGTGTGTTTGTTGATGTGATTGTGTGTGTTTGTTGATGTGATTGTGTCTGTGTTTGTTGATGTGATTGTGTGTGTTTGTTGATGTGATTGTGTGTGTTTGTTGATGTGATTGTGTGTGTGTTTGTTGATGTGATTGTGTGTGTTTGTTGATGTGATTGTGTGTTTGTTTGTTGATGTGATTTTGTGTGTTTGTTGATGTGATTGTGTGTGTTTGTTTGTTGATGTGATTGTGTGTGTTTGTTGATGTGATTGTGTGTTTGTTTGTTGATGTGATTGTGTGTGTTTGTTGATGTGATTGTGTGTGTTTGTTGATGTGATTGTGTGTGTTTGTTGATGTGATTGTGTGTGTTTGTTGATGTGATTGTGTGTGTTTGTTGATGTGATTGTGTGTGTTTGTTGATGTGATTGTGTGTGTGTTTGTTGATGTGATTGTGTGTTTGTGTGTTGATGTGATTGTGTGTTTTTTGATGTGATTGTGTGTTTGTTGATGTGATTGTGTGTGTTTGTTGATGTGAGTGTGTGTTTGTTGATGTGATTGTGTGTGTGTTTATTGATGTGATTGTGTGTGTTTGCTGATGTGATTGTGTCTGTGTTTGTTGATGTGATTGTGTGTGTTTGTTGATGTGATTGTGTGTGTGTTTGTTGATGTGATTGTGTGTGTTTGTTGATGTGATTGTGTGTTTGTTTGTTGATGTGATTGTGTGTGTTTGTTGATGTGATTGTGTGTGTGTTTATTGATGTGATTGTGTGTGTTTGTTGATGTGATTGTGTCTGTGTTTGTTGATGTGATTGTGTGTGTTTGTTGATGTGATTGTGTGTGTGTTTGTTGATGTGATTGTGTGTGTTTGTTGATGTGATTGTGTGTTTGTTTGTTGATGTGATTGTGTGTGTTTGTTGATGTGATTGTGTGTGTTTGTTTGTTGATGTGATTGTGTGTGTTTGTTGATGTGATTGTGTGTTTGTTTGTTGATGTGATTGTGTGTGTTTGTTGATGTGATTGTGTGTGTTTGTTGATGTGATTGTGTGTGTGTTTGTTGATGTGATTGTGTGTGTGCGTGTTGATGTGATTGTGTGTTTGTTTGTTGATGTGATTGTGTGTTTGTTTGTTGATGTGATTGTGTGTGTTTGTTGATGTGATTGTGTGTTTGTTTGTTGATGTGATTGTGTGTGTGTTTGTTGATGTGATTGTGTGTTTGTGTGTTGATGTGATTGTGTGTGTTTGTTGATGTGATTGTGTGTGTTTGTTGATGTGATTGTGTGTGTTTGTTGATGTGATTGTGTGTGATTGTTGATGTGAGTGTGTGTTTGTTTGATTGATGTTGATTGTGGGTGTGTGTGATGTGATTGGTGTGTTGTGTGTTGATGTGATTGTGGTTGTTGTGTATTGATTGTGTTTTGATTGATGTGTGTGTTTGTTGATGTGATTGTGTGTGTGTTTGTTGATGTGATTGTGTGGTTGTGTGTTGATGTGATGTGTGTGTGTTTGTGTGATTGTAGTGTGTTTGTTGATGTGATTGTGTGTTGTTTGTTGATGTGCTGTGTGTGTTTGTTGATGTGATTGTGTGTTTGTTTGTTGATGTGATTGTGTGGTTTGTTGATGTGATTGTATGTTGTGTTTTGGATGTGATTGTGTGTGTGTTTGTTGATGTGATTGTGTGTGTGTTTGTTGATGTGATTGTGTGTTGTTTGTGTGATGTGATTGTGGTTTGTGTGTTGATGTGATTGTGTGTGTTTGTTGATGTGATGTGTGTGTGTTGTTGATGTGATTGTGTGTGTTTGTTGATGTGATTGTGTGTTTGTTGTTGATGTGAATTGTGTGTTTTGTTGATGTGCTTGTGTGGTTTGTTGCTGTGATTGTGTGTTTTTGTTGATGTGATGTGTGTTTGTTTGTTGATGTGCTTGTGTGTGTTTGTTGATGTGATTGTGTGTGTTTGTTGATGTGATATGTGTGTGTTTGTTGATGTGATTGTGTGGTTTGTTGATGTGATGTGTGTGTGTTGTGTTGATGTGATTGTGTGTGTGTTTGTTGATGTGATTGTGTGTGTTTGTTGATGTGATTGTGTGTGTGTTTGTTGATGTGATTGTGTGTGTTTGTTGATGTGATTGTGTGTTTTTTGATGTGATTGTGTGTTTCTTGATGTGATTGTGTGTTTGTTGATGTGATTGTGTGTGTTTGTTGATGTGAGTGTGTGTTTGTTGATGTGATTGTGTGTGTGTTTATTGATGTGATTGTGTGTGTTTGTTGATGTGATTGTGTCTGTGTTTGTTGATGTGATTGTGTGTGTTTGTTGATGTGATTGTGTGTGTGTTTGTTGATGTGATTGTGTGTGTTTGTTGATGTGATTGTGTGTTTGTTTGTTGATGTGATTGTGTGTGTTTGTTGTTGTGATTGTGTGTTTGTTTGTTGATGTGATTGTGTGTGTTTGTTGATGTGATTGTGTGTGTTTGTTGATGTGATTGTGTTTGTGTTTGTTGATGTGATTGTGTGTGTGTGTGTTGATGTGATTGTGTGTTTGTTTGTTGATGTGATTGTGTGTTTGTTTGTTGATGTGATTGTGTGTGTTTGTTGATGTGATTGTGTGTTTGTTTGTTGATGTGATTGTGTGTGTGTTTGTTGATGTGATTGTGTGTTTGTGTGTTGATGTGATTGTGTGTGTTTGTTGATGTGATTGTGTGTGTTTGTTGATGTGATTGTGTGTGTTTGTTGATGTGATTGTGTGTGTTTGTTGATGTGATTGTGTGATTGTTGATGTGAGTGTGTGTTTGTTTGTTGATGTGATTGTGTGTGTTTGTTGATGTGATTGTGTGTTTGTTTGTTGATGTGATTTTGTGTGTTTGTTTGTTGATGTGATTGTGTGTGTTTGTTGATGTGATTGTGTCTGTGTTTGATGTGATTGTGTGTGTTTGTTGATGTGATTGTGTGTGTGTGTTGATGTGATTGTGTGTTTGTGTGTTGATGTGATGTGTTTGTTTGTTGATGTGATTGTGTGTGTTTGTTGATGTGATTGTGTGTGTTTGTTGATGTGATTGTTTGTGTTTGTTGATGTGATGTGTGTGTTTTTGATGTGATTGTGGTGTTTGTTGATGTGATGTGTGTGTGTTGTTGATGTGATTGTGTGTGTGTTTGTTGATGTGATGTGTGTGTTTGTTGATGTGAGTGTGTGTGTTTGTTGATGTGATTGTGTGTGTGTTTTGTTAATGTGATGTGTGTTTGTTGATGTGATTGTGTGTGTTTGTTGATGTGATGTGTGTGTTTGTGTGTTGATGTGATTGTGTGTTTGTTGATGTGATTGTGTGTGTTTGTTGATGTGATTGTGTGTTTGTTTGTTGATGTGATTGTGTGTGTGTTTGTTGATGTAATTGTGTGTTTGTGTGTTGATGTGATTGTGTGTGTTTGTTGATGTGATTGTGTTTGTTGATGTGATTGTGTTTGTTGATGTGATTGTGTGTGTGTTTGTTGATGTGATTGTGTGTTTGTGTGTTGATGTGATTGTGTGTGATTGTTGATGTGATTGTATGTTTGTTTGTTGATGTGATTGTGTGTGTGTTTGTTGATGTGATTGTGTGGGTTTGTTGATGTGATTGTGTGTGTTTGTTGATGTGATTGTGTGTGTTTGTTGATGTGATTGTGTGTGTGTTTGTTGATGTGATTGTGTGTGTTTGTTGATGTGATTGTGTGTGTGTTTGTTGATGTGATTGTGTGTTTGTTTGTTGATGTGATTGTGTGTTTGTGTGTTGATGTGATTGTGTGTGTTTGTTGATGTGATGTGTGTGTGTTTGTTGATGTGATTGTGTGTTTGTGTGTTGATGTGATGTGTGTGTTTGTTGATGTAATTGTGTGTGTTTGTTGATGTGATGTGTGTGTTTGTTGATGTGATTGTGTGTTTGTGTGTTGATGTGATTGTGTGTGTTTGTTGATGTGATTGTGTGTGTTTGTTGATGTGATTGTGTGTTTGTTGATGTGATATGTGTGTTTGTTGATGTGATTGTGTGTGTTTGTTGATGTGATGTGTGTTTGTTTGTTGATGTGATTGTGTGTGTTTGTTGATGTGATGTGTGTGTTTGTTGATGTGATTGTGTGTGTTTGTTGATGTGATGTGTGTGTTTGTTGATGTGATTGTGTGTTTGTGTGTTGATGTGATTGTGTGTGTTTGTTGATGTGATTGTGTGTGTTTGTTGATGTGATTGTGTGTGTGTTTGTTGATGTGATTGTGTGTTTGTTTGTTGATGTGATTGTGTGTGTTTATTGATGTGATTGTGTGTTTGTTTGTTGATGTGATTGTGTGTGTGTTTGTTGATGTGATTGTGTGTTTGTGTGTTGATGTGATTGTGTGTGTTTGTTGATGTGATTGTGTGTGTTTGTTGATGTGATTGTGTGTGTTTGTTGATGTGATTGTGTGTGTGTTTGTTGATGTGATTGTGTGTTTTTGTTTGATGTGATTGTGTGTGATTGTTGATGTGAGTGTGTGTTTGTTTGTTGATGTGATTGTGTGTGTTTGTTGATGTGATTGTGTGTTTGTTTTTTGATGTGATTTTGTGTGTTTGTTTGTTGATGTGATTGTGTGTGTTTGTTGATGTGATTGTGTCTGTGTTTGTTGATGTGATTGTGTGTGTTTGTTGATGTGATTGTGTGTGTGTGTTGATGTGTTGTGTGTTGTGTGTTGATGTGATGTGTGTGTTTGTTGATGTGATTGTGTGTGTTTGTTGATGTGATTGTGTGTGTTTGTTGATGTGATTGTGTGTTTGTTGATGTGATGTGTGTTTTGTTGATGTGATTGTGTGTTTGTTGATGTTTGTGTGTGTTTGTTGATGTGATTGTGTGTGTGTTTGTGTGATGTGATGTGTGTGTTTGTTGATGTGATTGTGTGTGTTTGTGTGTTGATGTGATTGTGTGTGTTTGTTGATGTGATTGTGTGTGTTTGTTGATGTGATTGTGTGTGTGTTTGTTGATGTGATTGTGTGTTTGTGTGTTAATGTGATTGTGTGTGATTGTTGATGTGATTGTGTGTTTGTTTGTTGATGTGATTGTGTGTGTGTTTGTTGATGTGATTGTGTGGGTTTGTTGATGTGATTGTGTGTGTTTGTTGATGTGATTGTGTGTGTTTGTTGATGTGATTGTGTGTGTGTTTGTTGATGTGATTGTGTGTGTTTGTTGATGTGATTGTGTGTGTGTTTGTTGATGTGATTGTGTGTTGATGTGATGTGTGTGTTTGTTGATGTAATTGTGTGTGTTTGTTGATGTGATGTGTGTGTTTGTTGATGTGATTGTGTGTTTGTTTGTTGATGTGATGTGTGTGTTTGTTGATGTGATTGTGTGTGTTTGTTGATGTGATTGTGTGTGTGTTGATGTGATTGTGTGTGTGTTTGTTGATGTGATTGTGTGTGTTTGTTGATGTGATTGTGTGTTTGTTTGTTGATGTGATTGTGTGTGTGTTTGTTGATGTAATTGTGTGTTTGTGTGTTGATGTGATTGTGTGTGTTTGTTGATGTGATTGTGTGTTTGTTTGTTGATGTGATTGTGTGTGTGTTTGTTGATGTGATTGTGTGGGTTTGTTGATGTGATTGTGTGTGTTTGTTGATGTGATTCTGTGTGTTTGTTGATGTGATTGTGTGTTTGTTTGTTGATGTGATTGTGTGTGTGTTTGTTGATGTAATTGTGTGTTTGTGTGTTGATGTGATTGTGTGTGTTTGTTGATGTGATTGTGTTTGTTGATGTGATTGTGTTTGTTGATGTGATTGTGTGTGTGTTTGTTGATGTGATTGTGTGTTTGTGTGTTGATGTGATTGTGTGTGATTGTTGATGTGATTGTATGTTTGTTTGTTGATGTGATTGTGTGTGTGTTTGTTGATGTGATTGTGTGGGTTTGTTGATGTGATTGTGTGTGTTTGTTGATGTGATTGTGTGTGTTTGTTGATGTGATTGTGTGTGGTTTGTTGTGTGTTGTGTGTGTTTGTTGATGTGATTGTGTGTGTGTTTGTTGATGTGATTGTGTGTTTGTTTGTTGATGTGATTGTGTGTTTGTGTGTTGTGTGATTGTGTGTGTTTGTTTGTGTGTTGTGTGTGTTTGTTGATGTGCTTGTGTGTTTGTGTGTTGATGTGATGTGTGTGTTTGTTTGATGTAATTGTGTGTGTTTGTTGATGTGATGTGTGTGTGTTTGTTGATGTGATTGTGTGTTTGTGTGTTGATGTGATTGTGTGTGTTTGTTGATGTCATTGTGTGTTTTGTTGATGTGATTGTGTGTGTTTGTTGATGTGATATGTGTGTTTGTTGATGTGATTGTGTGTGTTTGTTGATGTGATGTGTGTGTGTTTGTTGATTGTGATTGTGTGTGTGTTTGTTGTGATGTGTGTGTTTTGTTGATGTGATTGTGTGTTTGTTGATGTGATGTGTGTGTTTGTTGATGTGATTGTGTGTTTGTGTGTTGATGTGATTGTGTGTGTTTGTTGATGTGATTGTGTGTGTTTGTTGATGTGATTGTGTGTGTGTTTGTTGATGTGATTGTGTGTTTGTTTGTTGATGTGATTGTGTGTGTTTTTGGTGATTGTGTGTTTGTTTGTTGATGTGATTGTGTGTGTGTTTTGTTTGTGATTGTGTGTTTGTGTGTTGATGTGATTGTGTGTGTTTGTTGATGTGATTGTGTGTGTTTGTTGATGTGATTGTGTGTGTTTGTTGATGTGATTGTGTGTGTTTGTTGATGTGATTGTGTGTGTGTTTGTTGATGTGATTGTGTGTTTTTGTGTTGATGTGATTGTGTGTGATTGTTGATGTGAGTGTGTGTTTGTTTGTTGATGTGATTGTGTGTGTTTGTTGATGTGATTGTGTGTTTGTTTTTTGATGTGATTTTGTGTGTTTGTTTGTTGATGTGATTGTGTGTGTTTGTTGATGTGATTGTGTCTGTGTTTGTTGATGTGATTGTGTGTTTGTTTGTTGATGTGATTGTGTGTGTTTATTGATGTGATTGTGTGTTTGTTTGTTGATGTGATTGTGTGTGTGTTTGTTGATGTGATTGTGTGTTTGTGTGTTGATGTGATTGTGTGTGTTTGTTGATGTGATTGTGTGTGTTTGTTGATGTGATTGTGTGTGTTTGTTGATGTGATTGTGTGTGTTTGTTGATGTGATTGTGTGTGTGTTTGTTGATGTGATTGTGTGTTTTTGTGTTGATGTGATTGTGTGTGTGTTGTGTGAGTGTGTGTTTGTTTGTTGATGTGATTGGTGTGTGTTGTTGATGTGATTGTGTGTTTGTTTTTGATGTGATTTTGTGTGTTTGTTTGTTGATGTGATTGTGTGTGTTTGTTGATGTGATTGTGTGTGTGTTTGTTGATGTGATTGTGTGTGTTTGTTGATGTGATTGTGTGTGTGTTGTTGTGATTTGTGTGGTTTGTTGTGATTGTGTGGTGTTTGTTGATGTGATGTGTGTGTTTGTTGATGTGATTGTGTGTTTGTTTGTTGATGTGAGTGTGTGTGTGTTTGTTGATGTAATTGTGTGTTTGTGTGTTGATGTGATTGTGTGTGTTTGTTGATGTGATTTGTGTTGTTGATGTGATTGTGTTTGTTGATGTGATTGTGTGTGTGTTTGTTGATGTGATTGTGTGTTTGTGTGTTGATGTGATTGTGTGTGATTGTTGATGTGATTGTATGTTTGTTTGTTGATGTGATTGTGTGTGTGTTTGTTGATGTGATTGTGTGTGTTTGTTGATGTGATTGTGTGTGTTTGTTGATGTGATTGTGTGTGTGTTTGTTTGTGTTGTGTGTGTGTTTGTTGATGTTGATTTGTGTGTGTTTGTTGATGTGATGGTGTGTTGTTTGTTGATGTGATTGTGTGTTTGTGTGTTGATGTGATTGTGTGTGTTTGTTGATGTGATGTGTGTGTGTTTGTTGATGTGATTGTGTGTTTGTGTGTTGATGTGATGTGTGTGTTTGTTTGATGTAATTGTGTGTGTTTGTTGATGTGCTGTGTGTGTGTGTTTGTTGATGTGATTGTGTGTTTGTGTGTTGATGTGATTGTGTGTGTTTGTTGATGTGATTGTGTGTGTTTTTGATGTGATGTGTGTTTTGTTGATGTGATATGTGTGTTTGTGATGTGATTGGTGTTTGTTGATGTGTGTGTGTGTTTGTTGATGTGATTGTGTGTGTGTTTTGTTGATGTGTGTTGTGTTTGTGATGTGATTGTGTGTGTTGTTGATGTGATGTGTGTGTTTGTTGATGTGATTGTGTGTTTGTGTGTTGATGTGATTGTGTGTGTTTTGTTGTGTATTTGTGTGTGTTTGTTGATTGTTTGTGTGTGTTTGTTGATGTGATTGTGTGTTGTTTGTTGATGTGATTGTGTGTGTTTATTGATGTGATTGTGTGTTGTGTTTGTTGATGTGATTGTGTGGTGTTTGTTGATGTGATTGTGTGTTTTGTGTGTTGATGTGATTGTGTGTGTTTGTTGATGTGATTGTGTGTTTTTGTTGATGTGATTGGTGTGTGTTGTTGTGTGTTGTTGTGTGTGTTGTTGATGTGATTGTGTGTTTTTGTGTTGATGTGATTGTGTGTGATTGTTGATGTGAGTGTGTGTTTGTTTGTTCTGTGATTGTGTGTGTTTGTTGATGTGATTGTGTGTTTGTTTTTTGATGTGATTTTGTGTGTTTGTTTGTTTGATGTGATTGTGTGTGTTTGTTGATGTGATTGTGTCTGTGTTTGTTGATGTGATTGTGTGTGTTTTGTTGTGTGATTGTGTGTGTGTGTTGTGTGATTGTGTGTTTGTGTGTTGATGTGATGTGTGTGTTTGTTGTGTGATTGTGTGTGTTTGTTGATGAGATTGTGTGTGTGTTGGTTGTGATGTGTGGTGTTTG
>JAPTMU010000323.1:71290-151051 GCA_028583405.1 Pogonophryne albipinna | reverse complement strand
GTTGTTGAGTGATTGTGTGTGTTTGTTGTTGATGTGATTGTGTGTGTTTGTTGATGTGATTGTGTTTGTTTGTTGATGTGATTGTGTGTGTTTGTTGATGTGATGTGTGTGTTGTTGATGTGATTGTGTGTGTGTTTGTTGATGTGATTGTGTGTGTGCGTGTTGATGTGATTGTGTGTTTGTTTGTTGATGTGATTGTGTGTTGTTTGTTGATGTGATTGTGTGGTTTGTTGATGTGATTGTGTGTTTGTTTGTTGATGTGATTGTGTGTGTGTTTGTTGATGTGATTGTGTGTTTGTGTGTTGATGTTATTGTGTGTGTTGTTGATGTGATTGTGTGTGTTTGTTGATGTGATTGTGTGTGTTTGTTGATGTGATTGTGTGTGTTTGTTGATGTGATGTGTGTGTTTGTTGATGTGATTGTGTGTGTTTGTTGATGTGATTGTGTGTTTGTTTGTTATGTGATTGTGTGTGTTTGTTTGTTGATGTGATTGTGTGTGTGTTGATGTGATTGTGTCTGTGTTTGTTGATGTGATTGTGTGTGTTGTTGATGTGATTGTGTGTGTGTGTTGATGTGATTGTGTGTTTGTTTGTTGATGTGATTGTGTGTTTGTTTGTTGATGTGATTGTGTGTGTTTGTTGATGTGATTGTGTGTTTGTTTGTTGATGTGATTGTGTGTGTTTGTTGATGTGATTGTGTGTGTTTGTTTGTTGATGTGATTGTGTTTTTTTTGATGTGATTGTGTGTTTGTTGATGTGATTGTGTGTTTGTTGATGTGATTGTGTGTTTGTTGATGTTAGTGTGTGTTTGTTGATGTGATTGTGTGTGTGTTTGTTGATGTGATTGTGTGTGTTGTTGATGTGATTGTGTCTGTGTTTGTTGATGTGATTGTGTGTTTGTTGATGTGATTGTGTGTGTGTTTGTTGATGTGATTGTGTGTGTTTGTTGATGTGATTGTGTGTTGTTTGTTGATGTGATTGTGTGGTTTGTTGATGTGATTGTGTGTTTGTTTGTTGATGTGATTGTGTGTGTTTGTTGATGTGATTGTGTGTTTGTTTGTTGATGTGATTGTGTGTGTTGTTGATGTGATTGTGTGTGTGTGATGTGATTGTGTGTGTTTGTTGATGTGATTGTGTGTGTGTTTGTTGATGTGATTGTGTGTGTTTGTTGATGTGATTGTGTGTTTTTTGATGTGATTGTGTGTTTCTTGATGTGATTGTGTGTTTGTTGATGTGATTGTGTGTGTTTGTTGATGTGAGTGTGTGTTTGTTGATGTGATTGTGTGTGTGTTTATTGATGTGATTGTGTGTGTTTGTTGATGTGATTGTGTCTGTGTTTGTTGATGTGATTGTGTGTGTTTGTTGATGTGATTGTGTGTGTTTGTTGATGTGATTGTGTGTGTTTGTTGATGTGATTGTGTGTTTGTTTGTTGATGTGATTGTGTGTGTTTGTTGTTGTGATTGTGTGTTTGTTTGTTGATGTGATTGTGTGTGTTTGTTGATGTGATTGTGTGTGTTTGTTGATGTGATTGTGTTTGTGTTTGTTGATGTGATTGTGTGTGTGTGTGTTGATGTGATTGTGTGTTGTTGTTGATGTGATTGTGTGTTTGTTGTTGATGTGATTGTGTGTGTTTGTTGATGTGATTGTGTGTTGTTTGTTGATGTGATTGTGTGTGTGTTTGTTGGATTGTGTGTGTGTGTGTTGATGTGATTGTGTGTGTTTGTTGATGTGATGTGTGTGTGTTGATGATTGTGTGTGTTTGTTGATGTGATTGTGTGTGTTGTTGATGTGATTGTGTGTGATTGTTGATGTGAGTGTGTTTTGTTTGTTGATGTGATTGTGTGTGTTTGTTGATGTGATTGTGTTTGTTTGTTGATGTGATTTTGTGGTTTGTTTGTTGATGTGATTGTGTGTGTTGTTGATGTGATTGTGTCTGTGTTTGTTGATGTGATTGTGTGGTTTTGTTGATGTGATTTGTTGTGTAGTGTTGGTGTATTGATGTGTGTGTTGGTGATGTTGATGTGATGTGTTTGTTTGTTGATGGGATTGTGTGTGTTTGGTTGATGTGATTGTGTGTGTTTGTGATGTGATATTGGTGTGTGTTTGTGATGTGATTGTGTGTGTGTTTGTTGCTGTGATTGTGTGTGTTTGTTGATGTGCTGTGTGTGTGGTTTGTTGTATGAATTGTGATTGTGGTTTCTTGGATGTGACTTGTGTGTGTTTGTTGATGGTGACTGTGTGTGTGTTTTTTGATGGTGATTGTGTCTTGTGTGTTTGTGACATGTGATGTGGTGGGTTGGTATGATGATGATTGTGTGTGTTTGTTGATGTGCTGGTGTGTGTTTTGTGTTTTTTGATGTGGATTGTGTGTGTTTGTTGATGTGATTGTGTGTGTTTGTTGATGTGATTGTGTTTGTTTGTTGATGTGATTGTGTGGTTTGTTGATGTGATTGTGTGTGTGTGTTGATGTGATTGTGTGTTTGTGTGTTGATGTGATGTGTGTGTTTGTTGATGTGATTGTGTGTGTTTGTTGATGTGATTGTGTGTGTTTGTTGATGTGATTGTGTGTGTTTGTTGATGTGATGTGTGTTTGTTGATGTGATTGTGTGTGTTTGTTGATGTGATGTGTGTGTGTTTGTTGATGTGATTGTGTGTGTGTTTGTTGATGTGATGTGTGTGTTTGTTGATGTGATTGTGTGTGTTTGTGTGTTGATGTGATTGTGTGTGTTTGTTGATGTGATTGTGTGTGTTTGTTGATGTGATTGTGTGTGTTGTGTTTTGTTGATGTGATTGTGTGTTGTGTGTTGATGTGATTGTGTGTGATTGTTGATGTGATTGTGTGTTTGTTTGTTGATGTGATTGTGTGTGTGTTTGTTGATGTGATTGTGTGGGTTTGTTGATGTGATTGTGTGTGTTTGTTGATGTGATGTGTGTGTGTTTGTTGATGTGATTGTGTGTTTGTGTGTTGATGTGATTGTGTGTGTTTGTTGATGTGATTGTGTGTGTTTGTTGATGTGATTGTGTGTGTTTGTTGATGTGATATGTGTGTTTGTTGATGTGATTGTGTGTGTTTGTTGATGTGATGTGTGTGTGTTTGTTGATGTGATTGTGTGTGTGTTTGTTGATGTGATGTGTGTGTTTGTTGATGTGATTGTGTGTGTTTGTTGATGTGATGTGTGTGTTTGTTGATGTGATTGTGTGTTTGTGTGTTGATGTGATTGTGTGTGTTTGTTGATGTGATTGTGTGTGTTTGTTGATGTGATTGTGTGTGTGTTTGTTGATGTGATTGTGTGTTTGTTTGTTGATGTGATTGTGTGTTTATTGATGTGATTGTGTGTTTGTTTGTTGATGTGATTGTGTGTGTGTTTGTTGATGTGATTGTGTGTTTGTGTGTTGATGTGATTGTGTGTGTTTGTTGATGTGATTGTGTGTGTTTGTTGATGTGATTGTGTGTGTTTGTTGATGTGATTGTGTGTGTTTGTTGATGTGATTGTGTGTGTGTTTGTTGATGTGATTGTGTGTTTTTGTGTTGATGTGATTGTGTGTGATTGTTGATGTGAGTGTGTGTTTGTTTGTTGATGTGATTGTGTGTGTTTGTTGATGTGATTGTGTGTTTGTTTTTTGATGTGATTTTGTGTGTTTGTTTGTTGATGTGATTGTGTGTGTTTGTTGATGTGATTGTGTCTGTGTTTGTTGATGTGATTGTGTGTGTTTGTTGATGTGATTGTGTGTGTGTGTTGATGTGATTGTGTGTTTGTGTGTTGATGTGATGTGTGTGTTTGTTGATGTGATTGTGTGTGTTTGTTGATGTGATTGTGTGTGTTTGTTGATGTGATTGTGTGTGTTTGTTGATGTGATGTGTGTGTTTGTTGATGTGATTGTGTGTGTTTGTTGATGTGATGTGTGTGTGTTTGTTGATGTGATTGTGTGTGTGTTTGTTGATGTGATGTGTGTGTTTGTTGATGTGATTGTGTGTGTTTGTGTGTTGATGTGATTGTGTGTGTTTGTTGATGTGATTGTGTGTGTTTGTTGATGTGATTGTGTGTGTGTTTGTTGATGTGATTGTGTGTTTGTGTGTTAATGTGATTGTGTGTGATTGTTGATGTGATTGTGTGTTTGTTTGTTGATGTGATTGTGTGTGTGTTTGTTGATGTGATTGTGTGGGTTTGTTGATGTGATTGTGTGTGTTTGTTGATGTGATTGTGTGTGTGTTTGTTGATGTGATTGTGTGTGTTTGTTGATGTGATTGTGTGTGTGTTTGTGTGATTGTGATTGTGTGTTGATGTGATGTGTGTTTGTTGATGTAATTGTGTGTGTGTTTGTTGATGTGATGTGTGTGTTTGTTGATGTGATTGTGTGTTTGTTTGTTGATGGATGTGTGTGTTTGTTGATGTGAGTGTGTGTGTGTTTGTTGATGTGATTGTGTGTGTGTTGGATGTGTGTGATGGTGTGTGTTTTGTTGATGTGATTGTGTGTGTTTGTTGATGTGATTGTGTGTTGTTTGTTGATGTGATTGTGTGTGGTTTGTTGATGTGAATTGTGTGTTGTGTGTTGATGTGATTGTGTGTGTTTGTTGATGTGATTGTGTGTTTGTTTGTTGATGTGATTGTGTGTGTGTTTGTTGATGTGATTGTGGTGTGTTGTTGATGTGATTGTGTGTGTTTGTTGATGTGATTGTGTGTGTTTGTTGATGGATTTGTGTGTTTGTTTGTTGATGTGATTGTGTGTGTGTTTGTTGATGTGATTGTGTGTTTGTTTGTTGATGTGATTGTGTGTGTTTGTTGATGTGATTGTGTGTTTGTTGATGTGATTGTGTGTTTGTTGATGTGATTGTGTGTGTGGTTGTTGATGTGATTGTGTGTTTGTGTGTTGATGTGATTGTGTGTGATTGTTGATGTGATTGTGTGTTGTTTGTTGATGTGATTGTGTGTGTGTTTGTTGATGTGATTGTTGTGTGGGTTTGTTGATGTGATTGTGTGTGTTTGTTTGATGTGATTGTGTGTGTTTGTTGATTGTGATTGTGTGTGTGTTTGTTGATGTGATTGTGTGTGTTTGTGATGTGATTGTGTGTGATGTTTGTTGATGTGATTTGTGTGTTTTGTTTGTTGATGTGATTGTGTGTTGTGTGTTGATGTGATTGTGTGTGTTTGTTGATGTGATGTGTGTGTGTTTGTTGATGTGATTGTGTGTTTGTGTGTTGATGTGATGTGTGTGTTTGTTGATGTAATTGTGTGTGTTTGTTGATGTGATGTGTGTGTGTTTGTTGATGTGATTGTGTGTTTGTGTGTTGATGTGATTGTGTGTGTTTGTTGATGTGATTGTGTGTGTTGTTTTGATGTGAATGTGTGTGTTTGTTGATGTGATATGTGTGTTGTGTGTTGATGTGATTGTGTGTGTTTGTTGATGTGATGTGGTGTGTTTGTTGATGTGCTTGTGTGGTGTGTTTGTTGTGTTTGTGTGTGTTTTGTTGATGTGATTGTGTGTGTTTGTTGATGTGATGTGTGTGTTTGTTGATGTGATTGTGTGTTTGTGTGTTGATGTGATTGTGTGTGTTTGTTGATGTGATTGTGTGTTTGTTGATGTGATTGTGTGTGTGTTTGTTGATGTGATTGTGTGTTTGTTTGTTGATGTGATTGTGTGTGTTTATTGATGTGATTGTGTGTTTGTTTGTTGATGTGATTGTGTGTGTGTTTGTTGATGTGATTGTGTGTTTGTGTGTTGATGTGATTGTGTGTGTTTGTTGATGTGATTGTGTGTGTTTGTTGATGTGATTGTGTGTGTTTGTTGATGTGATTGTGGTGTTTTGTTGATGTGATTGTGTGTGTGTTTGTTGATGTGATTGTGTGTTTTTGTGTTGATGTGATTGTGTGTGATTGTTGATGTGAGTGTGTGTTTGTTTGTTGATGTGATTGTGTGTGTTTGTTGATGTGATTGTGTGTTTGTTTTTTGATGTGATTTTGTGTGTTTGTTTGTTGATGTGATTGTGTGTGTTTGTTGATGTGATTGTGTCTGTGTTTGTTGATGTGATTGTGTGTGTTTGTTGATGTGATTGTGTGTGTGTGTTGATGTGATTGTGTGTTTGTGTGTTGATGTGATGTGTGTGTTTGTTGATGTGATTGTGTGTGTTTGTTGATGAGATTGTGTGTGTTTGTTGATGTGATTGTGTGTGTTTGTTGATGTGATGTGTGTGTTTGTTGATGTGATTGTGTGTGTTTGTTGATGTGATGTGTGTGTGTTTGTTGATGTGATTGTGTGTGTGTTTGTTGATGTGATGTGTGTGTTTGTTGATGTGATTGTGTGTGTTTGTTGATGTGATGTGTGTGTTTGTGTGTTGATGTGATTGTGTGTGTTTGTTGATGTGATTGTGTGTGTTTGTTGATGTGATTGTGTGTTTGTTTGTTGATGTGATTGTGTGTGTGTTTGTTGATGTAATTGTGTGTTTGTGTGTTGATGTGATTGTGTGTGTTTGTTGATGTGATTGTGTGTGTTTGTTGATGTGATTGTGTGTGTGTTTGTTGATGTGATTGTGTGTTTGTGTGTTAATGTGATTGTGTGTGATTGTTGATGTGATTGTGTGTTTGTTTGTTGATGTGATTGTGTGTGTGTTTGTTGATGTGATTGTGTGGGTTTGTTGATGTGATTGTGTGTGTTTGTTGATGTGATTGTGTGTGTTTGTTGATGTGATTGTGTGTGTGTTTGTTGATGTGATTGTGTGTGTTTGTTGATGTGATTGTGTGTGTGTTTGTTGATGTGATTGTGTGTTGATGTGATGTGTGTGTTTGTTGATGTAATTGTGTGTGTGTTTGTTGATGTGATGTGTGTGTTTGTTGATGTGATTGTGTGTTTGTTTGTTGATGTGATGTGTGTGTTTGTTGATGTGATTGTGTGTGTTTGTTGATGTGATTGTGTGTGTGTTGATGTGATTGTGTGTGTGTTTGTTGATGTGATTGTGTGTTTGTGTGTTGATGTGATTGTGTGTGATTGTTGATGTGATTGTGTGTTTGTTTGTTGATGTGATTGTGTGTGTGTTTGTTGATGTGATTGTGTGGGTTTGTTGATGTGATTGTGTGTGTTTGTTGATGTGATTGTGTGTGTTTGTTGATGTGATTGTGTGTGTGTTTGTTGATGTGATTGTGTGTGTGTTTGTTGATGTGATTGTGTGTTTGTTTGTTGATGTGATTGTGTGTTTGTGTGTTGATGTGATTGTGTGTGTTTGTTGATGTGATGTGTGTGTGTTTGTTGATGTGATTGTGTGTTTGTGTGTTGATGTGATGTGTGTGTTTGTTGATGTAATTGTGTGTGTTTGTTGATGTGATGTGTGTGTGTTTGTTGATGTGATTGTGTGTTTGTGTGTTGATGTGATTGTGTGTGTTTGTTGATGTGATTGTGTGTGTTTGTTGATGTGATTGTGTGTGTTTGTTGATGTGATATGTGTGTTTGTTGATGTGATTGTGTGTGTTTGTTGATGTGATTGTGTGTGTGTTTGTTGATGTGATGTGTGTGTTTGTTGATGTGATTGTGTGTGTTTGTTGATGTGATTGTGTGTGTTTGTTGATGTGATGTGTGTGTTTGTTGATGTGATTGTGTGTTTGTGTGTTGATGTGATTGTGTGTGTTTGTTGATGTGATTGTGTGTGTTTGTTGATGTGATTGTGTGTGTTTGTTGATGTGATGTGTGTGTGTTTGTTGATGTGATTGTGTGTGTGTTTGTTGATGTGATTGTGTGTGTTTGTTGATGTGATTGTGTGTTTGTTTGTTGATGTGATGTGTGTGTTTGTTGATGTGATTGTGTGTGTTTGTTGATGTGATTGTGTGTTTGTTTGTTGATGTGATGTGTGTGTTTGTTGATGTGATTGTGTGTTTGTGTGTTGATGTGATTGTGTGTTTGTTGATGTTATTGTGTGTGTGTTTGTTGATGTGATTGTGTGTTTGTGTGTTGATTTGATTGTGTGTGTGTTGATGTGATTGTGTGTGTTTGTTGATGTGATTGTGTGTGTTTGTTGATGTGATTGTGTGTTTGTGTGTTGATGTGATTGTGTGTGTGTTGATGTGATTGTGTGTTTGTTTGTTGATGTGATTGTGTGTGTTTGTTGATGTGATTGTGTGTGTGTTTGTTGATGTGATGTGTGTGTGTTTGTTGATGTGATTGTGTGTTGATGTGATGTGTGTGTTTGTTGATGTGATGTGTGTGTGTTTGTTGATGTGATTGTGTGTTTGTGTGTTGATGTGATTGTGTGTGTTTGTTGATGTGATTGTGTGTGTTTGTTGATGTGATTGTGTGTGTTTGTTGATGTGATGTGTGTGTGTTTGTTGATGTGATTGTGTGTTTGTGTGTTGATGTGATGTGTGTGTTTGTTGATGTGATTGTGTGTTTGTGTGTTGATGTGATTGTGTGTGTTTGTTGATGTGATTGTGTGTGTTTGTTGATGTGATGTGTGTGTTTGTTGATGTGATTGTGTGTTTGTGTGTTGATGTGATGTGTGTGTTTGTTGATGTAATTGTGTGTGTGTTTGTTGATGTGATTGTGTGTTGATGTGATGTGTGTGTTTGTTGATGTAATTGTGTGTGTGTTTGTTGATGTGATGTGTGTTTGTTGATGTGATTGTGTGTTTGTTTGTTGATGTGATGTGTGTTTTTGTTGATGTGATTGTGTGTGTTTGTTGATGTGATTGTGTGTGTGTTGATGTGATTGTGTGTGTGTTTGTTGATGTGATGTGTGTGTGTGTTTGTTTGTTGATGTGATTGTGTGTGTGTTGATGTGATTGTGTGTGTTTGTGTGTTGATGTGATTGTGTGTGTTTCTTGATGTTATGTGTGTGTTTGTTTGTTGATGTGATTGTGTGTGTGTTGATGTGATTGTGTGTGTTTGTGTGTTGATGTGATTGTGTGTGTTTCTTGATGTGATGTGTGTGTTTGTTTGTTGATGTGATTGTGTGTGTTTGTTGATGTGTGTGTGTGTTTGTTTGTTGATGTGATTGTGTGTGTGTTGATGTGATTGTGTGTGTTTGTGTGTTGATGTGATTGTGTGTGTTTGTTGATGTGATGTGTGTGTTTGTTTGTTGATGTGATTGTGTGTGTGTTGATGTGTGTGTTACTGTGTGTGTGCAGTACACCACCCTGGACCCCTGCAAGCAGCTGTGGTGCAGCGAGTACAGCAACCCGTTCTACTGTAAGACCAAGAAGGGCCCGGCGCTGCACGGCACCAAGTGTGGACCGGGGAAGGTGGGATTATAATCCAGAACACTTTATTTATGACTTTACTTTTTCTCAGAATTTTGACTTTTCTCAGAAAGTTAAGAATGTGGGCGTGAAGAAGTTGAGTCGTCTGATTTCGACCTCATGCTGTAGTTCCTTTATATTTTAGCATGTAGAGTGTCAGCAAGAGGAAACAGCTAGCGTAGCTTAGCATACAGAGTAACGTGTGTCTGCTCCCTGTCTCCATGGTAACAGCACTGTTTCCGGGGCCTCTGCATGCGTCTGACCCCTGACCTCCTGAAACAAGATGGCGGCTGGGGCCCCTGGAGCCCGTTCGGCCCGTGCTCGCGGAGCTGCGGGGGGGGCGTGCGCTACAGGGCGCACCACTGCGACGCCCCTGCGTGAGTCAGCTGTCAATCATCTCACCAACCAATCAGGAGACACTAAGATTCAATATTCAAGGCTTTTATTCTCATTTGTACAGCAGCTACTGTTTAGATATGCCAATGATAGTCTGAGGTCACAGGCTCCTCCCACAACACAACAGATAACAGTAAATACAATCATAGAGAATAGAAGTAGTGCCAGAAGAGTCTACAAGTGATGAATAATGTGTCAGATGCAAACTGGTGAATGTTATGGATGTTCTTCGTTCAGGTGTTTAACAGTCTATTCTGTTTGTATTCACTTGCACTGCGATCTGTGTTGGAGGAGCCTCAGCTCTGCACTGAGACGTTGCTATCTGTGTTGGAGGAGCCTCAGCTCTGCACTGAGACGTTGCTATCTGTGTTGGAGGAGCCTCAGCTCTGCACTGAGACGTTGCTATCTGTGTTGGAGGAGCCTCAGCTCTGCACTGAGACGTTGCTATCTGTGTTGGAGGAGCCTCAGCTCTGCACTGAGACGTTGCTATCTGTGTTGGAGGAGCCTCAGCTCTGCACTGAGACGTTGCTATCTGTGTTGGAGGAGCCTCAGCTCTGCACTGAGACGTTGCTATCTGTGTTGGAGGAGCCTCAGCTCTGCACTGAGACGTCTCCAGCTGCTGTGTACAGATGACCGATACAAGCCTGTTGTTTCCTCAGGCCCAACAACGGGGGGCGACCCTGCCCCGGGAACAGCTTTGAGTTCCAGGTGTGCCAGCGAGAGGACTGCCCCCCCCTCACAGACTACAGGTGGGGACACACCTGTAGGATTTAATAAATACAGACAAACATTTAGATCAGAGTGAAATAAAGAGTCAAGAACATCATTGAAAATAAAAACTATACTTCTATTATATATATACTATAATAACTAGCATATATTATATTACACAGTGTTGTTATGTATGTAAATACTGTGTGTGTGTGTGTGTGTGTGTGTGTGTGTGTGTGTGTGTGTGTGTGTGTGTGTGTGTGTGTGTGTGTGTGTGTGTGTGTGTGTGTGTGTGTGTGTGTGTGTGTGTGTGTGTGTGTGTGTGTGTGTGTGTGTGTGTGTGTGTCTCAGGGAGGATCAGTGTAAAGTCTGGAACCCGTTCTTCGAACACGAAGGAATCAAACATCACTGGCTTCCTCATCAACATCCCGACCGTAAATACACACAAATACACACTCATAATACACACTGTACACACTCATAATACACACTGTACACACTCATTCCATTCTTCCTGGAACTTCAAGATTATATTAAAGTTTCCTGTGTGTGTGTGTGTGTGTGTGTGTGTGTGTGTGTGTGTGTGTGTGTGTGTGTGTGTGGAATCTGTTATTCTCTCTCCTCTCTTGAACTCTTTAAACTCTGAACATATACGCTCTACGTTGTCTTTCACATTATATTTATAAATGAATATTATTTAATGTTTATATTACATGTATGTACTCTAGCGAAGCTCCTTATAATAGACATGTCTCATGTCCCATGTCTCATGTCTCATGTCCCATGTCTCATGTCCCATGTCCCATGTCCCATGTCTCATGTCCCATGTCTCATGTCCCATGTCCCATGTCCCATGTCTCATCCATGTCCCATGTCCCATGTCTCGTCTCCCTGCAGCGGATGAGCGCTGCCGTCTGTCCTGCGTCTCCCAGGAGACGGCAGCGGTGGTTCTGATGGGCCGCCAGGTGCATGATGGGACGCCGTGCTCCTACAGCGACCCACACAGCGTCTGCGTCCAAGGAGAGTGTGAGGTCTTTATTATTCTGCTTCAGTCACTCTGTCTTTGTCCTGGATCCCAAACCTTAGACCCTCAAGACACATCATGAGGCTCAAGACCCTCAAGACACATCATGAGGCTCAAGACCCTCAAGACACATCATGAGACTCATGACCCTCAAGACACATCATGAGCCTCAAGAGTCTCATGATGTGTCTTGAGGGTCATGGTGTGTCTTGAGGGTCATGATGTGTCTAGAGGGTCTTGAGGCTCATGATGTGTCTTGAGGGTCATGATGTGTCTTGAGGCTCATGATGTGTCTTGAGGGTCATGATGTGTCTAGAGGGTCTTGAGGCTCATGATGTGTCTTGAGGGTCATGATGTGTCTAGAGGGTCTTGAGGGTCATGATGTGTCTTGAGGGTCATGATGTGTCTTGAGAAACTCAAGATTCAATAAAAGGTTTTATCATCATATGAACAAGACCCTCAAGACACATCATGAGGCTCAAGACCCTCAAGAGGCTCATGATGTGTCTTGAGGGTCTTGAGTCTCATGTTCAAATGATGATAAAACCTTTGATTGAGTCTTGAGTTTGAGCATGATCTGTGGGTCGGTCTGGGCGTCACTGCAGATCTCAGAAAGCCTTCATTCGTCCCACAGCGGGACATTCATGGAGTTACAGCTAAAGTGGCATGGCAAGTAAAAAAGGGAAGCAATAATAACGAGTGAGCTAACGTGTTGAATATAATGAGAAGCGCACATTAGTAATAGAATACAAATAAAGCGTAACAAACAGAAGAGGATTAGCGTCAAATAAAAAAAAAATTGTTGGGATGTGACAAAAGATCAGACTTTTGAGATTAAAGTCAGAACTCTTAACTTGTATTTACCTGAGGTCACATCCCTTACCTGAGGTCACATCCCTTACCTGAGATCACATCCCTTACCTGAGGTCACATCCCTTACCTGAGGTCACATCCCTTACCTGAGGTCACATCCCTTACCTGAGGTCACATCCCTTACCTGAGGTCACATCCCCCCACACCACGTGACCCTGATGCTCTTGGTACTTTAATAATCCCAAACTGACATTTTTTCAGGAACAGGAAGTAAACGTCAGTGCAGTTCTTCCTCTGTGCTAATGCTAGTGTCGTCCCCCCAGCATGTGGGCTGTGACGATCAGATCGCCTCCGACCTGCAGGAGGACCGCTGTGGAGTCTGTGGAGGAGACAACTCCAGCTGCAAGATCGTCAAGGGCAACTTCACCCGCAGCACCAGGAAGCCAGGTGACATCACCACGCTAACCTTAGCCACCTTTAGCTTAGCGGTGGTGATGTGAAGTCATGTGACCGTGCTGTAGTTCCTTTATAGCCCAACATTAGCCACCTTTAGCTTAGCGGTGGTGACGTGAAGTCATGTGACCGTGCTGTAGTTCCTTTATAGCCCAACATTAGCCACCTTTAGCTTAGCGGTGGTGACGTGAAGTCATGTGACCGTGCTGTAGTTCCTTTATAGCCCAACATTAGCCTCCTTTAGCTTAGCGGTGGTGACGTGAAGTCATGTGACCGTGCTGTAGTTCCTTTATAGCCCAACATTAGCCACCTTTAGCTTAGTGGTGGTGACGTGAAGTCATGTGACCGTGCTGTAGTTCCTTTATAGCCCAACATTAGCCACCTTTAGCTTAGCGGTGGTGACGTGAAGTCATGTGACCGTGCTGTAGTTCCTTTATAGCCCAACATTAGCCACCTTTAGCTTAGTGGTGGTGACGTGAAGTCATGTGACCGTGCTGTAGTTCCTTTATAGCCCAACATTAGCCACCTTTAGCTTAGCGGTGGTGACATGAAGTCATGTGACCGTACTGTAGTTCCTTTATAGCCCAACATTAGCCACCTTTAGCTTAGCGGTGGTGACGTGAAGTCATGTGACCGTGCTGTAGTTCCTTTATAGCCCAACAATAGCCACCTTTAGGTTAGCGGTGGTGACGTGAAGTCATGTGACCGTGCTGTAGTTCCTTTATAGCCCAACAATAGCCACCTTTAGGTTAGCGGTGGTGACTTGAAGTCATGTGACCGTGCTGTAGTTCCTTTATAGCCCAACAATAGCCACCTTTAGGTTAGCGGTGGTGACTTGAAGTCATGTGACCGTGCTGTAGTTCCTTTATAGCCCAACATTAGCCACCTTTAGCTTAGTGGTGGTGACGTGAAGTCATGTGACCGTGCTGTAGTTCCTTTATAGCCCAACATTAGCCACCTTTAGCTTAGCGGTGGTGACGTGAAGTCATGTGACCGTGCTGTAGTTCCTTTATAGCCCAACATTAGCCACCTTTAGCTTAGTGGTGGTGACGTGAAGTCATGTGACCGTGCTGTAGTTCCTTTATAGCCCAACATTAGCCACCTTTAGCTTAGCGGTGGTGACATGAAGTCATGTGACCGTACTGTAGTTCCTTTATAGCCCAACATTAGCCACCTTTAGCTTAGCGGTGGTGACGTGAAGTCATGTGACCGTGCTGTAGTTCCTTTATAGCCCAACAATAGCCACCTTTAGGTTAGCGGTGGTGACGTGAAGTCATGTGACCGTGCTGTAGTTCCTTTATAGCCCAACATTAGCCTCCTTTAGCTTAGCGATGGTGATGTGAAGTCATGTGACCGTGCTGTAGTTCCTTTATAGCCCAACATTAGCCTCCTTTAGCTTAGCGGTGGTGAGGTCATGTGACCGTGCTGTAGTTCCTTTATAGCCCAACATTAGCCGCCTTTAGCTTAGCGGTGGTCATGTGACCGTGCTGTAGTTCCTTTATAGCCGAACATTAGCCGCCTTTAGCTTAGCGATGGTCATGTGACCGTGCTGTAGTTCCTTTATAGCCCAACATTAGCCACCTTTAGCTTAGCGGTGGTGACGTGAAGTCATGTGACCGTGCTGTAGTTCCTTTATAGCCCAACATTAGCCTCCTTTAGCTTAGCGGTGGTGACGTGAAGTCATGTGACCGTGCTATAGTTCCTTTATAGCCCAACATTAGCCTCCTTTAGCTTAGCGGTGGTGACGTCATGTGACCGTGCTGTAGTTCCTTTATAGCCCAACATTAGCCTCCTTTAGCTTAGCGGTGGTGACGTCATGTGACCATGCTGTAGTTCCTTTATAGCCCAACATTAGCCTCCTTTAGCTTAGCGGTGGTGAGGTGAAGTCATGTGACCGTGCTGTAGTTCCTTTATAGCCCAACATTAGCCTCCTTTAGCTTAGCGGTGGTGACGTGAAGTCATGTGACCGTGCTGTAGTTCCTTTATAGCCCAACATTAGCCTCCTTTAGCTTAGCGGTGGTGACGTCATGTGACCATGCTGTAGTTCCTTTATAGCCCAACATTAGCCACCTTTAGCTTAGCGGTGGTGACATGAAGTCATGTGACCGTGCTGTAGTTCCTTTATAGCCCAACATTAGCCACCTTTAGCTTAGCGGTGGTGACGTGAAGTCATGTGACCGTGCTGTAGTTCCTTTATAGCCCAACATTAGCCACCTTTAGCTTAGCGGTGGTGACGTGAAGTCATGTGACCGTGCTGTAGTTCCTTTATAGCCCAACATTAGCCACCTTTAGCTTAGCGGTGGTGACGTCATGTGACCATGCTGTAGTTCCTTTATAGCCCAACATTAGCCACCTTTAGCTTAGCGGTGGTGACATGAAGTCATGTGACCGTGCTGTAGTTCCTTTATAGCCCAACATTAGCCTCCTTTAGCTTAGCGGTGGTGACGTGAAGTCATGTGACCGTGCTGTAGTTCCTTTATAGCCCAACATTAGCCTCCTTTAGCTTAGCGGTGGTGACGTCATGTGACCATGCTGTAGTTCCTTTATAGCCCAACATTAGCCACCTTTAGCTTAGCGGTGGTGACATGAAGTCATGTGACCGTGCTGTAGTTCCTTTATAGCCCAACATTAGCCACCTTTAGCTTAGCGGTGGTGACGTGAAGTCATGTGACCGTGCTGTAGTTCCTTTATAGCCCAACATTAGCCACCTTTAGCTTAGCGGTGGTGACATGAAGTCATGTGACCGTGCTGTAGTTCCTTTATAGCCCAACATTAGCCACCTTTAGCTTAGCGGTGGTGACGTCATGTGACCATGCTGTAGTTCCTTTATAGCCCAACATTAGCCACCTTTAGCTTAGCGGTGGTGACATGAAGTCATGTGACCGTGCTGTAGTTCCTTTATAGCCCAAAATTAGCCACCTTTAGCTTAGCGGTGGTGACGTCATGTGACCATGTTGTAGTTCCTTTATAGCCCAACATTAGCCACCTTTAGCTTAGCGGTGGTGACGTGAAGTCATGTGACCGTGCTGTAGTTCCTTTATAGCCCAACATTAGCCTCCTTTAGCTTAGCGGTGGTGACGTGAAGTCATGTGACCGTGCTGCAGTTCCTTTATAGCCCAACATTAGCCACCTTTAGCTTAGCGGTGGTGACGTGAAGTCATGTGACCGTGCTGTAGTTCCTTTATAGCCCAACATTAGCCTCCTTTAGCATAGCGGTGGTGACGTGAAGTCATGTGACCGTGCTGTAGTTCTTTTATAGCCCAACATTAGCCACCTTTAGCTTAGCGGTGGTGACGTGAAGTCATGTGACCGTGCTGTAGTTCCTTTATAGCCCAACATTAGCCACCTTTAGCTTAGCGGTGGTGACGTCATGTGACCATGCTGTAGTTCCTTTATAGCCCAACATTAGCCACCTTTAGCTTAGCGGTGGTGACGTCATGTGACCATGCTGTAGTTCCTTTATAGCCCAACATTAGCCACCTTTAGCTTAGCGGTGGTGACATGAAGTCATGTGACCGTGCTGTAGTTCCTTTATAGCCCAACATTAGCCTCCTTTAGCTTAGCGGTGGTGACGTGAAGTCATGTGACCGTGCTGTAGTTCCTTTATAGCCCAACATTAGCCTCCTTTAGCTTAGCGGTGGTGACGTCATGTGACCATGCTGTAGTTCCTTTATAGCCCAACATTAGCCACCTTTAGCTTAGCGGTGGTGACGTGAAGTCATGTGACCGTGCTGTAGTTCCTTTATAGCCCAACATTAGCCTCCTTTAGCTTAGCGGTGGTGACGTGAAGTCATGTGACCGTGCTGCAGTTCCTTTATAGCCCAACATTAGCCACCTTTAGCTTAGCGGTGGTGACGTGAAGTCATGTGAACGTGCTGTAGTTCCTTTATAGCCCAACATTAGCCTCCTTTAGCAGAGCGGTGGTGACGTGAAGTCATGTGACCGTGCTGTAGTTCCTTTATAGCCCAACATTAGCCTCCTTTAGCTTAGCGGTGGTGACGTGAAGTCATGTGACCGTGCTGTAGTTCCTTTATAGCCCAACATTAGCCTCCTTTAGCTTAGCGGTGGTGACGTCATGTGACCATGCTGTAGTTCCTTTATAGCCCAACATTAGCCACCTTTAGTTAGCGGTGGTGACATGAAGTCATGTGACCGTGCTGTAGTTCCTTTATAGCCCAACATTAGCCACCTTTAGCTTAGCGGTGGTGACGTGAAGTCATGTGACCGTGCTGTAGTTCCTTTATAGCCCAACATTAGCCACCTTTAGCTTAGCGGTGGTGACATGAAGTCATGTGACCGTGCTGTAGTTCCTTTATAGCCCAACATTAGCCACCTTTAGCTTAGCGGTGGTGACGTCATGTGACCATGCTGTAGTTCCTTTATAGCCCAACATTAGCCACCTTTAGCTTAGCGGTGGTGACGTGAAGTCATGTGACCGTGCTGTAGTTCCTTTATAGCCCAACATTAGCCTCCTTTAGCTTAGCGGTGGTGACGTGAAGTCATGTGACCGTGCTGTAGTTCCTTTATAGCCCAACATTAGCCACCTTTAGCTTAGCGGTGGTGATGTGAAGTCATGTGACCGTGCTGCAGTTCCTTTATAGCCCAACATTAGCCACCTTTAGCTTAGCGGTGGTGACGTGAAGTCATGTGACCGTGCTGTAGTTCCTTTATAGCCCAACATTAGCCTCCTTTAGCATAGCGGTGGTGACGTGAAGTCATGTGACCGTGCTGTAGTTCCTTTATAGCCCAACATTAGCCTCCTTTAGCTTAGCGGTGGTGACGTGAAGTCATGTGACCGTGCTTTAGTTCCTTTAGCTTTCTACTTCAGAAATCATAAAGTGGGGTTAACACGACCCCTTTTAGACTCACAATTTTTTTCCTACAGGATATCTGAAGATCCTGGAGATCCCGAAAGGAGCTCGACACCTCCTGATCCAGGAGTTCAGAGGGACTCCTCACATCCTGGGTGAGCAGGGGAGGATGAAGGAAGGATCGTCTGTAGTAGGGCTGCTCAATTAATCGTATTTTAATCGCAATTACAATTTTGGCTTGCAACGATTATGAAAACAACATAATTTAAATAAAAGGATTATTTATTTATTTATTTTTTATTGGTTTTTCAGTTGAATTATACTTAAAGTTCAGGGTAATCAACTGTTAAAAAACATACTGTTCAACATTTTTTTTTTCTAAGGACAGAGGGTCTAAGGACAGAGGGTCTAAGGACAGAGGGTCTGAGGACAGAGGGTCTAAGGACAGAGGGTCTGAGGACAGAGGGTCTGAGGACAGAGGGTCTAAGGACAGAGGGTGTCGTATTGTCACTGATATTCTGTACAAACTGTGAAGTCCACTGAGACAAATGTAACATTTGTCTCAGTGGACTTCACAGTTTGTACAGAATATCAGTATGCAAAAAATCCAATAGATATTTATTCATGTGGATTATTTCTATTTTATTTTGTAATTTGTAGGGTGTGGAAAGATTTAAAACTGTGATGTGTGACTCCTATGGAATACCAAAGGTGCCAGAATTAATAAAATTCATAATCGTCAGAAGCATTTAAAAGATACTCACACGCAGGAGGTTTGCAGTGTGCATCATAGCTTGTGCTGGGTTTAGAACGCTCAGAATTGCTAATAAACATGTTTAATTATCTTATATCCAGCGCTGCTGACCCGTATTCATCACATCAGCAACTGCAGATCGCCGAGGTCAAGCTGTAAGCATGAGCAAGAGGAAGGGTGGCAGTGACATTAGACCGTTTTTTGGGCAGCCTCAGAAAAGATATTGGGCTATAAATAAACATTGATTGATTGATTGATTGATTATCGTGATATCAATTATTGACCCAAATAATCGAGATTATGATTTTTGCCATAATCGAGCAGCCCTAGTCTGTAGCTCGTCTTCCTGCTCCAGTTAAACCGAGTGTCTTTATTGTTTCAAGCGATGACCAACACGGAGACCGGTCACCTCTTCCTGAACGCTGAGGCGGAGCTCCCTGAGTCCCGGGTGGTGATAGAGAAGGGGGCGATGTGGGAGTACAGCAACACTGATGAGCAGGAGTCCATCCAGACCACCGGACCCCTGAAGTACGGAGTCCTGCTCATGGTCAGTCCACCAACACCTGAAAACAAGTCCAACAACAACGCCTCACTGAGTCGCAGGCACTTAAAACCCTGTTCTCAAATGTGTTCTGGAGAGAGGTCCTTTGATCTCTTAATGGGATGGGAGAAACATCTGATTGTATTTGTTCGTTAATCAGTAAAAATGCGCCTCCCGTGTTTCTGTCCCTCAGGTTCGTTCCCACGGTGAGTCCAAGGTCACGGTTTCCTACAAATACATCATCCCGGACGGCCTCCAGTCCTCGCTGGAGTCCAACCTGCTGCAGGAGGACGCCATCTTCTACGAGTGGGCGCTGAAGAAGTGGTCTCAGTGCTCCAAGCCCTGTGGGGGAGGTAAACAACGCTGCTGCCGGTTAACATGTGCAGGAAGCGCTAACATGCAGGAAGAGTTAACAAGTACCTGACCGCGGTGCAGGTAGGCGGAGTTTAACGGTGTTTTCTTGTCGCCAGGGAAGCAGTACACGAGGTTCGGCTGCAGGAGGAAAGCTGACGGGGAAATGGTTCAAAGGACGTTCTGCTCCAACATCAACAAACCGAGAGCCATCAGCCGCACCTGCAACACGGAGACCTGCAGCTCGTTACGGTAACACCTGCTGCTCGTCACGGTAACGTCACGGTAACGTCACGGTAACGTCACGGTAACACCTGCAGCTCGTCACTGTAAAAGTAATATGCAAGGGGCGGTTGCAAAGCAGATCCATTATTTTTCCATCCACTTTCTGAATTATTTATAGGTGCGTTTTGGGCGTAACTTGAATCAAAACAAACAAAGTAATTCCCGTCAAAAGCCAGATCCTCTGGTGCGTTGCTGAATACATGGCGGATTCAATCAATTGGAGGATCAGATCAGATAGGAAGTACTTTATTGATCCCAATTTGGGAAATGTTTGCGTTGCAGCAGCATAAAAACACAAGGCAATGTAAATAAGAGAAATTAAAAGACTAGAAATAAACAATCCAAGATATTTCTGAAATAGAAATAAAATAGCATAAAAAAGTAAAAACATATCCATGTGGAAATACAATGATATGATGACACAAGGTTTAAGAGACCCCACGGGTGGATTTAGTTGGCCCTGGTGTTAAGCAGTATTTACATTGTTACTCTACCTATTTTTCTATAAAGTGAAGATGTGTTTACCTACTTTTGATACATGCTCTGATAGAATAACTGTGTGCTGTTGAAAAAACCCAATAAAAAAAGTTTTAAAAAAATGGCTTCTAAAATGGTGCTGTTCCTGCCCCTCAGCTGGGTGACCGGGGAGTGGGAGGACTGCAGCGCCTCCTGTGGTCAGACGGGGTGGCAGCGCCGCTGGGTCGGCTGCCAGCAGGAGGCCAGCGCTGGGAAGCAGCCGCGCTCAGTGCACAGCAAACTGTGTGGAGAAGACCGACCGGAGGGAAAGAGAACCTGCAACCGCACCCCCTGCCCTGCTGCCTGGAGGACTGGACCCTGGACCCCGGTATGCTAAGGGAAGCTAGGGGAATATTCACAAGGATGATTTACCACAAGGGAATGTATAGACTAAGTTATTTCTGGACTATCCCTCACTTCTTTCTGGACTACCTCTCACGTCTTTCTGGACTACCTCTCACTTCTTTCTGGACTACCTGTCACTTCTTTCTGGACTACCTCTCACTTCTTTCTGGACTACCTCTCACTTCTTTCTGGACTACCTCTCACGTCTTTCTGGACTACCTGTCACTTCTTTCTGGACTACCTCTCACGTCTTTCTGGACTACCTCTCACGTCTTTCTGGACTACCTGTCACTTCTTTCTGGACTACCTCTCACTTCTTTCTGGACTACCTCTCACGTCTTTCTGGACTACCTGTCACTTCTTTCTGGACTATCCCTCACTTCTTTCTGGACTCCCTCTCACGTCTTTCTGGACTACCTGTCACTTCTTTCTGGACTACCTCTCACGTCTTTCTGGACTACCTCTCACTTCTTTCTGGACTACATCTCACTTCTTTCTGGACTACCTGTCACTTCTTTCTGGACTACCTCTCACTTCTTTCTGGACTACCTGTCACTTCTTTCTGGACTACCTCTCACGTCTCTCTGGACTACCTCTCACGTCTTTCTGGACTACCTCTCACTTCTTTCTGGACTACATCTCACTTCTTTCTGGACTACCTGTCACTTCTTTCTGGACTACCTCTCACTTCTTTCTGGACTCCCTCTCACGTCTTTCTGGACTACCTGTCACTTCTTTCTGGACTATCCCTCACTTCTTTCTGGACTACCTCTCACGTCTTTCTGGACTACCTCTCACTTCTTTCTGGACTACCTCTCACTTCTTTCTGGACTACCTCTCACGTCTTTCTGCACTACCTCTCACTTCTTTCTGGACTACCTCTCACGTCTTTCTGGACTACCTCTCACTTCTTTCTGGACTCCCTCTCACGTCTTTCTGGACTACCTCTCACTTCTTTCTGGACTACCTCTCACGTCTTTCTGGACTACCTCTCACTTCTTTCTGGACTACCTCTCACTTCTTCCTGGACTACCTCTCACGTCTCTCTGGACTACCTCTCACATCTTTCTGGACTACCTCTCACTTCTTTCTGGACTACCTCTCACTTCTTTCTGGACAACCTCTCACTTCTTTCTGGACTACCTCTCACGTCTCTCTGGACTACGTCTCACGTCTTTCTGGACTACCTCTCACGTCTCTCTGGACTACCTCTCACTTCTTTCTGGACTACCTCTCACGTCTCTCTGGACTACCTCACTTCTTTCTGGACTACCTCTCACGTCTCTCTGGACTACCTCTCACTTCTTTCTGGACTACCTCTCACGTCTTTCTGGACTACCTCTCACGTCTCTCTGGACTACCTTTCACGTCTTTCTGGACTACCTCTCACATCTCTCTGGACTACCTCTCACTTCTTTCTGGACTCCCCCTCACTTCTTTCTGGACTCCCCCTCACTTCTTTCTGGACTACCTCTCACGTCTCTCTGGACTACCTCTCACGTCTCTCTGGACTACCTCACACTTCTTTCTGGACTACCTCTCACGTCTTTCTGGACTCCCCCTCACTTCTTTCTGGACTACCTCTCACGTCTCTCTGGACTACCTCTCACGTCTTTCTGGACAACCTCTCACTTCTTTCTGGACTACCTCTCACTTCTTTCTGGACTACCTCTCACTTCTTTCTGGACTACCTCTCACTTCTTTCTGGACTACCTGTCACTTCTTTCTGGACTACCTCTCACTTCTTTCTGGACTACCTCTCACTTCTTTCTGGACTACCTCTCACTTCTTTCTGGACTACCTGTCACTTCTTTCTGGACTACCTCTCACTTCTTTCTGGACTACATCTCACTTCTTTCTGGACTACCTCTCACGTCTTTCTGGACTACCTCTCACGTCTTTCTGGACTACCTCTCACTTCTTTCTGGACTACCTCTCACTTCTTCCTGGACTACCTCTCACGTCTCTCTGGACTACCTCTCACATCTTTCTGGACTACCTCTCACTTCTTTCTGGACTACCTCTCACTTCTTTCTGGACAACCTCTCACTTCTTTCTGGACTACCTCTCACGTCTCTCTGGACTACGTCTCACGTCTTTCTGGACTACCTCTCACGTCTCTCTGGACTACCTCTCACTTCTTTCTGGACTACCTCTCACGTCTCTCTGGACTACCTCACTTCTTTCTGGACTACCTCTCACGTCTCTCTGGACTACCTCTCACTTCTTTCTGGACTACCTCTCACGTCTTTCTGGACTACCTCTCACGTCTCTCTGGACTACCTTTCACGTCTTTCTGGACTACCTCTCACATCTCTCTGGACTACCTCTCACTTCTTTCTGGACTCCCCCTCACTTCTTTCTGGACTCCCCCTCACTTCTTTCTGGACTACCTCTCACGTCTCTCTGGACTACCTCTCACGTCTCTCTGGACTACCTCACACTTCTTTCTGGACTACCTCTCACGTCTTTCTGGACTCCCCCTCACTTCTTTCTGACTACCTCTCACGTCTCTCTGGACTACCTCTCACGTCTTTCTGGACAACCTCTCACTTCTTTCTGGACTACCTCTCACTTCTTTCTGGACTACCTCTCACTTCTTTCTGGACTACCTCTCACTTCTTTCTGGACTACCTGTCACTTCTTTCTGGACTACCTCTCACTTCTTTCTGGACTACCTCTCACTTCTTTCTGGACTACCTCTCACTTCTTTCTGGACTACCTGTCACTTCTTTCTGGACTACCTCTCACTTCTTTCTGGACTACATCTCACTTCTTTCTGGACTACCTCTCACGTCTTTCTGGACTACCTCTCACGTCTTTCTGGACTACCTCTCACGTCTTTCTGGACTACCTGTCACTTGTTTCTGGACTACCTCTCACTTCTTTCTGGACTACCTCTCACGTCTTTCTGGACTACCTGTCACTTCTTTCTGGATTACCTGTCACTTCTTTCTGGACTACATCTCACTTCTTTCTGGACTACCTCTCACTTCTTTCTGGACTACCTCTCACGTCTTTCTGGACTACCTCTCATGTCTTTCTGGACTACCTGTCACTTCTTTCTGGACTACCTGTCACTTCTTTCTGGACTACCTGTCACTTCTTTCTGGACTACCTCTCACTTATTTCTGTATTACCTCTCAGTTCCTCTTGATCCCTTCTCTGACCTGTCTAAATTCCTTTCGTCTGTCTAGACTACCTCCACCTTTCTGGACTAACTCTACCTTCTTTCTGGTGAATCTCACTTTATCATTTTGTGACTACCTTCTTACTCGTACAGTTACTATGAGTGACAGTTACCCTTTGGAGGTTTGTTGACCCCAAATCCTGATAATTCTAGATTCTGAACATCTGAATCTGATCAGCATGTTTGTGTTTGCAGTGTTCAGTATCCTGTGGAAACGGGACTCAGGAGCGTCAGGTTGTGTGTTCCAGTCCTGGAGGTTCAGCCCAAAACTGCAGCGACCCTCGACCAATCACAACCCGCACCTGCCAGCCCCCTCCTTGTAGCGGTAGGCCTTGACCAATCAGAAGCAAATATAAGTGCACTGACAAAGAGTTGCAGTCTGTGTGTTGTTGTTGCTCACCGCTTGTTTGCCCTGCAGGAGACCAGAAGAACGCCATCATTCAGTGGCTGTCCAGGTCCAACCCAGCCTTCCCAGCTCCAAAGATCTCCTCAAGTAAACACACTCCTCTTCCTCTCTGCATTTATACTTTCTCCCAATTCTTTGGGGCTGACTGTCCATGTTGATCTTCTCTGTCTTCAGGGCAGCGATGCCGTGGTGACCGCTCAGTGTTTTGTCGGATGGAGACGTTGAGCCGGTACTGCTCCATCGCCGGATACCGTAAGATGTGCTGCAAGTCCTGCAGCGAGGGGAACCTCAGCAACTCCACCAACTCTGACAACTCTACCAACTCCTACAACACCACCAACTCCACAAACTCCACCAACTCCACCTATTCTGAAAACTCCACCAACTTTGACAACTCCACCAAATCCACCAACTCTGACAACTCTACC
Organism: Pogonophryne albipinna; assembly: GCA_028583405.1. Classification (NCBI taxonomy): domain Eukaryota; kingdom Metazoa; phylum Chordata; class Actinopteri; order Perciformes; family Artedidraconidae; genus Pogonophryne; species Pogonophryne albipinna. Next base: position 126,810 of record JAPTMU010000323.1, on the reverse strand, counting down.
AACTCCTACAACACCACCAACTCCACAAACTCCACCAACTCTGACAACTCCACCAAATCCACCAACTCTGACAACTCTACCAACTCCTACAACACCACCAACTCCACAAACTCCACCAACTCCACCTATTCTGAAAACTCCACCAACTTTGACAATTCCACATATTCTGACAACTCTACCAACTCTGACAACTCCACCAAATCCACCAACTCTGAAAACTCCACCAACTCCACCAACTCTGAAAACTCCACCAACTCCACCAACTCTGACAACTCCACCTACTCTGACAACTCCACCAACTCCACCTACTCTGACAACTCCACCAACTCCACCTACTCTGACAACTCCACCAACTCCACCTACTCTGACAACTCCACCAACTCTGACAACTCCACCAACTCTGACAACTTTACCAACATCAACTTTAAAGACTCAAGCCACTTCAGCAGCACGTTCCCGTCAACCACCGACAGCAGGTCAGGGTAACCAGGAATACTTTATGTTGTTGATTTGATGACCTTTGCTTTTTGTTTGATTATGATGACGTAGTTGAATATGTTGGTAGGAGGTGATACTTTGAAATTCAGTGCACTAAGCTATGTTTCCACCCAGAAGTTCCTGGTCATTTTCTTTCCAAGGATTTATTTTTCAAGAAACCTTTCATATCCTCAAAAGTATTTCCTGGCTCTTAAAAGTAAGGGAACTCTAGGTGGAAACACAGCTATAGATCAATAACTGCTTTTAAGCTTTTAAGCCGTCCTGATCTCACTGACGCTCTTCTTTTTGTCTTCTTAGTTTGTTTGGTTTAACCACGGAGACCATGACATCAGCGCCCACCTCTTCCTGGACGGACAGCAGCTTCTTCAACAGTATGCCACCCCCCCGCTCTACTGAAACTCCACCCCCGACCAGTGGAAGCAGCACCGACTTTGTGTACGTTGACTACAGCGATTACGACGAATATTCATCCTACGAGGAACCTTCGATTTCCTCTGAAGCTCCTGATGTTATTCCTACTACTACCATTCCGACTACTACTATTCCTACTACTACTACTATTCCTACTACTACTACTACTACTACTACAACCACTACTAGAACCACTACAAGGCGTCCAAGAAGAACTGCTCCACCACATGTATTCAGGAGGAAAACTACCACTACAAGGCGTCCAAGAAGAACTGCTCCACCACATGTATTCAGGAGGAAAACTACCACTACAAGGCATCCTGCTACAACAGAGACAGCTAGCGGTCAAAGTCCGACCCCGGCTTTGTTCAGGACGTCCGCCACAATAATAACACCATCTGTCATCGTTGTTGCCACATCGTCTCCGAACAGGACAACTGGAGGCAGGATCCGTCAAACTAAAACCGAACCAACGTCATCGGCGTCTTCCTTCTTCCAGCTGTCTTCTAAGAAGGAGAACAACTCGGTGGACGAGGTCCCGTATCGGATCGCGGGATTGGACGGAGACCGGGCGCAGCAGAATTACTTTGTGCCGCGGATGCCGCCGGTCCGCGAGCGAACACAAAACAAACGAATCCAGCAGCTTCTGAACGAGAAACGACTGAAAGAACTCCTGCGGCGGAACAGGGAGGGCCGGACTGACAGGAAACCTGCCGGATTGTAAAAAACACTAAATATGTTTTAATCTTCACTTGTGATGACGCATGTCCAGCTTGCTCACTTTCTGCTAACGCTAACGAACTCTCAACGAGAAACAGACTGCAGAACCCGCGAAGCTACCGGCTGTTGATCTCTGGAGGATCACCTTCATCCTTCATTAGTTCACAGTCATGTTTATAACTCAGCTGCCTTTGAATATAGAATCAAATATCTTGAAAGTCTTACCTGTATAAACCCTTCATTCTGCTTCTGGTGTCCAGATGTTTGTACCAAATCGTCCTGTGACTAAATAAAGCAAAGCCTCTTCCAGCAACTTGTGTTAAAGGAACAGTTAGAAATTCACATCTCCTTCTCGTTCTCAGAAAGATGTTGAGACAACTGTCGTTTCTGTGTATTTAATATAAAGCTAAGGCTAGCTAGCTGGGCTCAAGCTAAGCTATCACGTCCGCTAACGCCAACAAACGCCTCCGTCCTGCTGTGTTCACGTCAATCATTTACAGCCGGCAGAGACCTGATACGGACCGTTAAAGGTACGGTACGTTTAGTTTGAAAAGCAGTCAGGAAAGCAAAGTTAGGTTTTCAGTAAAAGTATCCATGGAATAAATTCTCAGTTGTATTTTGAATATCCTCTGGGCATCAGAGATTATTCAACATGATGTATGAATAATATTCATACTAAAGACATACATTAGGTTTGATGTTAATGTTGGAAACAGAGTTTAACAGCTGGCCGATGGTTGGTTGATATTTGAAGCAGTCTTATAAATACATCACTTCATGAAGGTACGAATGACACTGGTCCATATTAAACATTAAACTATACTAAAGGTTCAAACACGCAGAACTGATATCATTTGATATGATATATTTTATTATTTTATAGATAGTGTGTGTGTAAAAACACAGGTTGCATATTTCATCATGTTTCAAAACCAAGCAGTAATGAAGAGACGTTTAGAAATGTTTTCAAGAATTAAACAAATAAATGATTCCCCCATTTGAATGTAATGCATCCAATAATGTAAATACTGTATATCATTCTGCTCAATGACTGCTCAAAGTATATTTTTATGCTGCTTACCTTCACCTTGAAAGGTTATTGATGTATTACTACAAGCAGTATTTAACTTTACATTCTGATCTTGTTTATCTTTGTCTGGTTACATGTACACAGACTCCTGCTGCACGACCTCTCTGACAACATTCATTACATTAGCTTATTGTATTTATCTGACATGTTTATATCTCACTTCTCCTGCATTACTTTCACATTGGTCTGCAACTTATCTGTTCTGTTTCATTTCTAATCTGTTCCCTGCTCTAAAATGTTCTTGCATTATTTTTTTATAGTATTTGTATATGCTTTATTATTTTGTGTCTTATATATATATATTTATTTATGTTGCAGATTTTCATTGTATATATTATCTACACTATAGCTGCTGCGCATCTGATGATTAAGCCTTTGGATCTTTGCAGGTAGACAGGGTAGGTGCCTGTAAGGCTGACTCCGGGCTGCAAACCCTCTGAATGGTTGCCTGTCAGTCTGAACTCAGGTCTATTAAACCCTCCTCCCGTCCTTGACACCAGAAGCTAACATGGCGGCTGCAGCGGTCAGAAGTATCGGCTCCTCTTTGGGCAGGAATCTGCGGGAGATCCGCCTCCATCTCTGCCAGACCTCTGGAGCCAGTCAGGGGGCGAGGTGAGCTGCGAGCCGGGCCTCAGAGCCGTGATCTGCCGCTAACATAGAACCAGGGATATACTCTGCCTGTTAGCTTAGCATTAGCATTCCCCTAGAGAATGACCCAATAACAGAGCTGACAGCTAACAGAGCTAACAGTAAACAGAGCTGACTGCTAACAGAGCTAACAGTAAACAGAGCTGACTGCTAACAGAGCTAACAGTAAACAGAGCTGACTGCTAACAGAGCTAACAGCTAACAGAGGTAACAGAGCTGACAGCAAACACAGCTAACACCGCTGTCAGAGGTAACAGCTAACAGAGGTAACAGCTAACAGAGGTAACAGTAAACAGAGCTAACAGCTAACACAGGTTACAGAGGTAACAGCTAACAGAGCTAACAGCTAACAGAGGTAACACAGATTGCAGAGGTAACACAGCTAACAGAGGTAACACAGGTTACAGAGGTAACACAGCTAGCAGAGGTAACACAGATTGCAGAGGTAACACAGCTAACAGAGGTAACACAGATTACAGAGGTAACACAGGTCGCAGAGCTAACAGAGGTAACAGCTAACAGAGGTAACACAGCTAACAGCTAACAGAGGTAACACAGCTAGCAGAGGTAACACAGGTCGCAGAGGTAACACAGCTAACAGAGGTAACACAGGTCGCAGAGGTAACACAGGTCGCAGAGGTAACAGAGGTAACACAGGTCGCAGAGGTAACACAGGTCGCAGAGGTAACACAGGTCGCAGAGGTAACACAGCTAACAGAGGTAACACAGGTCGCAGAGGTAACACAGGTCACAGAGGTAACACAGGTCGCAGAGGTAACACAGGTCGCAGAGGTAACACAGCTAACAGAGGTAACACAGGTCGCAGAGGTAACACAGCTAACAGAGGTAACACAGCTAACAGAGGTAACACAGGTTACAGAGGTAACACAGGTCGCAGAGGTAACACAGGTCGCAGAGGTAACACAGCTAACAGAGGTAACACAGGTCGCAGAGGTAACACAGGTTACAGAGGTAACAGAGGTAACACAGCTAACAGAGGTAACACAGGTTACAGAGGTAACACAGGTTACAGAGGTAACAGAGGTAACACAGCTAACAGAGGTAACACAGCTAACAGAGGTAACACAGGTTACAGAGGTAACACAGCTAACAGAGGTAACACAGGTTACAGAGGTAACACAGGTTACAGAGGTAACACAGGTTACAGAGGTAACACAGGTTACAGAGGTAACAGAGGTAACACAGCTAACAGAGGTAACACAGCTAACAGAGGTAACACAGGTTACAGAGGTAACACAGCTAACAGAGGTAACACAGGTTACAGAGGTAACACAGCTAACAGAGGTAACACAGGTTACAGAGGTAACACAGGTTACAGAGGTAACACAGCTAACAGAGGTAACACAGGTTACAGAGGTAACACAGGTCGCAGAGGTAACACAGGTCGCAGAGGTAACACAGCTAACAGAGGTAACACAGGTCGCAGAGGTAACACAGGTAACAGAGGTAACAGAGGTAACACAGCTAACAGAGGTAACACAGATTGCAGAGGTAACACAGCTAACAGAGGTAACAGTTAACATTGTTAACTGTTACCTCTGTTTACTGTAACCTCTGTGACCTGTGTTACGGTTCACAAACATTTCGGTTTGGTACGTACCTCGGTTTTTAGGTCACGGTTCGGTTCGGTACGTTTTCGGTACAGCAGAAAAAATTATCACAAAATATATATATATTTTTTTTAATTATTATTAAACTGTGAATAATGTATTCACTCAAATAAATACAAAATATAATAAAATAAACATTAAGGTGCAGCTTTTCGATGAACTGAAATAATCTGTATATGATCTGTACTGCACCTAAGCAGCCAGTTTGACATTAGGACTTGCTTGTCATTGTGTTTTCATGTTGTTCTAAAGAAAGATGAACTTGTCCACATTGCTTGCTGAAAGGGCAGATCTGCTGGCACTAACAATGCCTCCTGCTGTGGAGAACACCCTCTCTCTAGGGACAGAGGTAGCACAGCCAGGTAGCGCTTTGCTAACATGGCAACATAAGGATACTTGGCGTTTGTAATAGCTTTGGCTCGGTCTGAACTCTCTGCGAGTGGTGGAGGCTTACATGCTAGCTGGAGTTGGGTTTGCACTTCAGTCTTTGTTCTTTTGGTACCGGTGATATTCACGTTCGGGTGATGCCTTTTACCAATGTTAGTTGAACAATGCCGACAAACAGCTTTGGTTCGGTCCACCTGTCTTTGTCCGTCATCCTTGTTCGTAACTGCGAAGCCAAAATGTTCGCAAACCGGAGACTTCAATGATGCTGGAGGACTTTCAGCTCTACTTGATCTGCGTTCGCCATTTCGACAGTTCCTCAAATTACTGACTACATTTGAACGCATCCCTGTGACCAGCTCTCATAGTATGCCTCTCGTCCAATGAAATGACTTGCTCGCTCTATGACGCGTTGAACACAATGTGAGCAAATTACTCTGAATGCTGCGACGCAGCACCTGAGATTACTTCCAACAAGTTGTTCACGTTCTCAATTTTTTACGTTTAACGTTATATTCGTTCGGTACACATGTGTACCGAACATTCGGTACATGAATGTTCGGTACATGTGTACCGAACATTCGGTGTACATGTGTACCGAACATTCGGTACACATGTGTACCGAATGTTCGGTACACATGTGTACCGAATGTTCGGTACACATGTACCGAACATTCGGTACGGGTACGTATACCGTTACACCCCTAGTTAACATCAATGTAGTAATGTGTATTTTATGTGTATTTATGTGTATTCACAGGGACTTTGTGGAGCAGCATTATGTTTCTCTGAAGACGTCCAACCCAGACTTCCCGATCCGGATCAGAGAGTGTTCTGGAGTCCAGGCCCGGCTCTGGGCGCGCTACGGTACCACTGCTATATTACACTAGCTCTACTTCTACAGCCCTGTTTTTAATACTGTGGAGATAATAACATGTATAAATACACAGATACTTCAGCATCAATCACCCTGTGGAGATAATAACATGTATAAATACACAGATACATCAGCATCAATCACACTGTGGAGATAATAACATGTATAAATACACAGATACTTCAGCATCATTCACCCTGTGGAGATAATAACATGTATAAATACACAGATACTTCAGCATCAATCACACTGTGGAGATAATAACATGTATAAATACACAGATACTTAAGCATCAATCACCCTGTGGAGATAATAACATGTATAAATACACTAATACTTCAGCATCAATCACGCTGTGGAGATAATAACATGTATAAATACACTAATACTTCAGCATCAATCACGCTGTGGAGATAATAACATGTATAAATACACAGATACTTCAGCATCAATCACCCTGTGGAGATAATAACATGTATAAATACACAGATACTTCAGCATCAATCACCCTGTGGAGATAATAACATGTATAAATACACAGATACTTAAGCATCAATCACCCTGTGGAGATAATAACATGTATAAATACACTAATACTTCAGCATCAATCACGCTGTGGAGATAATAACATGTATAAATACACAGATACTTCAGCATCATTCACCCTGTGGAGATAATAACATGTATAAATACACAGATACTTCAGCATCAATCACCCTGTGGAGATAATAACATGTATAAATACACAGATACATCACCATCAATCACCCTGTGGAGATAATAACATGTATAAATACACAGATACTTCAGCATCAATCACCCTGTGGAGATAATAACATGTATAAATACACAGATACTTCAGCATCAATCACGCTGTGGAGATAATAACATGTATAAATACACAGATACTTCAGCATCAATCTCGCTGTGGAGATAATAACATGTATAAATACACAGATACTTCAGCATCAATCACCCTGTGGAGATAATAACATATATAAATACACAGATACATCAGCATCAATCACCCTGTGGAGATAATAACATGTATAAATACACAGATACATCACCATCAATCACCCTGTGGAGATAATAACATGTATAAATACACAGATACTTCAGCATCAATCACCCTGTGGAGATAATAACATGTATAAATACACAGATACTTAAGCATCAATCACCCTGTGGAGATAATAACATGTATAAATACACAGATACTTCAGCATCAATCACCCTGTGGAGATAATAACATGTATAAATACACAGATACTTAAGCATCAATCACCCTGTGGAGATAATAACATGTATAAATACACTAATACTTCAGCATCAATCACGCTGTGGAGATAATAACATGTATAAATACACTAATACTTCAGCATCAATCACGCTGTGGAGATAATAACATGTATAAATACACAGATACTTCAGCATCAATCACCCTGTGGAGATAATAACATGTATAAATACACAGATACTTCAGCATCAATCACCCTGTGGAGATAATAACATGTATAAATACACAGATACTTCAGCATCAATCACCCTGTGGAGATAATAACATGTATAAATACACAGATACTTAAGCATCAATCACCCTGTGGAGATAATAACATGTATAAATACACTAATACTTCAGCATCAATCACGCTGTGGAGATAATAACATGTATAAATACACTAATACTTCAGCATCAATCACCCTGTGGAGATAATAACATGTATAAATACACAGATACTTAAGCATCAATCACCCTGTGGAGATAATAACATGTATAAATACACTAATACTTCAGCATCAATCACGCTGTGGAGATAATAACATGTATAAATACACTAATACTTCAGCATCAATCACGCTGTGGAGATAATAATATGTATAAATACACAGATACTTCAGCATCAATCACCCTGTGGAGATAATAACATGTATAAATACACAGATACTTAAGCATCAATCACCCTGTGGAGATAATAACATGTATAAATACACTAATACTTCAGCATCAATCACGCTGTGGAGATAATAACATGTATAAATACACTAATACTTCAGCATCAATCACGCTGTGGAGATAATAATATGTATAAATACACAGATACTTCAGCATCAATCACCCTGTGGAGATAATAACATGTATAAATACACAGATACTTAAGCATCAATCACCCTGTGGAGATAATAACATGTATAAATACACTAATACTTCAGCATCAATCACGCTGTGGAGATAATAACATGTATAAATACACAGATACTTCAGCATCAATCACCCTGTGGAGATAATAACATGTATAAATACACAGATACTTAAGCATCAATCACCCTGTGGAGATAATAACATGTATAAATACACTAATACTTCAGCATCAATCACGCTGTGGAGATAATAACATGTATAAATACACAGATACTTCAGCATCAATCACCCTGTGGAGATAATAACATGTATAAATACACAGATACTTCAGCATCAATCACCCTGTGGAGATAATAACATGTATAAATACACAGATACTTCAGCATCAATCACCCTGTGGAGATAATAACATGTATAAATACACTAATACTTCAGCATCAATCACGCTGTGGAGATAATAACATGTATAAATACACAGATACTTCAGCATCAATCACGCTGTGGAGATAATAACATGTATAAATACACAGATACTTCAGCATCAATCACCCTGTGGAGATAATAACATGTATAAATACACAGATACTTCAGCATCAATCACCCTGTGGAGATAATAACATGTATAAATACACAGATACTTCAGCATCAATCACCCTGTGGAGATAATAACATGTATAAATACACAGATACTTAAGCATCAATCACCCTGTGGAGATAATAACATGTATAAATACACTAATACTTCAGCATCAATCACGCTGTGGAGATAATAACATGTATAAATACACTAGATACTTCAGCATCAATCACCCTGTGGAGATAATAACATGTATAAATACACAGATACTTCAGCATCAATCACCCTGTGGAGATAATAACATGTATAAATACACTAGATACTTCAGCATCAATCACGCTGTGGAGATAATAACATGTATAAATACACTAATACTTCAGCATCAATCACGCTGTGGAGATAATAATATGTATAAATACACAGATACTTCAGCATCAATCACCCTGTGGAGATAATAACATGTATAAATACACAGATACTTAAGCATCAATCACCCCTGTGGAGATAATAACATGTATAAATACACAGATACTTCAGCATCAATCACCGCTGTGGAGATAATAACATGTATAAATACACTAGATACTTCAGCATCAATCACGCTGTGGAGATAATAATATGTATAAATACACAGATACTTCAGCATCAATCACGCCTGTGGAGATAATAACATGTATAAATACACAGATACTTCAGCATCAATCACCCTGTGGAGATAATAACATGTATAATACACTAATACTTCAGCATCAATCACCCTGTGGAGATAATAACATGTATAAATACACAGATACTTCAGCATCAATCACCCTGTGGAGATAATAAACATGTATAAAATACACAGATACTTCAGCATCAATCACCCTGTGGAGATAATAACATGTATAAATACACAGATACTTCAGCATCAATCACCCTGTGGAGATAATAACATGTATAAATACACAGATACTTCAGCATCAATCACCCTGTGGAGATAATAACATGTATAAATACACAGATACTTCAGCATCAATCACACTGTGGAGATAATAACATGTATAAATACACAGATACTTCAGCATCAATCACCCTGTGGAGATAATAACATGTATAAATACACAGATACTTCAGCATCAATCACCCTGTGGAGATAATAACATGTATAAATACACAGATACTTCAGCATCAATCACCCTGTGGAGATAATAACATGTATAAATACACAGATACTTCAGCATCAATCACCCTGTGGAGATAATAACATGTATAAATACACAGATACTTCAGCATCAATCACACTGTGGAGATAATAACATGTATAAATACACAGATACTTCAGCATCAATCACCCTGTGGAGATAATAACATGTATAAATACACAGATACTTCAGCATCAATCACACTGTGGAGATAATAACATGTATAAATACACAGATACTTCAGCATCAATCACCCTGTGGAGATAATAACATGTATAAATACACAGATACATCAGCATCAATCACACTGTGGAGATAATAACATGTATAAATACACAGATACTTCAGCATCAATCACACTGTGGAGATAATAACATGTATAAATACACAGATACATCAGCATCAATCACCCTGTGGAGATAATAACATGTATAAATACACAGATACTTCAGCATCAATCACACTGTGGAGATAATAACATGTATAAATACACAGATACTTCAGCATCAATCACGCTGTGGAGATAATAACATGTATAAATACACAGATACTTCAGCATCAATCACGCTGTGGAGATAATAACATGTATAAATACACAGATACTTCAGCATCAATCACACTGTGGAGATAATAACATGTATAAATACACAGATACTTCAGCATCAATCACACTGTGGAGATAATAACATGTATAAATACACAGATACTTCAGCATCAATCACGCTGTGGAGATAATAACATGTATAAATACACAGATACTTCAGCATCAATCACACTGTGGAGATAATAACATGTATAAATACACAGATACTTCAGCATCAATCACCCTGTGGAGATAATAACATGTATAAATACACTAATACTTCAGCATCAATCACGCTGTGGAGATAATAACATGTATAAATACACAGATACATCAGCATCAATCACACTGTGGAGATAATAACATGTATAAATACACAGATACTTCAGCATCAATCACACTGTGGAGATAATAACATGTATAAATACACAGATACATTCAGCATCAATCACACTGTGGAGATAATAACATGTATAAATACACAGATACTTCAGCATCAATCACCCTGTGGAGATAATAACATGTATAAATACACAGATACATCAGCATCAATCACAGCTGTGGAGATAATAACATGTATAAATACACAGATACTTCAGCATCAATCACACTGTGGAGATAATAACATGTATAAATACACAGATACTTCAGCATCAATCACCCTGTGGAGATAATAACATGTATAAATACACAGATACTTCAGCATCAATCACACTGTGGAGATAATAACATGTATAAATACACAGATACTTCAGCATCAATCACACTGTGGAAATAATAACATGTATAAATACACAGATACATCAGCATCAATCACCCTGTGGAGATAATAACATGTATAAATACACAGATACTTCAGCATCAATCACGCTGTGGAGATAATAACATGTATAAATACACAGATACATCAGCATCAATCACGCTGTGGAGATAATAACATGTATAAATACACAGTTACTTCAGCATCAATCACCCTGTGGAGATAATAACATGTATAAATACACAGATACTTCAGCATCAATCACGCTGTGGAGATAATAACATGTATAAATACACAGATACATCACCATCAATCACCCTGTGGAGATAATAACATGTATAAATACACAGTTACTTCAGCATCAATCACCCTGTGGAGATAATAACATGTATAAATACACAGATACTTCAGCATCAATCACACTGTGGAGATAATAACATGTATAAATACACAGATACTTCAGCATCAATCACGCTGTGGAGATAATAACATGTATAAATACACAGATACTTCAGCATCAATCACGCTGTGGAGATAATAACATGTATAAATACACAGATACTTCAGCATCAATCACCCTGTGGAGATAATAACATGTATAAATACACAGATACTTCAGCATCAATCACACTGTGGAGATAATAACATGTATAAATACACAGATACTTCAGCATCAATCACCCTGTGGAGATAATAACATGTATAAATACACAGATACTTCAGCATCAATCACCCTGTGGAGATAATAACATGTATAAATACACAGATACTTCAGCATCAATCACCCTGTGGAGATAATAACATGTATAAATACACAGATACTTCAGCATCAATCACGCTGTGGAGATAATAACATGTATAAATACACAGATACTTCAGCATCAATCACCCTGTGGAGATAATAACATGTATAAATACACAGATACTTCAGCATCAATCACCCTGTGGAGATAATAACATGTATAAATACACAGATACATCAGCATCAATCACACTGTGGAGATAATAACATGTATAAATACACAGATACTTCAGCATCAATCACCCTGTGGAGATAATAACATGTATAAATACACAGATACTTCAGCATCAATCACGCTGTGGAGATAATAACATGTATAAATACACAGATACTTCAGCATCAATCACCCTGTGGAGATAATAACATGTATAAATACACAGATACTTCAGCATCAATCACCCTGTGGAGATAATAACATGTATAAATACACAGATACATCAGCATCAATCACCCTGTGGAGATAATAACATGTATAAATACACAGATACTTCAGCATCAATCACACTGTGGAGATAATAACATGTATAAATACACAGATACATCAGCATCAATCACCCTGTGGAGATAATAACATGTATAAATACACAGATACATCAGCATCAATCACCCTGTGGAGATAATAACATGTATAAATACACAGATACATCAGCATCAATCACACTGTGGAGATAATAACATGTATAAATACACAGATACATCAGCATCAATCACCCTGTGGAGATAATAACATGTATAAATACACAGATACTTCAGCATCAATCACGCTGTGGAGATAATAACATGTATAAATACACAGATACTTCAGCAACAATCACGCTGTGGAGATAATAACATGTATAAATACACAGATACTTCAGCATCAATCACCCTGTGGAGATAATAACATGTATAAATACACAGATACTTCAGCATCATTCACCCTGTGGAGATAATAACATGTATAAATACACAGATACTTCAGCATCAATCACGCTGTGGAGATAATAACATGTATAAATACACAGATACTTCAGCATCAATCACGCTGTGGAGATAATAACATGTATAAATACACAGATACTTAAGCATCAATCACCCTGTGGAGATAATAACAAATATATATAAAAATATGTATATCCTATAAATACACAATCAGCAGAACATTTATACAGATGCACACATTAAGATAAAAGCACAACAATCAATTAATACCAGATACCACTCACTTCAAAGTCTCAGTGCAGAGCGTCCGCAGCAGCGTGACAAGGGTCTGAGGGTCTGAGGGTCTGAGAGTCTGAGGGTCTGAGAGTCAGAGAGTCTGAGGGTCTGAGGGTCTGAGGGTCAGAGAGTCTGAGGGTCAGAGAGTCTGAGGGTCAGAGAGTCTGAGGGTCTGAGGGTCAGAGAGTCTGAGGGTCAGAGAGTCTGAGGGTCAGAGAGTCTGAGGGTCAGAGAGTCTGAGGGTCAGAGAGTCTGAGAGTCTGAGGGTCAGAGAGTCTGAGAGTCTGAGGGTCAGAGAGTCAGAGAGTCTGAGGGTCAGAGAGTCTGAGGGTCAGAGAGTCTGAGGGTCAGAGAGTCTGAGGGTCAGAGAGTCTGAGGGTCAGAGAGTCTGAGGGTCAGAGAGTCTGAGAGTCTGAGGGTCAGAGAGTCTGAGGGTCAGAGAGTCTTAGGGTCTGAGAGTCTGAGGGTCAGAGAGTCTGAGAGTCTGAGGGTCTGAGAGTCTGAGAGTCTGAGGGTCTGAGAGTCTGAGGGTCTGAGAGTCTGAGAGTCTGAGGGTCTGAGAGTCTGAGAGTCTGAGGGTCAGAGAGTCAGAGAGTCAGAGAGTCTGAGGGTCTGAGGGTCAGAGAGTCTGAGGGTCAGAGAGTCTGAGAGTCTGAGGGTCAGAGAGTCTGAGAGTCTGAGGGTCAGAGAGTCAGAGAGTCTGAGGGTCAGAGAGTCTGAGGGTCAGAGAGTCTGAGGGTCAGAGAGTCTGAGGGTCAGAGAGTCTGAGGGTCAGAGAGTCTGAGAGTCTGAGGGTCAGAGAGTCTGAGGGTCAGAGAGTCTGAGAGTCTGAGGGTCAGAGAGTCTGAGGGTCAGAGAGTCTGAGAGTCAGAGAGTCTGAGGGTCTGAGGGTCAGAGAGTCTGAGGGTCAGAGAGTCTGAGGGTCAGAGAGTCTGAGGGTCTGAGGGTCAGAGAGTCAGAGAGTCAGAGAGTCTGAGGGTCTGAGGGTCAGAGAGTCTGAGGGTCAGAGAGTCTGAGGGTCAGAGAGTCTGAGGGTCTGAGGGTCAGAGAGTCTGAGGGTCAGAGAGTCTGAGAGTCTGAGGGTCAGAGAGTCTGAGAGTCTGAGGGTCAGAGAGTCAGAGAGTCTGAGGGTCAGAGAGTCTGAGGGTCAGAGAGTCTGAGGGTCAGAGAGTCTGAGAGTCTGAGGGTCAGAGAGTCTGAGGGTCAGAGAGTCTGAGGGTCAGAGAGTCTGAGAGTCTGAGGGTCAGAGAGTCTGAGGGTCAGAGAGTCTTAGGGTCAGAGAGTCTGAGAGTCTGAGGGTCAGAGAGTCTGAGAGTCTGAGGGTCTGAGAGTCTGAGAGTCTGAGGGTCTGAGAGTCTGAGGGTCTGAGAGTCTGAGAGTCTGAGAGTCTGAGAGTCTGAGGGTCTGAGAGTCTGAGAGTCTAATGCGGCTTTCACACCAGCGCTTTTCCCTTTCTAGCTCCGAGCGGGAGCTTTTCTGGTTCAGCTCCGGTTTCCCTTTTCTGCTCCCGCTCTGTTCACACCGCCCAGAGCCCGACTGGTGCTGCCGCTGCTGCGTGATGACGTCACCGTTTACATCGCTGATTTGCTCCCCAACGGCGTTACGGCGCTCACAACAACAACAACAACAACAACAATGGGGAACTGCGTCGGGTCGATGATCGTGTTGCTTTTAATCACACGAAGCCAGATTAAATAAAATAACGACTTCTCCAACCTTATGCTTTTCTCCAGAGTGCCGTGGTTCATTGTTTATTAATGTGTTTCTGCAGCATTTACCGACCGCTGCAGTGTTGGCTGCTCTTCCACGGGAGTTTATTCTCCCGTTAGCTCCCGGTTAGCTCACACTGCAGCGGCCGCTCTAAAGTATTCACTGTCCGACTCACACAAGCAGCTGATACATATCCCCAGTTCCCCTTAAGTGAATGTGTGTCAGTCTGAATTCACGCTGTTTGGCATCACAACGCTGTTATGAAAGTTTCTCTGGTATAAAATGGGTGATGTTAGCATAGCAACCGAAGCTAAACTGACTACTTGCTATTGCTATCCTATTGTGGCATAAACCGTTTTCTACAGGCACATTTTACCGGCGTATTTTTATTATGATTCTACTTGTGATAGTCGGACACGACAACCTGTGCAGCCCATGTATTGATTTCATCCGATAGCTGCTATAATACAAAACGTCTGCCTCTCTCCACAATGATCAATAACAGTGAACGGATGGTCAAAGTAAGGTACAGATAAACAGAACCACACGCAGCCTGGTTAGTGTTGCCTGACTTTATAAAGTGTGTTTATAAGCACTACTGCTTGTAGGCAGGCATGACAGTCGACCCATGTTCAGGGGAGGTGGGTTTAGTTTCCTGCACGCCTCGACGTAAGGGAGACGTAAGCGACGCCACCTCTTAGCTCCGAAGCTCTTGCCTCTAGACCGACAATTTTTAGGAGCTGGAAGTGAACCGGATTCTGGAGCTAAGAGGCGGCGCCGCTGCGGTGTGAACAGGAAAAAACGGCTCTTTTCAGCTCCAGCTCCGAGCCGGAGCTGGAGCTGAAAACGCGTTGGTGTGAAAGGGGTCTGAGAGTCTGAGACTCTGAGGGTCAGAGAGTCTGAGGGTCTGAGGGTCTGAGGGTCTGAGAGTCTGAGAGTCTGAGAGTCTGAGAGTCTGAGGGTCTGAGGGTCTGAGGGTCTTAGAGTCTGAGGGTCTTAGAGTCTGAGGGTCTGAGGGTCTGAGAGTCTGAGGGTCGTAGAGTCTGGGGGTCAGAGAGTCTGAGAGTCTGAGGGTCTTAGAGTCTGAGGGTCTGAGAGTCTGAGAGTCTGAGGGTCTGAGAGTCTGAGAGTCTGAGAGTCTGAGAGTCTGAGGGTCTGAGAGTCTGAGAGTCTGAGGGTCTGAGAGTCTGAGGGTCTGAGAGTCAGAGAGTCTGAGGGTCTTATGGCGCGTTTCCACTGCAGGCCTCGCTCGGCCTCGCTCGGTTTGGTTAGGCCTTATTAGGCCCGGCTCACTTTAATGCTGCGCTTCCATTACAGTTTAGGAACTGGGGTAGTTACTATAGTAACGCAGTGTAGGCGGAGCCGTGACGTCATCTTCAATGAGAGCCCCAGAAAAACAACACAGCCGTTAGCTCTTAGCACTCAGAGCTCACAGCTCCTCATATCTGTTCAGAAACTAGACAAAAGTTAAACAAGTACAAACCACAGACTGTCTGTGTCATGGAGAATACAGTCGCTGGTTTGTTTATGTCTGGAGGCCGTTGTTGTGAGTGTGGACGGTCGGAGCATATATAACGTTAGCTTAGCCAAGCTCCATTTAGAAAGCACGCATTTTAAAAGGTGTTTCTCTGCCGTCTGTCTGCAGACTTGTCAAAGCATTAATTCATGGTTCTTACTAACCGGTATCAGTGTGTTGTTACTAACCGGTATCAGTGTGTTGTTACTAACCGGTATCAGTAT
Organism: Pogonophryne albipinna; assembly: GCA_028583405.1. Taxonomy (NCBI): domain Eukaryota; kingdom Metazoa; phylum Chordata; class Actinopteri; order Perciformes; family Artedidraconidae; genus Pogonophryne; species Pogonophryne albipinna. The sequence continues at coordinate 109,858 of JAPTMU010000323.1, read as the reverse complement.
GTTGTTACTAACCGGTATCAGTATGTTGTTACTAACCGGTATCAGTATGTTGTTACTAACCGGTATCAGTATGTTGTTACTAACCGGTATCAGTATGTTGTTACTAACCGGCAGGGTAGGATTTTCACGGCGGCCACGACGGCCATGGCCGTCGTAGCCCCTCGGTCTGGCCGTGAAGCCCCACAAATAATTGTACGTCCTACGGCCACCATGGCCTGTGTGCCCCTGATACTGTTAAAATCTCAAAGTTGCTTTAAAAGTGACAGAACAGTGTTTTCTGAACTGCATTATGCTGCGTTCACAACGGACGTGATGCGAATATTCTCATCGCTCTAACCGCTGGAGTTTCACCGCGGCTGTCAGCTGTTTACTCCTGTCATTCAAACAGAACGCGCTGGAGAGGGGGCGGGGCTTATTTCCATGTAAATACTGTGGTGGAAACCAACTGCGACAACATGAACATATTTGACCGTGATTTATTTTAATACACGTTTCAAAATGATGCCGAAGTAACTAAATACTGATACCGGTTAGTAAAAAACATGAATTAATGCTTTGACAAGTCTGCAGATAAGACAGCAAGCGAGAAACCTTTTAAAATGCGTGTTTTCTGAATGGATCAATCAGGCTAAACTAACCTGTAGCTGCTCCGTCCACACTCACAACAACGTCCTAAAGACAGAATTAAAGCAGCGATTGTATTCGCCATGACAGTCTGTGGTTTGTACATGTTTAACTTTTGTCCAGTTTCTGACCAGAGCTGTGAGGAGTTGATTAAAGATACTCTCGTACACACACACACACACACGCACACACGCGCACACACTGCTGAATGATGTATGTGCAGAGTTTGTCCCTTGAAGGCTGTTTCTTCTGCTCTGAAATGGAATATATTTGTTACATATTAATAGAATTTTAGATTTTTTGATTTGATTTTGGATTTGTGAATTGGAGAAGTAGTAGATGGAAAACATACCAAACACTAATTATTCAAAGTAAATTATTTTTATTTTATATACGGTAATACTAAGGAGGCATAGGCCTATATGATGATATCATGTTTGACATTATTGATATTAAAAAAGTGATTTGTTTTCCATGTCATTCGTGTGTTTTTCTTATAAAAAAGTGAAGTTATTTATTTGCAAGCTCCAAATCCAAATGTTTCCCTCATTGGCCTTTGTGCCCTGGCATGTGGCCTTTGCGCCCTGAAAAAATGTGTAACACCAAAGGCCAAATGGCCTTGCCCCTAAAATGACGAAATTCCAAGCCTGCTAACCGGTATCAGTATGTTGTTACTAACCGGTATCAGTATGTTGTTACTAACCGGTATCAGTGTGTTGTTACTAACCGGTATCAGTGTGTTGTTACTAACCGGTATCAGTATGTTGTTACTAACCGGTATCAGTATGTTGTTACTAACCGGTATCAGTATGTTGTTACTAACCGGTATCAGTGTGTTGTTACTAACCGGTATCAGTATGTTGTTACTAACCGGTATCAGTATGTTGTTACTAACCGGTATCAGTATGTTGTTACTAACCGGTATCAGTATGTTGTTACTAACCGGTATCAGTATGTTTTTACTAACCGGTATCAGTGTGTTGTTACTAACCGGTATCAGTATGTTGTTACTAACCGGTATCAGTATGTTGTTACTAACCGGTATCAGTATGTTGTTACTAACCGGTATCAGTATGTTGTTACTAACCGGTATCAGTATGTTTTTACTAACCGGTATCAGTATGTTGTTACTAACCGGTATCAGTATGTTGTTACTAACCGGTATCAGTATGTTGTTACTAACCGGTATCAGTATGTTTTTACTAACCGGTATCAGTATGTTGTTACTAACCGGTATCAGTATGTTGTTACTAACCGGTATCAGTATGTTGTTACTAACCGGTATCAGTATGTTGTTACTAACCGGTATCAGTATGTTTTTACTAACCGGTATCAGTATGTTGTTACTTCGGCATCATTTAGAAACGTGTATTACAATTTAATCACGGTCAAATATGTTCATCTTGTTGTAGTTGTAGCTCCTTGCCAGCGATTCTCTCTCTAGTTTAGCATACTCAGCCCGACTCAGCCTGGTTGTTCCTGGCCCTAGAACCACGATTTAGTCGGGCCAGAAAAAAGGTGAAAAAGTAACCCCGGGCCAAAACTAGGCCAAGTGGAAACGCAACCAAAAACGGGCCCCGCACGGCTCGGCACGCTTAAAGCGAGCTACCCGCTGCAGTGGAAACGTGCCATTAGAGTCTGAGGGTTTGAGGGTCTGAGAGTCTGAGGGTCTTAGAGTCTGAGGGTCTTAGAGTCTGAGGGTCTTAGAGTCTGAGGGTCTTAGAGTCTGAGGGTCAGAGAGTCTGAGGGTCTTAGAGTCTGAGGGTCTTAGAGTCTGAGGGTCTGAGAGTCTGAGGGTCAGAGAGTCTGAGGGTCAGAGAGTCTGAGGGTCAGAGAGTCTGAGGGTCAGAGAGTCTGAGGGTCTGAGGGTCAGAGAGTCTGAGGGTCTGAGGATCTGAGAGTCTGAGGGTCTGAGGATCTGAGAGTCTGAGGGTCTTAGAGTCTGAGGGTCTTAGAGTCAGAGAGTCTGAGGGTCTGATGGTCAGAGAGTCTGAGAGTCTGAGGGTCTGAGAGTCTGAGAGTCTGAGAGTCTGAGAGTCTGAGGGTCTGAGAGTCTGAGGGTCTGATGGTCAGAGACTCTGAGGGTCTGAGGGTCTGAGAGTCTGAGGGTCTGAGAGTCTGAGGGTTTGAGGGTCTGAGAGTCTGAGGGTCTTAGAGTCTGAGGGTCTTAGAGTCTGAGGGTCTTAGAGTCTGAGGGTCTTAGAGTCTGAGGGTCTGAGGGTCTTAGAGTCTGAGGGTCTTAGAGTCTGAGGGTCTTAGAGTCTGAGGGTCTTAGAGTCTGAGGGTCTGAGGGTCTTAGAGTCTGAGGGTCTTAGAGTCTGAGGGTCAGAGAGTCTGAGGGTCTTAGAGTCTGATGAAATAAAGAATGTTTTTGATTGATCAGATAATTTCACTGATGTTTGTTATGAACCCTAAATATCTGTTGTTGTTGTTGTTGTTGTTGTCTAGAGCTGGGTCAGGAGAGCAGCGTGTCGGTGGAGCACATGTCAGCGGAGCAGGTGGCCTCAGCCCTGCACAGCCTGGCTCAGTCCAGACCCTGAGCTGGAGCTTCTCTGTGTGTCCATGTGTTGATGCCAATAAATACTATAAGCTTCCTCTGCTTCATTTTCTCTGTGTTTCACAATGACTTCATACCAGCTGACACACACACACACACACACACACACGCGCACACACGCACACGCACACACACACGCGCGCACACACACACACACGTGAATATATCTTGAAGTTACTTAACTGTATATCATTGTAATTGTATCTTTAATCTGTGCTGTTAAACTACTGAGTTTCCCCACAGGGATTAATGAAGGTCCATCTCATCTCCTCTCATCTCATCTCCTCTCATCTCCTCTCATCTCATCTCCTCATCTCATCTCCTCATCTCCTCTCCTCTCATCTCATCTCCTCTCATCTCATCTCCTCTCCTCTCATCTTCTCATCTCATCTCCTCTCCTCTCATCTCATCTCATCTCCTCTCATCTCCTCATCTCCTCTCCTCTCATCTCCTCATCTCATCTCATCTCATCTCCTCTCCTCTCCTCTCATCTCCTCATCTCCTCTCCTCTCCTCTCATCTCCTCTCATCTCCTCTCATCTCATCTCCTCTCATCTCCTCTCATCTCATCTCATCTCATCTCCTCTCCTCTCATCTCCTCTCATCTTCTCATCTCATCTCCTCTCCTCTCATCTCATCTCCTCTCATCTCCTCATCTCCTCTCCTCTCATCTCCTCTCATCTCCTCATCTCATCTCATCTCCTCTCCTCTCCTCTCCTCTCCTCTCATCTCCTCATCACCAGTCTGTCTGAGACTTACAAAGTCTTGATGGTTCTCTGCAGCTCAGCTGAAGGAAACCTGCAGCTCCTCTGATATAATACCTGAAGGTGTTAATAAGACTCAGGGCTGATATCCTCTCCTCTCATCTCCTCCTCTCATCTCCTCTCATCTCCTCCTCTCATCTCCTCTCCTCTCCTCTCATCTCCTCATCACCAGTCCGTCTGAGACTTACAAAGTCTTGATGGTTCTCTGCAGCTCAGCTAAAGGAAACCTGCAGCTCCTCTGATATAATACCTGAAGGTGTTAATAAGACTCAGGGCTGATATCCTCTTCAGATTAAACAGCCTGTAAACTGTGCAGTGGAATAGAGACGTTACTTTAGTAATGTATGTTTCAGAGACGTCTCACAGTGAGCGTGTTCCTCTGTCTGGGAGTTCAATGAGTTTCAGGATTTAACTGGATCAATAAGTATAAATGATAAATAAACAGCAGCAGAGTTTCTCCGGCTGCCCCCTGAGAGCCTGCAGGAGCGGCAGGAGCGGCAGTACCTCCAGCGGCCTGCAGGGGGCAGCAGTGCCTGCAGTTTCTCCAGCGGCCTGCAGGGGGAAGCAGTACCTCCAGGGGGCTGCAGTTCCTACAGCGGCCTGCAGGGGGAAGCAGTACCTCCAGGGGGCTGCAGTTCCTACAGCGGCCTGCAGGGGGCAGCAGTTCCTCCAGCGGCCTGCAGGGGGCAGCAGTTCCTCCAGCGGCCTGCAGGGGGTAGCAGTTCCTCCAGCGGCCTGCAGGGGGCAGCAGTTCCTCCAGGGGGCAGCAGTTCCTCCAGCGGCCTGCAGGGGGCAGCAGTTCCTCCAGCGGCCTGCAGGGGGCAGAAGTTCCTCCAGCGGCCTGCAGGGGGTAGCAGTTCCTCCAGCGGCCTGCAGGGGGCAGAAGTACCTCCAGGGGCAACAGACTCTACATCTATACTTACTTCTTCTTATTATTTATTCCTTTATTAATTGTATTTATGATTAATATGTTATAATAATATTTTACTCTTTATTCTTATTTTATTCTTATTTTTTATTATTCCTTTAATTTATTTTATTATTTGTATTTTATGACACCATTGTATTCTTAATCCTCCAATTCTTTAAACACCACTTTGATTTACTGAAAATAGTCTTTATTTATTTATAATATTTTATTCATGTGAAAAAAAATCTTTACTTTCTGCAATTTTTGTAAAGAAATTCTGTCTTTCTTTAAATAAATAAAAAGTGTAATCCACTGCAGCGGCTGCAACTCAACCGGATATGACGTTACCGAGCGGTGTCCCAGTACTAGCTGATAGTCAGAAAAACAAGATGTAGGCTTCAGTAATTGTTAACTAAATATGTATGAATGTAGTTTATCATTTTGTAATGAAACTCTGTATTTCCTGTAACGATTTTTTTTTTAATTTAAATTGTAAATTAAATAAAACGAACCGTACCGGATATGACGTGCCATCACAACAGAGAGCGGTGAAGAAGCTAGCTGTTAGCATCACAGGACGAACACCTTCTCCAGGAAACAGAGAGCGTGAATATAAGCTCAGATACCGGAGGAACCTGCTCCAGACCTGCTCCAGACGCGGAGCCCCGACACCGCAAAGATGCCCGAGAGTGAGTCTGAGCTGCGGAACTCTGTTAGCTTCATATATAACACATTCAACTGTATTAGCGGTAGCTCTGTTAGCACGACGCTAGCAGAACTGTTAGCTCTTCTAACGTTGTTAGCTTAGCTTCTGATACCAGAATCAGGTTGAGAATAGAAACCTTTATCGTTATTATACATGAACTATGGAAAGAGAGGAGCTACTCCTTTTTAACGAAACATTAAGAAACAACAAAGAGACGCAGCACTCACACTTAGTAAGCAGATGCAGTTCATTCAGTAGTACAACTATAAGTAATGGAGGATCAGAAGATAAACCTTTATCGTTATTATACATGAACAAGGAAAAGAGAAGAGATACTCCTTTTTAAGATGCTAACCATAGATGCTAACCATAGATGCTAACCATAGACTGAATAGATGCTAACCATAGATGCTAACCATAGATGCTAACCATAGACTGAATAGATGCTAACCATAGATGCTAACCATAGATGCTAACCATAGACTGAATAGATGCTAACCATAGATGCTAACCATAGACTGAATAGATGCTAACCATAGACTGAATAGATGCTAACCATAGACTGAATAGATGCTAACCATAGATGCTAACCATAGACTGAATAGATGCTAACCATAGATGCTAACCATAGACTGAATAGATGCTAACCATAGACTGAATAGATGCTAACCATAGACTGAATAGATGCTAACCATAGATGCTAACCATAGACTGAATAGATGCTAACCATAGATGCTAACCATAGACTGAATAGATGCTAACCATAGACTGAATAGATGCTAACCATAGACTGAATAGATGCTAACCATAGATGCTAACCATAGACTGAATAGATGCTAACCATAGATGCTAACCATAGACTGAATAGATGCTAACCATAGATGCTAACCATAGACTGAATATATGCTAACCATAGACTGAATAGATGCTAACCATTGACTGAATAGATGCTAACCATAGACTGAATATATGCTAACCATAGACTGAATAGATGCTAACCATTGACTGAGTAGATGCTAACCATAGACTGCCATAGACTGAATAGATGCTAACCATAGACTGAATAGATGCTAACCATTGACTGAATAGATGCTAACCATAGACTGAGTAGATGCTAACCATAGACTGAATAGATGCTAACCATTGACTGAATAGATGCTAACCATAGACTGAATAGATGCTAACCATAGACTGAGTAGATGCTAACCATAGACTGAATAGATGCTAACCATTGACTGAGTAGATGCTAACCATAGACTGAATAGATGCTAACCATTGACTGAGTAGATGCTAACCATAGACTGAATAGATGCTAACCATTGACTGAATAGATGCTAACCATAGACTGAGTAGATGCTAACCATAGACTGAATAGATGCTAACCATTGACTGAATAGATGCTAACCATAGACTGAATAGATGCTAACCATAGACTGAATAGATGCTAACCATAGACTGAGTAGATGCTAACCATAGACTGAATAGATGCTAACCATAGACTGAATAGATGCTAACCATAGACTGAATAGATGCTAACCATAGCTGCTAACCATAGACTGAATAGATACTAACCATTGACTGAATAGATGCTAACCATAGACTGAGTAGATGCTAACCATAGACTGAATAGATGCTAACCATAGACTGAATAGATGCTAACCATAGACTGAATAGATGCTAACCATAGATGCTAACCATAGACTGAATAGATGCTAACCATATATGCTAACCATAGACTGAATAGATGCTAACCATAGACTGAATAGATGCAAACCATAGACTGAGTAGATGCTAACCATAGACTGAATAGATGCTAACCATAGACTGAATAGATGCTAACCATAGATGCTAACCATAGACTGAGTAGATGCTAACCATAGACTGAGTAGATGCTAACCATAGACTGAGTAGATGCTAACCATAGACTGGATAGATGCTAACCATAGATGCTAACCATAGACTGAATAGATGCTAACCATAGACTGAGTAGATGCTAACCATAGACTGAATAGATGCTAACCATAGATGCTAACCATAGACTGAGTAGATGCTAACCATAGACTGAGTAGATGCTAACCATAGACTGAGTAGATGCTAACCATAGACTGAGTAGATGCTAACCATAGACTGAGTAGATGCTAACCATAGACTGAGTAGATGCTAACCATAGACTGAGTAGATGCTAACCATAGACTGCCATAGACTGAATAGATGCTAACCATAGACTGAATAGATGCTAACCATAGACTGAGTAGATGCTAACCATAGACTGAGTAGATGCTAACCATAGACTGAGTAGATGCTAACCATAGACTGAATAGATGCTAACCATAGACTGAGTAGATGCTAACCATAGACTGTGTAGATGCTAACCATAGACTGAGTAGATGCTAACCATACCATAGACTGAGTAGATGCTAACCATAGACTGAATAGATGCTAACCATAGACTGAATAGATGCTAACCATAGACTGAATAGATGCTAACCATTGACTGAGTAGATGCTAACCATTGACTGAGTAGATGCTAACCATTGACTGAGTAGATGCTAACCATTGACTGAGTAGATGCTAACCATAGACTGAGTAGATGCTAACCATTGACTGAATAGATGCTAACCATAGACTGAATAGATGCTAACCATAGACTGAGTAGATGCTAACCATTGACTGAATAGATGCTAACCATACATTCAGGAACAAAATGGAAAACATCAACAAAAACACTCAGTACTCAACAAATAAAGTGCAATCATGAAGTTAGTAGAAGTAGGTCTGTGTGTGAATTATATATAATGCACAGGCTCTCAGGCACAAGAGGAGGTTTGAATACTTTATTATATCTGTCCTCTTTCTCTCTGTTTAACTCCTGACCTCAATGAGGATCAATGAACCTCAGGGATCAATGGACCTCAGGGATCAATGAGCCTCAGGGATCAATGGACCTCAGGGATCAATGGGCCTCAGGGATCAATGGACCTCGGGGATCAATGAGCCTCAGGGATCAATGAAGCTCGGGGATCAATGAAGCTCGGGGACCTCGGGGATCAATGAAGCTCAGGGATCAATGAAGCTCAGGGATCAATGGAGCTCAGGGATCAATGAGCCTCAGGGATCAATGGAGCTCAGGGATCAATGGAGCTCAGGGATCAATGGACCTCAGGGATCAATGGAGCTCAGGGATCAATGGAGCTCAGGGATCAATGAGCCTCAGGGATCAATGGACCTCAGGGATCAATGAACCTCAGGGATCAATGGGCCTCGGGGATCAATGGACCTCGGGGATCAATGGACCTCGGGGATCAATGAAGCTCGGGGATCAATGGACCTCGGGGATCAATGAACCTCTGGGATCAATGAACCTCTGGGATCAATGAACCTCTGGGATCAATGAACCTCTGGGATCAATGGACCTCTGGGATCAATGGACCTCAGGGATCAATGAAGCTCAGGGATCAATGAAGCTCAGGGATCAATGAAGCTCAGGGATCAATAAACCTCAGGGATCAATGAACCTCAGGGATCAATGGACCTCAGGGATCAATGGACCTCAGGGATCAATGGACCTCAGGGATCAATGGGCCTCAGGGATCAATGAGCCTCAGGGATCAATGAGCCTCAGGGATCAATGGACCTCAGGGATCAATGAGCCTCGGGGATCAATGGACCTCGGGGATCAATGGGCCTCGGGGATCAATGGGCCTCGGGGACCAATGAGCCTCGGGGATCAATGAACCTCGGGGATCAATGAGCCTCGGGGATCAATGAGCCTCGGGGATCAATGTGCCTCGGGGATCAATGGACCTCGGGGATCAATGGACCTCGGGGATCAATGGACCTCGGGGATCAATGAACCTCTGGGATCAATGAACCTCTGGGATCAATGAAGCTCGGGGATCAATGAGCCTCGGGGATCAATGGACCTCGGGGATCAATGGACCTCGGGGATCAATGGACCTCGGGGATCAATGAAGCTCGGGGATCAATGGACCTCGGGGATCAATGAAGCTCGGGGATCAATGGACCTCGGGGATCAATGAACCTCTGGGATCAATGAACCTCTGGGATCAATGAGCCTCGGGGATCAATGGACCTCGGGGATCAATGGACCTCGGGGATCAATGAAGCTCGGGGATCAATGGACCTCGGGGATCAATGAGCCTCGGGGATCAATGGACCTCGGGGATCAATGAAGCTCGGGGATCAATGGACCTCGGGGATCAATGGACCTCGGGGATCAATGAAGCTCGGGGATCAATGAAGCTCGGGGATCAATGAACCTCAGGGATCAATGGACCTCAGGGATCAATGGACCTCAGGGATCAATGGACCTCAGGGATCAATGAGCCTCAGGGATCAATGGACCTCAGGGATCAATGTGCCTCGGGGATCAATGTGCCTCGGGGATCAATGGACCTCGGGGATCAATGGACCTCGGGGATCAATGGACCTCGGGGATCAATGAAGCTCGGGGATCAATGGACCTCGGGGATCAATGGACCTCGGGGATCAATGGACCTCGGGGATCAATGGACCTCGGGGATCAATGGACCTCGGGGATCAATGAACCTCTGGGATCAATGAACCTCTGGGATCAATGAAGCTCAGGGATCAATGAAGCTCAGGGATCAATGAAGCTCAGGGATCAATGGACCTCGGGGATCAATGAAGCTCGGGGACCTCGGGGATCAATGAACCTCGGGGATCAATGAAGCTCAGGGATCAATGAGCCTCAGGGATCAATGAAGCTCGGGGATCAATGGACCTCGGGGATCAATGAAGCTCGGGGACCTCGGGGATCAATGAACCTCGGGGATCAATGAAGCTCGGGGATCAATGAAGCTCAGGGGTCAATGAAGCTCAGGGATCAATGAAGCTCAGGGATCAATGAACCTCAGGGATCAATGGGCCTCGGGGATCAATGGACCTCGGGGATCAATGGACCTCGGGGATCAATGGACCTCGGGGATCAATGGACCTCGGGGATCAATGAACCTCTGGGATCAATGAAGCTCGGGGATCAATGAGCCTCGGGGATCAATGGACCTCGGGGATCAATGGACCTCGGGGATCAATGAAGCTCGGGGATCAATGGACCTCGGGGATCAATGAAGCTCGGGGATCAATGAGCCTCGGGGATCAATGAGCCTCGGGGATCAATGGACCTCGGGGATCAATGGACCTCGGGGATCAATGGACCTCGGGGATCAATGAAGCTCGGGGATCAATGGACCTCGGGGATCAATGGACCTCGGGGATCAATGAAGCTCGGGGATCAATGAAGCTCAGGGATCAATGAAGCTCAGGGATCAATGAACCTCAGGGATCAATGGACCTCAGGGATCAATGAGCCTCAGGGATCAATGGACCTCAGGGATCAATGAGCCTCAGGGATCAATGGACCTCAGGGATCAATGGACCTCAGGGATCAATGAGCCTCAGGGATCAATGGACCTCAGGGATCAATGAGCCTCGGGGATCAATGGACCTCGGGGATCAATGGGCCTCGGGGATCAATGGGCCTCGGGGATCAATGGACCTCGGGGATCAATGAACCTCGGGGATCAATGAACCTCTGGGATCAATGAACCTCTGGGATCAATGAACCTCTGGGATCAATGGACCTCGGGGATCAATGAAGCTCGGGGATCAATGAAGCTCGGGGATCAATGAAGCTCGGGGATCAATGAGCCTCGGGGATCAATGAAGCTCGGGGATCAATGGACCTCGGGGATCAATGAACCTCTGGGATCAATGAACCTCTGGGATCAATGAACCTCTGGGATCAATGGACCTCAGGGATCAATGAAGCTCAGGGATCAATAAAGCTCAGGGATCAATGAAGCTCAGGGATCAATGGACCTCGGGGATCAATGAAGCTCGGGGACCTCGGGGATCAATGAACCTCGGGGATCAATGAAGCTCAGGGATCAATGAGCCTCAGGGATCAATGAAGCTCGGGGATCAATGGACCTCGGGGATCAATGAAGCTCGGGGACCTCGGGGATCAATGAACCTCGGGATCAATGACCTCGGGGATCAATGAAGCTCGGGGATCAATGAAGCTCAGGGGTCAATGAAGCTCAAGGGTCAATGAAGCTCAGGGATCAATGAAGCTCAGGGATCAATGAGCCTCAGGGATCAATGAGCCTCAGGGATCAATGAAGCTCGGGGATCAATGAAGCTCGGGGACCTCGGGGATCGATGAACCTCGGGGATCGATGAACCTCGGGGATCGATGAAGCTCGGGGATCAATGAAGCTCAGGGATCAATGAAGCTCAGGGATCAATGAGCCTCGGGGATCAATGAAGCTCGGGGATCAATGGACCTCGGGGATCAATGAAGCTCAGGGATCAATGAAGCTCAGGGATCAATGACGCCTCAGGGATCAATGAATGCTCGGGGATCAATAGACCTCGGGGATCAATGAAGCTCGGGGACCTCGGGGATCGATGAACCTCGGGGATCAATGAAGCTCAGGGATCAATGAAGCTCGGGGACCTCGGGATCAATGAAGCTCGGGGATCAATGAAGCTCAGGGATCAATGAAGCTCAGGGATCAATGAAGCTCAGGGATCAATGAGCCTCAGGGATCAATGAAGCTCGGGGATCAATGGACCTCGGGGATCAATGAAGCTCGGGGATCAATGAAGCTCGGGGATCAATGAAGCTCGGGGATCAATGAAGCTCGGGGATCAATGAAGCTCGGGGATCAATGGACCTCGGGGATCAATGAAGCTCGGGGACCTCGGGGATCGATGAACCTCGGGGATCAATGAAGCTTAGGGATCAATGAAGCTCAGGGATCAATGAAGCTCGGGGACCTCGGGGATCGATGAACTCGGGGATCAATGAAGCTCAGGGATCAATGAAGCTCAGGGATCAATGAGCCTCAGGGATCAATGGACTTCGGGGATCAATGAAGCTCAGGGATCAATGAAGCTCGGGGATCAATGGACCTCGGGGATCAATGAAGCTCGGGGACCTCGGGATCGATGAACCTCGGGGATCAATGGAGCTCAGGGATCAATGAAGCTCAGGGATCAATGAGCCTCAGGATCAATGAACCTCGGGGATCAATGGAGCTCAGGGATCATGGAGCTCAGGGATCGATGAACCTCGGGATCAATGGAGCTCAGGGATCAATGGACCTCGGGGAAAATCGATGACTCGGGGATCGATGAACCTCGGGGATCAATGGAGCTCAGGGATCAATGGAGCTCAGGGATCAATGAAGCTCAGGGATCAATGAGCCTCAGGATCAATGAAGCTCAGGGATCAATGAGCCTCAGGGATCAATTAGCCTCAGGGATCAATGGACCTCGGGGATCAATGGAAGCTCGAGGGACCTCGGGGATCGATGAACCTCGGAGGATCAATGAAGACTCAGGGATCGATGAACCTCGGGGATCAATGAAGCTCAGGATCAATGGAGCTCAGGGATCAATGGAGCTCAGGGATCAATGAAGCTCCATCTGTCATCTACATTTTAAGAAAAGGATATATAAACTATTTAAAAAAAATCTATTATATCATTAAAATATACATAAATATTTACATGAGATACGAAACCAAGAAACTACGTTCCGTGATATCACCAACAAGATGTAGTATAAATGCAGTAAGTGCATCTCTGTGGTCAGACGGGCTCTGAGGGAGGAGGGCAGGGCTATCAATTACACATTCAGCTGGGCCAGATTTTACCACAAAGTTCAGCTGGGCCAGATTTTACAACAAAGTTCAGCTGGGCCAGATTTTACAACCACAAAGTTCAGCTGGCCAGATTTTACAACACAAGTTCAGCTGGGCCAGACATTCAGCGGCCTGTAAAAAGCGGGTCATGACACATTTTAAACCAACACATATTACTGCGATGAAAAACATGCAATGTTATTCATTGTTCATCGAACAAAGGTACGTCAAAAAGTGCATAAAAACACAACAAATTAGCATTAATTTAACAGAATCTGAAAAAAAAGTGCAGTTGTAGCATTACATTTGTTGCTTTAGAAGTCAAATATTCAGTTTTTTTTTTTTAACCAGGCACATCACGAAGTGCATTTAACTGAATACAATAATAGCAGTCTTAATAAATGTCCTCACATACAAAATAAAATGGGATACATATGACACATGCACATCAAAAGTGCATTAACAAGCAGTTAAAGAGCTCCAATGTAACACAAAAGAGGTAGAACTCTAGCAATACTGTTTTTTCACTTTTCTAGTAATAACAAAAAGATCATACGTTTTGTCACAGATCGTTTCTCAACGTTGGGGAACTGCTGTTTTTTCCACGAGATGCACTTTCAAAAAAACGTGCTGCATTGTGGTTTAGTGGTTTTCTATGCAACGCGGAGTGTTGCGTTCATGCTATGTACTAGTGTAGGAATTTGGCTACGGGAGGCTGGGCCACTCGGGAGTTGGTTCTGGCCCGCGGGCCGCCATTTGAATAGGCCTGGGTTAGGGGTTTCTCAGACACTGAGTTACAGAGCGTCACTGGTCGTCCCAGTGACACGGTGTCTCGGGTCGTCCCAGTGGACACGGTGTCTCGGGTCGTCCCAGTGACACGGTGTCTCGGGTCGTCCCAGTGACACGGTGTCTCGGGTCGTCCCAGTGTCACGGTGTCTCGGGTCGTCCCAGTGTCACGGTGTCTCTGGTCGTCCCAGTGACACGGTGTCTCGGTCCTCCCAGTGTCTCTGGTCGTCCCAGAGACACGGTGTCCTCTGGTCGTCCAGTGACACGGTGTCTCTGGTCGTCCCAGAGACACGGTGTCTCTGGTCGTCCCAGTGACACGGTGTCTCTTGTCGTCCCAGTGACACGGTGTCTCTGGTCGTCCCAGTGACACGGTGTCTCGGGTCCTCCCAGTGTCACGGTGTCCTCGGGTCCTCCCAGTGACACGGTGTCTCGGGTCGTCCCAGAGACACGGTGTCTCGGGTCGTCCCAGTGACACGGTGTCTCGGGTCATCCCAGTGACAGCTCCATATGAGACCATGACTCCCACCCTCTGCTCTGAGATACCTCATTCACACCAACAGTGCTTCAGGGCCGGTTCGGAGCTGGAGCTTGAAAAGCACCGGGTTTTCCTGTTCACACCGCAGCGGAGCCGCCTCTTAGCTCCGGAATCCGGTTCGTTTCAAGCACCAAGAAATTGTCCGGCCAGAGCAAAAGCACCACATACGTCACGCTGACGTCGAGGCGGGGGGCAGGGGCGGGATCAACTCCTGAACAACAACAACAACAAGCCCACGTCTTATCCAGTTTGTACACAAACGATGGAGAAACTTAACAAGCAGCAGTGGTCCACTGAAGAGACCAGCTACCTGCTGGGAACCTGGTCTTCCGAAGAGGTGCAGAGGAAGCTGGAGCACAATCGGCCATTGTTGTTGTTGTTGTCGGTGTCAGCTGTGAGGGGTTCCCGCCGGTTGGCTTTATGAAGCAGGCACGCAAACGGTTACGTCATGAAGCAAACGATGACGCAATGACGCAGCACCAGTCGGACTCTGGGCAGTGTGAAAAGAGCCGGAGCTGAACCGGTTCTGAACCGGAAAAGCTCACGGAGCTTGAACCGAGTTGCGTTGGTGTGAATGAGGTGTCAGGTGTTGCTGCTACTAACGCCTGCATCTCCCCAAGGGGGATGAAGAGAGCTCCCTCTGATGCTAACCCTTCACATTCTGACCTGTTGTGTTTCAGCTGAGAGCTACTCCAACCCTCTGGCCCCCGAGGGCCACGAGCCGGACGACCAGCGCTCCGCCGCGCAGTGAGTACCGTCCATCATCTGTACTCTATATACCATCCATCAGGCTACTCATACAGTACATTCTGTATTATATGCTATATATCTAATTCTCTCTGTCTCTGTCTCTCTCTCTGTCTCTCTCTGTCTCTCCCTCTCTCTCTCCCTATCTCTCTCTCTCTGTCTCTCTCCCTATCTCTCTGTCTCTCTCTGTCTCTCTCTGTCTCTCTCTCTCTCTCTCTACCTCTCTCCCTCTCTCTCTCTCTACCTCTCTCTCTCATCTCTCTACCTCTCTCCCTCTCTACCTCTCTCTCTCATCTCTCTACCTCTCTCCCTCTCTCTCCCTCTCTCTCTCATCTCTCTACCTCTCTCCCTCTCTCTCCCTCTACCTCTCCCTCTCTCTCTCCCTCTCTACCTCTCTCCCTCTCTCTCTCTCTACCTCTCTCTCTCATCTCTCTACCTCTCTCCCTCTCTCTACCTCTCTACCTCTCCCTCTCTCTCTCTCTCTCGCTCTCTCTCTCATCTCTCTCCCTCTCTACCTCTCTCTCTCTCTACTCTCTCTCCTCTCTCTCTCTCTCTACCTCTCTCCCTCTCTCTCTCTCTACCTCTCTCTCTCATCTCTCTACCTCTCTCCCTCTCTACCTCTCTCCCTCTCTCTCTCATCTCTCTACCTCTCTCCCTCCTCTCTCCCTCTCCCTCTACCTCTCCCCTCTCTCTCTCTCTCTCTACCTCTCTCCCTCTCTCCCTCTCTCTCTCTCTACCTCTCTCTCTCAATCTCTCTACCTCTCTCCCCTCTCTCTACCTCTCTCCCTCTCTCTACCTCTCACTCTCTCTCATCTCTCTACCTCTCTCCCTCTACCTCTCTCTCCCTCTCTCTCTCCTCTCTCTCTACTCTCTCCCTCTCTCCCTCTCTCTCTCTCTCTACCTCTCTCTCATCTCTCTACCTCTCTCCCTCTCTCTACCTCTCCCTCTCTCTCTCTCTCTCATCTCTCTACCTCTCTCCCTCTCTACCTCTCTCTCTCTCTCCAGATCCAAACTGACCAATGACGACTTCAGGAAGCTCCTGATGACGCCGCGGGCGACGCCCTCCTCGGCCCCGCCCTCTAAATCCAGACACCTCGAGTGAGTGAAACCACAGAAGATGATGATGATTCAGGTCAAAGGTTTTATTGTCATATGCAAATAGAGTGGTGCAGGATTGAGTCCTGAAGTGAGTCAGCATGTCTCCACTTCCTGTTCCCTGGTCTCAGAGCCAATGGGATCTCTCCATAGGGTTTAGGAGAATATCTGAACTAAGGGCTGAGGTTGAGACACATTGAAGAGACGGATCACGTTTTGTTCTACATTAAATCATCAGCAGTGACCCACTGTGATTTCTGAAGAGTGGACGTGTCTGAAAAACGATGGTTGTTACCAAGTGGCTGAACAGGACTACAGAAGTCGTGGAGGCCGTTGTACGTCATTACGCCGAACACGTAAACACTCCTCTTATGCGGCTTTCACACCAGCGCTTTTCCCTTTCTAGCTCCGAGCGGGAGCTTTTCTGGTTCAGCTCCGGTTTCCCTTTTCTGCTCCCGCTCTGTTCACACCGCCCAGAGCCCGACTGGTGCTGCCGCTGCTGCGTCATGACGACACCGTTTACATCGCTGATTTGCTCCCCAACGGCGTTACGGCGCTCACAACACAACAACAACAACAACAACAACAACAACAAACAACGGGGAACTGCGTCGGGTCGATGATCATGTTGCTTTTAATCACACGAAGCCAGATTAAATTAAATAACGACTTCTCCAACCTTATGCTTTTCTCCAGAGTGCCGTGGTTCATTATTTATTAATGTGTTTCTGCGGCATTTACCGACCGCTGCAGTGTTGGCTGCTCTTCCACGGGAGTTTATTCTCCCGTTAGCTCCCGGTTAGCTCACACTGCAGCGGCCGCTCTAAAGTATTCACTGTCCGACTCACACAAGCAGCTGATACATATCCCCAGTTCCCTTAAGTGAATGTGTGTCAGTCTGAATTGACGCTGTTTGGCATCACAACGCTGTTATGAAAGTGTCTCTGGTATAAAATGGGTGATGTTAGCATAGCAACCGAAGCTAAACTGACTACTTGCTATTGCTATCCTATTGTGGCATAAACCGTTTTCTACAGGCACATTTTACCGGCGTATTTTCATTATGATTCTACTTGTGATAGTCGGACACGACAACCTGTGCAGCCCATGTATTGATTCCATCCGATAGCTGCTATAATACAAAACGTCTGCCTCTCTCCACAATGATCAATAACAGTGAACGGATGGTCAAAGTAAGGTACAGATAAACAGAACCACACGCAGCCTGGTTCGTGTTGCCTGACTTTATAAAGTGTGTTTATAAGCACTACTGCTTGTAGGCAGGCATGACAGTCGACCCATGTTCAGGGGAGGTGTGTTTAGTTTCCTGCACGCCTCGACGTAAGAGAGACGTAAGCGACGCCACCTCTTAGCTCCGAAGCTCTTGCCTCTAGACCGACAATTTTTTGGAGCTGGAAGTGAACCGGATTCCGGAGCTAAGAGGCGGCGCTGCTGCGGTGTGAACAGGAAAAAACGGCTCGTTGGTGTGAAAGGGGTCTGAGAGTCTGAGGGTCTGAGAGTCTGAGGGTCTGAGGGTCTGAGAGTCTGAGGGTCTGAGAGTCAGAGAGTCTGAGGGTCTGAGGGTCTTAGAGTCTGAGGGTCTGAGAGTCTTAGAGTCTGAGGGTCTGAGAGTCTGAGGGTCTGAGAGTCTGAGGGTCTGAGGGTCTTAGAGTCTGAGGGTCTTAGGGTCTGAGAGTCTTAGGGTCTGAGAGTCTTAGAGTCTGAGAGTCTGAGAGTCTGAGGGTCTGAGAGTCTGAGGGTCTGAGAGTCAGAGGGTCTTAGAGTCTGAGGGTCAGAGGCTGAGGGTCTGAGGGTCAGAGAGTCTGAGAGTCTGAGAGTCTGAGGGTTTGAGAATCTGAGGGTCTTAGAGTCTGAGGGTTTGAGGGTCTTAGAGTCTGAGGGTCTTAGAGTCTGAGGGTCACACGAAGCCTGGTTGGTGCCTCTGCATGTTCTGTGTTCACCTCTGCATGTGTGTTCTCAATTCAATTCAAAAACCTTTATTTATCCAGGTAAAATCCCATTGAGATCAATGATCTCTTTTTCAAGGGAGACCTGCAGCAGTAGGTTCCACAAGAAGACATAAAAACAGAAACAACAGAACAACAAAAGGACATCATACAGCAAAATGTACAGGGATTACAATTTACATATTTAACCACATGTACAGGTACCAACAGCATCGATTGGTTAGCATCCAGCCGAGCTTTAAAACATGTAATGGTACTAGCTTGGTAATTTTCCATTCTTTTTGCAGACTGTTCCAAGTTAGTGGAGCTGCACATCTAAAAGCTTTCTTCCCTAAGACAGTCCTAGCACTTGGCACATTTAATAAAACCACAGCATGCGATCTCAGGCAATAAGTACTTTCAATTCGCAGAGAGATCAGGGAGCAGATATAAGATGGTAGTTTATCCAACATGGCTTTGTAAATGAAAAAGTACCAGTGACTGAGCCTCCGTACAGGAAGTGATGGCATAACCGCCTTGGCATACAGGGTACAGTGATGCGTAAGTGCTTTACAGTTAGTAACAAATCTCAGTGCACTGTGATACGCAGCATCTAACTTGACCAGGCAATGGGCAGGTGCATTCATATAGATCAGATCACCATAGTCCAGCACAGGTCAAAAGGTCACAGAGCCTTTTCCTGGCCTCAAGCCAGAAACAGGACTTGTTCCTGTAGAAGAAACCTAGCCTAACCCTCAGCTTTTTAAGCAGGTTATTGACATGAAGTTTAAAAGAGAGACAATCATCAAGCCAGATACCCAGGTATTTATAACAGGTAACCACTTCAAGTTTTATTCCTTGCATAGTTACAATATCTAAAACAGGCTCTGGTGTCTTTTTAGCTTTAGAAAAGAGCATTACCTTGGTTTTATCCACATTTAAAAGAAGCTTTAATTCATAGAGCTGAGTCTGAATAATGTTAAAAACAGCCTGTAATTTAACACCAGCCTCCTGAATGGAGGGACCTGCACAGGACATCACGGTATCATCCGCATACAAATGTAAAGTAGCTCCTTCAACATTTTCACCTAAACTATTAATATATAGAGAATAATAGTGGACCTAAAACAGAACCTTGAGGAACACCATTAGTGATGTTCAACCACTCAGAAGACAGCCCATCAAAGTGAACACATTGGGACCTTTCAGAGAGGTAGTTCACAAACCACCCACTGCATGGCTGGACATGCCAATACTGAGTAGCCTCTGCTTTAAGATGATCGACGGTATCAAACGCTTTGGACAGGTCAATAAATAGAGCTGCACAACTCTGCTTATTATCTAAGATACTCTCCACATCATTCACCACTTTCATTGTGGCAGTGATGGTGCTGTGTTGCTTTCTGAAGCCTGACTGATGTTCAGACAGGATGTCATTGTTACATAAAAACACCTTTACCTGTTCACTCACTAGGCGTTCAAGAACCTTAGCCAGAACTGACAACTTAGAGATTGGCCTATAGTTATTTAATGAGGTGGCCTCCCCTCCTTTTAGCAAAGGCAGGACATACGCTGACTTCCATACTTTTGGAATTGTGTTCGTGCTGAGAGAGAGGTTCAAAAGAGTAGTGAGAGGTGGAGCAATAAAATCTGCAGCTATCTTTAAAAAGAAAGGTTCTACGTTGTCCGGGCCAGCCGGTTTCTTAGGATCTAACTTGGTTAAAGCTTCACGAACAACATCAACAGTAAAAGGAGTAAAACTAAAAGGGTTTTCCAGACCACATTGTTCAGAGTCACCGACTGTGGTGTTCACAGAAGCAGAGTTAGTGACAGAATCAAATAGAGAACCACAGGACACAAAATGCTCATTAAAGCAGTTTAACATAGTAGCCCTGTCCGATATAGAGCCAGATGCTGTGGTAAGGCACGGAGGAAGCTCATTACGGATATCACCGGTGGATAACGATTTTATGGCTTTCCGGAATTTTCCAGGATTATTCAGATTCTTTGTGGAAACTGACAGATAATACTTTGATTTAGCACTTTTGACATGTGAAGTGAAGCTATTCCTTAGCTGCCTAAAACGCAGCCATTCTACCTCTGAGCCTGATCTCCTAGCCTTTGCCCAGGCCTTGTTTCTCTCATGAAGGAGACTGGACAGATCAGCAGAAAACCAAGGATTGTCTCGTCCCTTCACTCTGAATGTACGCAGGGGTGCATGTCTATCAATGATCTCCATAAAACCAAGATAAAAATAAGACCATGCAGTTTCTACATCAGCACACAGATCGATTTTACCCCAATCAAACCCAAACAGATCATGAACAAAACCCTGCTCCACAAAATGTTTGTGTCTCTCTTAAAGGGGGGGTAGGTAAGTTTCAGAAACCGGCTCGAGTGCACTAAAATTTGAAAGTACACAGCCGAAAAGAATCCGCCCCTTCCTTCAGACTTCCTTACAGAGCACCTCCTCCAACACACATGAACGCGCACATGACTTAGGTTGGCTATATAGTTCAGGGGAATTCTTAAACCATACAAAACCTGTCCAAGAGAAAAAGAGCGACCACGGCGTCAGATTTCAACTCGGTGTGTATGGGGGTTATTCCCTATCTTTATTCAAGAGCGTGGTATTTACATTTGAGAGCATACTTTATTGATTTCCTTCACTTCAAACCCTGTCATCGCACCAAAGACAAACCAAAGAGTAACCGCCCCTTACGAGACGCTGTAATAAGTAAAACGAACGCACCCGCAAGGACACCCTGTCCTCCTATTGGTTGAGGGATTTTGACAGGATTGTTGCACAAAAGTTTCGAGCGATCAGAGAATAAATCTGAGAGCAGAACAAATCCGTAAGCAGCAATATATCTGAGTGCAAGCGTACAGTTTGAGCAGAAGCAGAGCAAATCTAAGTGCAAGCAGGCACTGTTTGAGTGCGAGGACAGGGTTTGAGGGAAATAATACATAAAGTATGCTCTCAAATTTAAATACCACGCTCTTGAATAAAGATAGGGAATAACCCCCATAGGTGTGTTGCATCAGTTGTCGCCATCGTTGAAAAGCAACTCCGATATTGACTCTGGTTTGAATTCTCCTAGTTTCCACTTGTTTTTGTTCCTAATTTGCTCCGTTACATTATTTCTTTTGCCACCAGTAGACGATGTTGAACCTAACTCTGCCATGGTGAAAGTGGCCGCCTGTTGCTGGCGAGTCATTGAAGTACTGCTGCAATGCACGCTAGGGCTTGAACGATTAATCGATTTTAAATCGAAATCGCGATTCGAGATGATGCGATTATCAAATCGCAAAGCCTGCGATTTTTTTAAACTTTTAAATTATTATTTTTTTACAATTTTATTTTATTTTTTTACAATTTTTTTTTTTCTTCTTGTGTGTCAGACCACCAATCAGAAGTGCTGTGCTCCACATGTACCAGCCATTGTTAATCAATCAGAAGTGGCCCATGATAGAAGGTGATAGACAGATTGATCCAATCACCAGGGTTCGTACGGGTGCTTGAAATCCTTGAAAATGCTTGAAATTGTACGTGGTGTCTTCAAGGTTGGGAAAGTGCTTGAATTTTGGAAATGGTGCTTGAAATTGAGATAAAGTGCTTGGAAATGTAAATGCTTTACTTTTACAATAAATTGCTGTCTGACTGAATAGTTCGCTTTTTAGATTATAAAAGAAAAGAATTGCTTCTTTCTACATAAAACAGCTCCGCTGCACCTTCCCGCGCTATGGCGCGCGACCTGCAAGTGTTTGTGTTACGTGTGACCTGGGCATTCTGATGAGAGTGACAGATGACTGTGTGCCAGGAGGTTGCAGTTTCAACAAGCGTTGGCTAGCAGAAGACAAATACAAGCCATGGCTAAGACGAGGGTCAAGGCCACAAGTAGCCTCCTGCAAAGTTTTGCAAAAATAATGATGCGAGAGTCTGCGCTGACGAGCCACATGAAAGGTACGCCGTAGAGTATTTTAGACTTAGGCTAACGTTGCATGTTATGTTTGTTTAAGCTAACGTTAGCAAGCTGAATAGCGAACTCGTATTGAGAGATAATAATAATTGCAGGGGATCATTTCAGAGGAGCGTACCTATGTTATGTTGTGTTACAGTCGCCATCGTGTGGTGTTCAGAGGATGAAGCTCTCACGCATTTCGTGTTATAGTCACGAAATATAATCTATTGATTCGACACAGAGTGATTTGGAAAGCAATGTATTTCTACTGGTAGTATGTTTCGTGCTCTAAATCAAATGTGACTTGCTCTATCGAATCAGTCACATTGGCCCGAAGACACATTTTCGTTTGTATCACTGGTCCTGGGGGAAGCTCGCGAGTGGTTTGTGTATTTTTGCGTTTTGTGTAACGGGAAACACTCACAAGAAACACCGGCTGTTGTTATGCCTGCTGTGAAGTTACATTAGTCCGTTCTCTGCTTGTAATTATGCCGAAGCTTCAAAGTTGTATTTATCATCTGAATTTGCCGAAACAAGTTTAATATTCTGAAGGCAATACTTTGTTTATTTGAAAACAGATGAAAACAAACTGTCTTTTATATCAAATTGAAGTATTATACAAGGTAAAACTACATGTTGCTTTAATCCCAGGATAATTGTAGAATGAACACAGTCTTCCTTTGAAGATGTATAAGTCAGGTGTCTTGAGTAGTCAAAATTACCTACAAATCATTGTACCCATTTGTAAATATTATTTTCAATAATGTATTGAAAAGTTATTTGGCTGATTGTTTTATATTGGCTCAGCCAGGTTATATGGGAGGCCCAGTCTACGTACAGATCACTCATTTTCAAATATTAAACTTAGTTTTCTTTTCTTTAATTGTTCATCCTCGTGTAGAAGGCTATCACGAAACACACATTTGGTTGTTTATAGCATAAAGAACATCTGATTTAATGTGAGGTAGGGAAATAATCATTTGAGTATGTGTATATAAATATGTAATTTACAACAGCTGTAAGATGCTTGAAAAGCTTGAAAAGCACCTGAAAATGCTTGAAAAGTGCTTGAATTTGACTTTGGAAAAGGTGTAAGAATCCTGAATCACAAAGTGCTTTTGAAAGTGCCTGCCCTTTCCAAATGGCTTCCAATGGAGCTTTCCTAGATAGTTTTGATGAAACCGTCTGATGTCAGGTTAGTAATGCTCCATCACATGTTCTACATCTAAAAGGGTGAATCTTTAACTGAAGTTTGACTTTAAAGCAACCCAAAGGAAGTTTCATGTAAGTTTAGTTCTTTCATTCGTAGCTCGAGCTGCGGGGGTGCTAGAGACGGGAGTATGTTGATACCACCTTCCTAGCCGGAGTTATGGCCGCATTTTACAATAAACTTCCGTTGGGTCGCTTAAAAATAAATATCGCAATTCGAATCGCAATCGCAATATTTGTCAGAAAAATCGCAATTAGATTTTTTCCCAAAATCGTGCCAGCCCTAATGCACGCCCAATGACGGCACGCCCAATGACGGCACGCCCAATGAGGGCACGAGATACATTTGTGCAGTGCACGAGATGGAAGGCTGACAGACCAGGACGGCGATCCAATCCGTTTGGCCCGGCTAAACGGATTGGTCGTACTTTTTACAGTATTACGGCTTCCCACAGATTGACATTTTTTTATGGATTTTTTTGTGTCAAAGCACTTAAGATATGCATTGCTATCGTGGATGTTAAGAGCATTCCATGGAATTAACAAAAAGTGTATCTCGAGCCGGTTTCTCAAACTTACCTACCCCCCATTTAATGATAATACGAGGTTTAACCTTTTGGACCTTAGTGTCCCTAATTGTGGCTACAACACAGTGATCACTCAGATCATTTGCAAATACTCCCACAGATAAGTATTTATAGGGAGCATTAGTTAGAGTGAGATCAATTAGGGAGGATTTATTAGGAACTTAATGTTAGGGCGAGTAGGACTGTCCAATCTGAGTAACATTCAAAGAGATACAAAGGTTTTTAAAATCCTCTGACACTGCAGTTAACCAGTCCCAGTTAAAATCTCCAAGCAGCACTATTTCCTTGTAGTCTAGTTGTGATAAAAGATTTGCTAGTGAAGACAAGGAGTCCTTGCCAGCTGAGGGGGGTCTGTAACAGCCCACCACCATGGACCTGTTGACCCCTTTGCCACTTCTATATTTATGGCTAACAATTCAAATTGCTTACTGATTGATTTGGAAACTAATGTGGTTACACTGAACTTATTCTTAACATAAATGGCAACGCCACCACCTTTATTAGGCCGGTCGGTACGATACACATTAAAACCATTTAAGGCAATGTCAGAGGCCAAATAGATTTATTTAGCCATGTTTCTGATAAAACAATGACGTCAGCGTCAGTCGAGCCCAGATACGGACACAATCTAGTTTACCTAACAGACTGCGCACATTCAAGTGGATGAAACCCAACCCAGACCTAGCTTTAAAATCAGCAGGAGTAGCGATCTGACTACTACTACTGGGCGGACCAGGGTTAGGTTGTATATTTCCTGACAGTAATAACAACAAAACCAGGCATCTTTTCCTCTTAAACGACACACATACATTGTCCTCTACTTTAGAATCACCGGAAAAGTCTGCGAGAGTGTGATTAGAGCTTAAGAAGCAGTCCTGAAGAACCATCATCGCAGGAAAACAAAAAGACAAACATATTTTGTCGAGCAGATTGTCTGTGACAAGGCAACCGGTAATTGTTTGAGCAACACATCCGAACCTTTGCAGGGGATGCCCACTGCGGGTGGCAGAACAGACCTGAGTCCAGTAGACTCCTCAGAATGACTAGAGATCTTCTCATAGTCAAAAACAGTTAACAGGCACAGCAGAATCCCGATATGGGCCATTTTCCCAGACCAGCACACAGTATCCGCGATGTTCCTGGAGCAAATCAGCACAGCAGCAAAGGAGAGGCGAAAACAGCAGCGTGGAAGCGCTCCGGTCCCTCCGTGGTATCCCCGGGGTGAAAGCAGGCCTCTGCGACAGCAGAACCAGGACAGGTGGAAAGCAGGCCCCTGCAACAGCAGAACCAGGACAGGTGGGAGCAGGCCTCTGCAACAGCAGAACCAGGACAGGTGGGAGCAGGCCTTCTGCAACAGCAGAACCAGGACAGGTGGAAAGCAGGCCTCTGCAACAGCAGAACCAGGACAGGTGGAAAGCAGGCCTCTGCACAGCGGAAACCAGGACAGGTGGAAAGCAGGCCTCTGCAACAGCGGAACCAGGACAGGTGGAAAGCAGGCCTCTGCAACAGCAGAACCAGGACAGGTGGAAAGCAGGCCTCTGCAACAGCAGAACCAGGACAGGTGGGAGCAGGCCTCTGCAACAGCAGAACCAGGACAGGTGGAAAGCAGGCCCCAGCCGTGGTAAAATCCTCCTCCGCACAGCAGCACACGCCCGGTGGAAGCAGGCCAAGCCCGAAGCGTGGATCCACTCCGTCTCTCCGCGACGACTCCGGGGTAAAAACCTCTCCAGTTGCAGCCGTACTCTACAGGTGGGAGCAGGGCCTCCGTAGATCGCAGATCGCAGGCAGCAACAGGTGGAGCAGCTCCGTGATACAGTGTATTTTGCTCCACTCACCGGTCCGTCACAGCGGGGCAGCTGTGTTCATGCAGAGGATGCATGTATTCTGTGTTCACCTCTGTGTGTTCTGTGTTCACCTCTGTGTGTTCAGTGTTCACCTCTGTGTGTTCAGTGTTCACCTCTGTGTGTTCAGTGTTCACCTCTGTGTGTTCAGTGTTCACCTCTGTGTGTGTGTTCAGTGTTCACCTCTGTGTGTTCAGTGTTCACCTCTGTGTGTTCAGTGGTTCACTCTGTGTGTTCTGTGTTCACCTCTGTGTGTTCAGTGTTCACCTCTGTGTGTTCAGTGTTCACCTCTGTGTGTTCAGTGTCAACCTCTGTGTGTTCAGTGTTCACCTCTGTGTGTTCTGTGTTCACCTCTGCATGCGTGTTCAGTGTTCACCTCTGTGTGTTCTGTGTTCACCTCTGTGTGTTCTGTGTTCACCTCTGCATGTGTGTTCAGTGTTCACCTCTGTCGTGTTCAGTGTTCACCTCTGTGTGTTCTGTGTTCACCTCTGTGTGTTCTGTGTTCACCTCTGTGTGTTCTGTGTTCACCTCTGCATGCGTGTTCTGTGTTCACCTCTGCATGCGTGTTCTGTGTTCACTCTGTGTGTTCTGTGTTCACCTCTGTGTGTTCTGTGTTCACCTCTGCATGGTGTTCAGTGTTCACCTCTGTGTGTTCAGTGTTCACCTCTGTGTGTTCTGTGTTCACCTCTGTGTGTTCTGTGTTCACCTCTGTGTGTTCTGTGTTCACCTCTGCATGCGTGTTCAGTGTTCACCTCTGTGTGTTCTGTGTTCACCTCTGTGTGTTCAGTGTTCACCTCTGTGTGTTCAGTGTTCACCTCTGTGTGTTCAGTGTTCACCTCTGTGTGTTCAGTGTTCACCTCTGTGTGTTCTCGTGTTCACCTCTGCATGTGTGTTCAGTGTTCACCTCTGTGTGTTCTAGTGTTCACCTCTGTGTGTTCTGTGTTCACCTCTGTGTGTTCTGTGTTCACCTCTGTGTGTTCTGTGTTCACCTCTGCATGTGTGTTCAGTGTTCACCTCTGTGTGTTCAGTGTTCACCTCTGTGTGTTCTGTGTTCACCTCTGTGTGTTCTGTGTTCACCTCTGTGGTGTTCTGTGTTCACCTCTGCATGCTGTTCTGTGTTCACCTCTGTGTGTTCTGTGTTCACCTCTGTTTCTGTGTTCACCTCTGTGTGTTCAGTGTTCACCTCTGTGTGTTCAGTGTTCACCTCTGTGTGTTCAGTGTTCACCTCTGTGTGTTCTGTGTTCACCTCTGCATGTGTGTTCAGTGTTCACCTCTGTGTGTTCAGTGTTCACCTCTGTGTGTTCTGTGTTCACCTCTGTGTGTTCTGTGTTCACCTCTGTGTGTTCTGTGTTCACCTCTGTGTGTTCTGTGTTCACCTCTGTGTGTGTGTTCAGTGTTCACCTCTGTGTGTTCAGTGTTCACCTCTGTGTGTGTGTTCAGTGTTCACCTCTGTGTGTTCTGTGTTCACCTCTGTGTGTGTGTTCAGTGTTCACCTCTGTGTGTTCAGTGTTCACCTCTGTGTGTTCTGTGTTCACCTCTGCATGTGTGTTCAGTGTTCACCTCTGCATGTGTGTTCAGTGTTCACCTCTGTGTGTTCTGTGTTCACCTCTGTGTGTTCAGTGTTCACCTCTGCATGTGTGTTCAGTGCCGTGTGTCTGGCAAATAAAGAGCCCCTCAAAAGTTACGGTTTATTTGATTTTAAGGATGAGCACCAAGCAACATCTCCAGGTGCTCCTTTGAGAACCAGGGCACCCCTGGATATAAGCACTACTGCTTGTAGGCAGGCATGACAGTCGACCCGTGTTCAGGGGAGGTGGGTTTAGTTTCCTGCACGCCTCGACGTAAGAGAGACGTAAGCGACGCCACCTCTTAGCTCCGAAGCTCTTGCCTCTAGACCGACAATTTTTTGGAGCTGGAAGTGAACCGGATTCCGGAGCTAAGAGGCGGCGCCGCTGCGGTGTGAACAGGAAAAACCGGCACTTTTCAGGCTCCAGCTCCGAGCCGGAGCCGGAGCTGAAAACGCGTTGGTGTGAAAGGGGCATCAGTTAGTTTCTGTTCTGCTTGAAAGTCCCTGCCTCCTGCAAAGTGTTCCAACAAACGCTTCAACTCGTTCCATCTAGAATGTGTGTGAATCATAGACTGTATATATAAAGGTTTGAATATGGATCTGAAGTTGCGTGACGTTGAAGTCGAGCTGCTGGACTCGCTGTAGTTCCTCTATAGCAGTGCTTCTCAAAGTGTGGTCCGTGAGCGCCCCCTAGTGGTCCGTGAGCGCCCCCTAGTGGTCCGTGAGTATATTGGTAACATTTCACATTTGAAATAAATAAATACATTTAATTCTTCCGCACTGTCGTGGGATTCTCTCGGCCATAGAGCGAGCTTAAGTTTCACTTTGCATGATATCGCCCAGAGCAACAGCTTCGTCACACATGCTGCCACTGGTTGTACCATTTTCAGGTGATTTGTAAAAAACGATGTGTTTTTGGATATTTGTGGAGTTAGGTAGTCCGCGAGTGTTTTTTTATTGTTTAAGTGTCCTTGGTATTAAAAGGTTTGAGAAACACTGCTCGATAGCATCACGTTAGCATTTAGCTTCTGGCCATTAGAGTTATGATTAGAACATTATAAAAGTAGACCTGTGGAGATTATCCTGAACGAAACGTGCGTTTATCAAACGGCTTCGTTTCCACAGACATTACTTCTTGCAATATTCCAGAATCCTGTTGCTCTTTGGTCGAACAGCAGCTTCAGGTCCTCTGTAGCTACAGAGGAGAGATGAGACTCCTGACCTGGGCTCCTCCAACGATGCAACATATATAATGCAATATAAAGATGATGATGATGATGATAATGATGAAGGTGATGATGAAGGTGATGATGAAGGGGATGATGAAGGGGATGATGAAGGGGATGATGATGATAATGATGAAGGTGATGATGAAGGTGATGATGATGATAATGATGAAGGGGATGATGAAGGTGATGATGAAGGGGATGATGAAGGGGATGATGAAGGGGATGATGAAGGTGATGATGAAGGTGATGATGATGATAATGATGAAGGTGATGATGAAGGGGATGATGAAGGTGATGATGAAGGGGATGATGAAGGGAGTTACTGTTTTGTTTTTCTCCCAGAATGCCGAAGGACTACAACGAGGACGAGGACCCCGCAGCTCGGAGGAGGAAGAAGAAAAGGTGACGAGTCGCTGACTTTATTTAAAGTAACGTCTCGTGATGTCACTTCCTGTTTTTAATGTTTAACGATTGATTTCCCGCCGTGTTTCAGTTACTATGCTAAGCTACGTCAGCAGGAGCTTGAGAGAGAGGCAGAGCTGGCCGAGAAGTACCGTGACCGGGCGAGAGAGAGGAGAGACGGAGTCAACAAGGACTACGAGGAGACGGAGCTCATTAGCACCACCGCTAACTACAGAGCTGTGGGACCCACCGCTGAGGCGTGAGTAATGCTAAGCTAATGCTAACTACAGAGCTGTGGGACCCACCGCTGAGGCGTGAGTAATGCTAAGCTAATGCTAACTACAGAGCTGTGGGACCCACCGCTGAGGCGTGAGTAATGCTAAGCTAATGCAAACTACAGAGCTGTGGGACCCACCTCTGAGGCGTGAGTAATGCTAAGCTAACCTAACATCTGTGTGTACTTCAGGGACAAGTCGGCAGCAGAGAAGCGCCGGCAGCTGATCCAGGAGTCTAAGTTTCTGGGAGGAGACATGGAGCACACTCACTTGGTGAAGGGGCTGGACTTCGCCCTGCTGCAGAAGGTACAGCGCTAACATGGCATTAATATTACTATTATCACATCGAGTAACACGTAGCCTCACAGGTTGGTGTTACTAGCAGGTTCTCTAGAACAGCTGTAGAGGAGTGTATCTGTGTTAATAGGCGCGTTCACAGCAGAGTACTTTTCCCCTTTAGTTCCCTTAGTACCCCTGATGTCGCGTTCACACCAAAAAGAGTACTTGGTGCCGGAACTTTTACCCCCATGTTTAGTGCCTGCTGAGAGGTGGTACCAAAAAAGTACCAATTTCTATTGGCTGGGCGAATTGCAAACCACGCCCCGTAAAACTCCATTGTATTTGCTGGCATTAGCATTATTAGCGTTAGCATTCGCCCCGCGCACCAACGCAGAGAGACTAACTTATGGCAACACAAAAGAAAACATGGGAGCGGTGGAGATGAGGAGGTGTCGGGGTTGTGGCGATTTACTCTGAAGGCTTCAGTAGAAGCTGCTGGGAGTCCCAGCAGCTTCTACTGAAGCCTTCCCCAACTCCGGGGACTTCCGGCCGGGGACTCCGGGTGGCAGGATACGCCGTGAAGTGGTTTGCGGCCTGCCAGTAAACCCAAAGCAGAAGAAGAAGAAGTGACATCAGCGGCTTCATTTGCCTAATCCTCCCTCAGGGAACTTATTCCAGTGTGAACGAGATCTGTACTGAGTTCATGAGAACTAAGTACAGCAAGTACTTGGTGTGAAAGCGGCTAATATGGTGTGTGTGTATCTCTCTCTCTCTCTCTCTCTCTCTCTCTCTCTCTCTCTCTCTCTCTCTCTCTCTCTCTCTGTGTGTGTGTGTGTGTGTGTGTGTGTGTGTGTGTGTGTGTGTGTGTGTGTGTGTGTGTGTGTGTGTGTGTGTGTGTGTGTGTGTGTGTGTGTGTGTGTGTGTGTGTGTGTGTGTGTGTGTGTGTGTGTGTGTGTGTGTGTGTGTGTGTGTGTGTGTGTGTGTGTGTGTGTGTGTGTGTGTGTGTGTGTGTGTGTGTGTGTGTGTGTGTGTGTGTGTGTGTGTGTGTGTGTGTGTGTGTGTGTGTGTGTGTGTGTGTGTGTGTGTGTGTCCCCTCTCTCTCTCTCTCTCTCTCTCTCTCTCTCTCTCTCTCTCCTCTCTCTCTCTCTCTCTCTGTATGTGTGTGTCTCTCTCTCTCTCTGTCACTCTCCTCTGTCACTCTCCTCTCTCTCGCTCTCTCTCTCTCTCTCTCTGTGTGTGTCTCTCTCTGTGTGTGTGTCTCTCTCTCTCTCTGTGTGTGTGTGTCTCTCTCGCTCTCTGTGTGTGTGTGTTACAGGTGAGAGCTGAGATCACCAGTAAAGAGAAAGAAGAAGAAGACATGATGGAGAAAGTCCAGAAGGAGACCAAGTAAGAGATCAGATTTAAATAAACAGAATACTGACCGATTTAATAATGCATGATGTAGTGACTCTTACTGTCCTGCAGGGGGTAGTGTTCAGGGGCCTCATTTATAAAGCCTTGCGTAGGAAGGTTGCTTACGTAGGACAAAGCAAATAAATACGCACAGACATTTTCAGATTTATAAAACACTGCATACCGGCCCTACGCCGGTTTCCCTTATAAATCACAACCGACTGGAAATGCGGTGCAGCTTTTGCGGGCTTCACGTAACGCCCATTCATTCATTCTGACTGACTGACTGACTGCAGGAAGGAGATCAGGAGATGAGGACAGCTCAAACAGACGTCTCACACCGTGTCAGGTTCTGGTTCTTTTGGGGAGGTGGAGATAAATCATATTGTTTGGTGGATGCAGTTTGAACCAGAGTCGCAGCATGGAGGTCGGATCGTCACCAACATAAATAAATAAGTGGTCCGAAAAAGGTTCATGACAAAAAGAATACACACAGCCTTCCTCAGGCAGTGTGTTAGTACCGGGGACAGGAGACCCCCCCCCCCCCCTTGATGAGAAACTAAGAAGTGATCGGGGAATCCCTCCGGAGTGGAGTCATGACGACTGGATCTGAATTATGTGTTTGTATTTGGTGGTTTGTGTCCCAGCTGTCGATCAGCAACTAGATACGATATACTTTATTGTCCCCGTAAGGACATTAGTTCGCGTACATGTACATATACACACATAGAGGACATTAAGAGACATACACATATCATCAGTCATATCATCAGTCAAACACCGTTAGAACAAACACAATACACAGACGCACATACTGACAATGGCGACCTGTTGCACTACCCTCATGGCCAACATTTAAAAAGTGCATTTCATTTCATGTGAATGTCAAGAAGATCAATGGACAGGTAGGACTGAGTGCTTATAGGGTTCAGCCTGCTCTTGGGAACCCTGCATCTGCTACCAGAAGGTAGGAGCTGGAATCCTGGGTGGAGTACGTGGGTGGGATCAGATAACGGACTGCTCGTATATGTTTTGGAGAGATGGGTGTTTTTTAACCCCCATAATGTTCATAGCAGGCGAGCGATCTGTGACTTTGACTGCACTGTCAAGTTACCAGGCAGTAACACCTCATGATGCTCTCCAACACTGCATGATAGAACAGTAACATGAACTTCTGGTCCACTCCGAAAGCCCGGAGTCGACGCAGAAAGTACAATCGCTGTTGAAGTCTCGAGCACAGAGCTTGAACATGCGAACCAGCGGAGTGTATTATCTAGATGGACACCAAGGTACTTATAGGAGCTGAGTATATCCATAATCCACCAGTTAAAGGAAATACAACTAATGTGTTATATCAGCTGTACAGTTTACCACATGGTGTTCTTAGCTTCCAGACCTCCTGTGTTTTACGAGCGACTTATCAAGTCTTAGCAAACGGCATCAAACACGATTAAACGTGATAGTATATAAAACCATGCTCGTATCAACAACCTATAGAAAAGCAACACGGCGTCAGTTCAGACGTAATCCTGTCCTCCTGCTCACCGCGTCATTCATGAGAAAACATTTCATAACATTAACACAACATATTCCAGGTGGTTTTAAATATCCGTATTTATTTAGGCGTTTGTTTCATCATTTTAAGATCAGCTTTAATCAATGTTTGAAAATGAATTCTTCATAAATGATAAATGAGAGGTCACGTTTTATTGATGGTATTATTTCCACACATTTCTCTCCATTCTTCCTTCGGCCAACGGGGTCGCAGTTTCTCGTCTCTCCCGTCTCTGTGCTTAGACGCATGGGTCAGAGTTTGCGTGGAGGACCGCACGTTTTCCCCTCAAGTTTGTTTTTTATAAATCGCAAACATTGCGTAGAAACTGGCGTACGCACCGTTTCTAAATGAGGCCCCTGGTCTCAGCTGTAATCGTGATGTGTCTTCCTGAGGCTCTGAACTGTGTATAATATGTGATGATGTCATCGTTTCTACTCCAGGAAAGACGTGGAGCCGGAGGAGAAGATCGAGTTTAAGACTCGTATGGGTGAGTGGGACCTGAGGCTCTTATTCTGAAAATCCTGCATGATGTCTACCTCCTGGAGGGGGAGGGTTCCTCTCTGGTTCCTCATGTGTCTTTATAACCCCTCAGGCAGGAACATCTACCGTGTTGTGTTCAGGACCGGCGGGCTGGAGAGGAACGAGCTGTTCCTCCCCGGCAGGATGGCCTACGTTGTGGATCTGGACGATGAGTTCACTGACACCGACATCCCCACCACGCTGATCCGCAGCAAAGCCGACTGCCCCAGCATGGAGGTACCTGAACGCACCACACATCACATTACAATACAACACCATGGAGGTACCTGAACGCACCACACAATACAACAGCATGGAGGTACCTGAACGCACCACACATCACATTACAATACAACAGCATGGAGGTACCTGAACGCACCACACAATACATCACAATACAACAGCATGGAGGTACCTGAACGCACCACACATTACAATACAATAGCATGGAGGTACCTGAAAGCAGTGTTGTAGTCAAGTCACCCAAGGAGTGTCCGAGTCGAGTCCGAGTCACCTAAGAAGAGTCCGAGTCACAAGTCTTCATGTATTAATCTTCGTGGATATATGTGTTGAAATGTAGCTGCTCCTCTACACTGCTTTCATCCTGTCACGTTATACTGATCTGTCTGTTGAACTGCTGTGAAGCCAGTTTGGCTACAGTTGTAAAAGGTGCTCTACAAATATAAAGCTTATTACTAATATTAGTATTATTAATATTGTAAATGACCTTTTAATATTTCTAACTATATTTAAAATGAGTTACCTTTTAGAGAAGTGATTATATTTGTTTGCTAATATTTTCATGTGGTAAAGTTTTCGTTTTGCACTTTTATTTTGATAGTAAGAAGATCGGGACTCTTATTTTGAAGGAACTTTGACCGGTTAAATCAGTTTACTGACAAAGATTAAGCCCCAGAAAGCACATGGCTACTTAGCATGCAACATGACGTCATTCTGCATGCTAAGTAGCCATGTGCTTTCGTGTTGCTGAATCTTTATTTATTGATTAGATCACGTTACTCTGATGATTGTGTTCAAGACAGCCGATATGTCTGAACTTGATCCTTAGAGTAATGTGTGACGGAGCCTTCTCTTCAATATTGTTTCCACATAACGAGCATTTTGCTCTTTTCCGATGTGGAAGCAGAATGTGTGAAAGCCTACAGCACGATGCGGGGTGTGTCTCTAGACATCTCTAGACTGGAATAGCGGGACCCAGTCCGTGAACTCGCCTCGCAGGTGCACACGCCAGGATAGAGGACACCAGACTCCAGAGAAAACTTGCTCGAGTCCAAGTCGGAGCGTCAATGTACAAGTCGAGTCCGAGTCATCGTGGGGGGAGAAATTCCCGAGTCCAAGTCCAAGTCATCGTACGCGAGAATTCCCAAGTCCAAGTCATCGTGCGCGAGAATTCCCAAGTCCAAGTCGCGTCAATCAGTGCGCGAGGTCGAGTCACGAGTCCCGATAATCGGGACTCGTGACTCGAGTGCTCCATCTCTGCCTGAACACACCACACATTACACCACATTACATTAGCACGGAGGTACCTGAACGCACCACACATTACAACAGCATGGAGGTACCTGAACGCACCACACATTACAACAGCATGGAGGTACCTGAACGCACCACACATTACAACACATTACAACAGCATGGAGGTACCTGAACGCACCACACATTACAACACATTACACCAGCATGGAGGTACCTGAACGCACCACACATTACAACACATTACAACAGCATGGAGGTACATGAACGCACCACACATTACAACACATTACACCAGCATGGAGGTACCTGAACGCACCACACATTACAACACATTACACCAGCATGGAGGTACCTGAACGCACCACACATTATAAGTTAACACATTACACAAGTATGGAGGTACCTGAACGCACCACACATTACAACACATTACACCAGCATGGAGGTACCTGAACGCACCGTAGCATGGTAGCTCGTTGAAGCTAATATGAGACGTTCTCTCCGTGTCCTCCAGGCTCAGACGACGCTCACCACCAACGACATCGTGATCTCCAAGCTGACGCAGATCCTCTCGTACCTCCGGCAGGGAACACGGCACAAGAAGATCAAGAAGAAGGACAAAGGTAAACACTCACACGAGTCTCAACTGAGAAGTCTCTGAGAGACGCAGAGGTTCCGGACTAACAGACGCAGAGGTTCCGGACTAACAGACGCAGAGGTTCCGGACTAACAGACGCAGAGGTTCCAGACTAACAGACGCAGAGGTTCCGGACTAACAGACGCATAGGTTCCGGACTAACAGACGCAGAGGTTCCGGACTAACAGACGCAGAGGTTCCGGACTAACAGACGCAGAGGTTCCGGACTAACAGACGCAGAGGTTCCGGACTAACAGACGCAGAGGTTCCGGACTAACAGACGCACAGGTTCCGGACTAACAGACGTACAGGTTCCGGACTAACAGACGCAGAGGTTCCGGACTAACAGACGGAGAGGTTCCGGACTAACAGACGCAGAGGTTCCGGACTAACAGACGCAGAGGTTCCAGACTAACAGACGTACAGGTTCCAGACTAACAGACGCAGAGGTTCCGTACTAACAGACGTACAGGTTCCGGACTAACAGACGTACAGGTTCCAGACTAACAGACGCAGAGGTTCCAGACTAACAGACGTACAGGTTCCAGACTAACGGACGCAGAGGTTCCGTACTAAAAGACGTAGAGGTTCCGGACTAACAGACGTACAGGTTCCAGACTAACAGACGCAGAGGTTCCGGACTAACAGACGCAGAGGTTCCGTACTAACAGACGCAGAGGTTCCGTACTAACAGACGCAGAGGTTCCAGACTAACAGACGCAGAGGTTCCGTACTAACAGACGCAGAGGTTCCGTACTAACAGACGTAGAGGTTCCGTACTAACAGACGTAGAGGTTCCGTACTAACAGACGTACAGGTTCCGGACTAACAGACGTACAGGTTCCGGACTAACAGACGTACAGGTTCCGGACTAACAGACGCAGAGGTTCCGGACTAACAGACGCAGAGGTTCCGGACTAACAGACGCAGAGGTTCCGGACTAACAGACGCAGAGGTTCCGGACTAACAGACGCAGAGGTTCCGGACTAACAGACGCAGAGGTTCCGGACTAACAGACGCAGAGGTTCCGGACTAACAGACGCAGAGGTTCCGGACTAACAGACGCAGAGGTTCCGGACTAACAGACGCAGAGGTTCCAGACTAACAGACGTACAGGTTCCGGACTAACAGACGCAGAGGTTCCGGACTAACAGACGCAGAGGTTCCGGACTAACAGACGCAGAGGTTCCGGACTAACAGACGCAGAGGTTCCGGACTAACAGACGTACAGGTTCCGGACTAACAGACGTACAGGTTCCGGACTAACAGACGTACAGGTTCCGGACTAACAGACGCAGAGGTTCCGTACTAACAGACGCAGAGGTTCAAGACTAACAGACGTACAGGTTCCAGACTAACAGACGCAGAGGTTCCAGACTAACAGACGTACAGGTTCCAGACTAACAGACGCAGAGGTTCAAGACTAACAGACGTACAGGTTCCAGACTAACAGACGCAGAGGTTCCAGACTAACAGACGTACAGGTTCCGTACTAACAGACGCAGAGGTTCCGTACTAACAGACGCAGAGGTTCCAGACTAACAGACGCAGAGGTTCCGTACTAACAGACGCAGAGGTTCCGTACTAACAGACGCAGAGGTTCCGGACTAACAGACGTACAGGTTCCGGACTAACAGACGTACAGGTTCCGGACTAACAGACGTACAGGTTCCGGACTAACAGACGCAGAGGTTCCGTACTAACAGACGCAGAGGTTCAAGACTAACAGACGTACAGGTTCCAGACTAACAGACGCAGAGGTTCCAGACTAACAGACGTACAGGTTCCGTACTAACAGACGCAGAGGTTCAAGACTAACAGACGTACAGGTTCCAGACTAACAGACGCAGAGGTTCCAGACTAACAGACGTACAGGTTCCGTACTAACAGACGCAGAGGTTCCGTACTAACAGACGCAGAGGTTCCAGACTAACAGACGCAGAGGTTCCGTACTAACAGACGCAGAGGTTCCGTACTAACAGACGCAGAGGTTCCGTACTAACAGACGCAGAGGTTCCGTACTAACAGACGCAGAGGTTCCGTACTAACAGACGCAGAGGTTCCGGACTAACAGACGCAGAGGTTCCGGACTAACAGACGCAGAGGTTCCGGACTAACAGGCGCAGAGGTTCCGGACTAACAGGCGCAGAGGTTCCGGACTAACAGACGCAGAGGTTCCGGACTAACAGACGCAGAGGTTCCAGACTAACAGACGCAGAGGTTCCAGACTAACAGACGCAGAGGTTCCGGACTAACAGACGCAGAGGTTCCGGACTAACAGACGCAGAGGTTCCGGACTAACAGACGCAGAGGTTCCGGACTAACAGACGCAGAGGTTCCGGACTAACAGACGCAGAGGTTCCGGACTAACAGACGCAGAGGTTCCGGACTAACAGACGTACAGGTTCCGGACTAACAGACGTACAGGTTCCGGACTAACAGACGTACAGGTTCCGGACTAACAGACGCAGAGGTTCCGGACTAACAGACGCAGAGGTTCCGGACTAACAGACGCAGAGGTTCCGGACTAACAGACGCAGAGGTTCCGGACTAACAGACGCAGAGGTTCCGGACTAACAGACGCAGAGGTTCCGGACTAACAGACGCAGAGGTTCCGGACTAACAGACGCAGAGGTTCCGGACTAACAGACGTACAGGTTCCGGACTAACAGACGTACAGGTTCCGGACTAACAGACGTACAGGTTCCGGACTAACAGACGCAGAGGTTCCGTACTAACAGACGCAGAGGTTCAAGACTAACAGACGTACAGGTTCCAGACTAACAGACGCAGAGGTTCCGGACTAACAGACGTACAGGTTCCAGACTAACAGACGCAGAGGTTCCGGACTAACAGACGCAGAGGTTCCGGACTAACAGACGCAGAGG
Organism: Pogonophryne albipinna; assembly: GCA_028583405.1. NCBI lineage: Eukaryota > Metazoa > Chordata > Actinopteri > Perciformes > Artedidraconidae > Pogonophryne > Pogonophryne albipinna. The sequence goes on along the minus strand of JAPTMU010000323.1, from coordinate 71,657 downwards.
TTCCGGACTAACAGACGCAGAGGTTCCAGACTAACAGACGCAGAGGTTCCGGACTAACAGACGCAGAGGTTCCGGACTAACAGACGCAGAGGTTCCGGACTAACAGACGCAGAGGTTCCAGACTAACAGACGTACAGGTTCCGGACTAACCGACGCAGAGGTTCCAGACTAACAGACGCAGAGGTTCCAGACTAACAGACGTAGAGGTTCCAGACTAACAGACGTACAGGTTCCGGACTAACAGACGCAGAGGTTCCGGACTAACAGACGCAGAGGTTCCGGACTAACAGACGCAGAGGTTCCGGACTAACAGACGTAGAGGTTCCAGACTAACAGACGTACAGGTTCCGGACTAACAGACGCAGAG
>JAPTMU010000323.1:56290-58790 GCA_028583405.1 Pogonophryne albipinna | reverse complement strand
CTCTGCCCTCAGCGCTGTCTCTCAGGCTCTCTCTGCCCTCAGCTGTGTCCGTCAGGCTGTGTCTTCTCTCTCTGATGAGTTTTGTCCCTTCAGGGCTGCCTTCCAGTACGGCATCAAAATGTCTGAAGGCAGGAAGACGCGTCGCTTCAAAGAAACTAACGAGAAGGCGGAGCTGGACCGACAGTGGAAGAAGATCAGCGCCGTGAGTTATATCTAATATATCACCCACACATCTCCGTGGTCGGGTCGCGGATATAATATAATATAACAATATGAGAGTTAATGACTGATTGTGTTTCAGATCATCGAGAAGAGGAAGAAGATGGAGGCTGACGGGTGAGTCACTTTATAAACTGTTAACGTTAAATAAAGGGTATAATAACGCTGTATTAACGTTATATTAATGTTATATTAACGTTATATTAATGTTGTATTAACGTTATATTAACGTTATAATAACGCTGTATTAACGTTATATTAATGTTATATTAACGTTATATTAATGTTGTATTAACGTTATATTAACGTTATATTAACGCTGTGTTAATGTTATATTAACGTTATATTAATGTTATATTAATGCTATATTAATGCTGTATTAACGTTATATTAATGTTATATTAACGTTATATTAATGTTGTATTAACGTTATATTAACGTTATATTAACGCTGTGTTAATGTTATATTAACGTTATATGAATGTTATATTAACGTTATATTAATGTTATATTAACGTTATATTAATGTTGTATTAACGTTATATTAACGCTGTGTTAATGTTATATTAACGTTATATTAATGTTATATTAACGCTGTGTTAATGTTATGTTAATGTTATATTAACGTTAATATAACGTTAATATAACGTTATATTAACGCTGTGTTAAAGTATATTAACGTTATATTAATGTTATATTAACGTTATATTAATGTTATATTAACGCTGTGTTAATGTTATGTTAATGTTATATTAACGTTAATATAACGTTAATATAACGTTATATTAACGCTGTGTTAAAGTATATTAACGTTATATTAATGTTATATTAACGTTATATTAACGTTATATTAATGTTGTATTAACGTTAATATAACGTTATATTAACGCTGTATTAACGTTATGTTAATGTTATATTAACGTTGTGTTTCAGGGGGGACATAAAGAGGCCGAAATACTGAAGCATCTCGTCCGTCTGAGATCTTCTTCACGAGTTTGATTCAATATTTTAAAGTTGTTTCAACACTTCTTATTATTCATGTGTAAATCTGATGATCAATAAACATCAACAAATCCTCAAGACTTATTTCATGATGATGCAGGGCTTCTGTGTGTTAACAGGTTCTAAAGGGTTCTGTGTGTTAAAGGGTTCTGTGTGTTAACAGGTTCTAAAAGGTTCTGTGTTTAAAGGGTTCTAAAGGGTTCTGTGTTTAAAGGGTTCTGTGTTAAAGGGTTCTAAAGGGTTCTGTGTTTAAAGGGTTCTAAAGGGTTCTGTGTTTAAAGGGTTCTGTGTGTTAACGGGTTCTGTGTTTAAAGGGTTCTAAAGGGTTCTGTGTTTAAAGGGTTCTAAAGGGTTCTGTGTTTAAAGGGTTCTGTGTTTAAAGGGTTCTAAAGGGTTCTGTGTTTAAAGGGTTCTAAAGGGTTCTGTGTTTAAAGGGTTCTAAAGGGTTCTGTGTTTAAAGGGTTCTAAAGGGTTCTGTGTGTTAACGGGTTCTGTGTTTAAAGGGTTCTAAAGGGTTCTGTGTTTAAAGGGTTCTAAAGGGTTCTGTGTTTAAAGGGTTCTAAAGGGTTCTGTGTTTAAAGGGTTCTGTGGGCCAAAAGGGTGAAAATGCAAAAATAGTGTCCGAACATAGTGCCTCATGAGGCAGGTAGACTCCCCTTGCATTCCTCCAGAGGCACATTTGTCAGTCAACTTTTGTGAGAACCAGGCTGGGGGGTCTTGAGGCACAAAATAAGGCCGACCCAAAGTGCATGGTGAGCGGACACTTCACCTCCGTGTTTGCCGACAGCCGTTTTTTTGCACCCAAAAACCGGGTTTCCGATTTCGTGCAGACTGTAGTCCAAAATGTATGAATATCTTTGACGGAGAAGGGGAACTGAAGCCCCGGAAACACTTTTCCCCTTCTCCGTTGCAACTTACAACGGAGAAGGGGAACATCTATATTGGATTTAGATAGCCCAGTGATAGTGATTAAACATCTTTTTCATGGAAAAAAGTGTTAAAACGCCTGATTAAAGCATATTCAGGACCCCAGTGGGCTCCAGAGTATGTGCATTGTTTATGTTACCATATTAATGAGAACATAAATGCATTTAAATGCAAAAATAATGGAAAAAGTGTGGAGAGAACCTCACCTTCCAAGGCAGAAATAGTGATTAAAATGCGGGGAAACTGTCTTAAATAGGGACATGGCGTACCCAGAGAACCAGGCTGCAGCACCTGGAGGGGGAGAGGGGAGTGCTTTAGTATGGCTCAGAAAATGAGGTGCTACATTCTGGTT
>JAPTMU010000323.1:25000-55290 GCA_028583405.1 Pogonophryne albipinna | reverse complement strand
CATAGACTGGATAGATGCTAACCATAGATGCTAACCATAGACTGAATAGATGCTAACCATAGACTGAGTAGATGCTAACCATAGACTGAATAGATGCTAACCATAGATGCTAACCATAGACTGAGTAGATGCTAACCATAGACTGAGTAGATGCTAACCATAGACTGAGTAGATGCTAACCATAGACTGAGTAGATGCTAACCATACCATAGACTGAGTAGATGCTAACCATAGACTGAGTAGATGCTAACCATAGACTGAGTAGATGCTAACCATAGACTGAGTAGATGCTAACCATAGACTGCCATAGACTGAATAGATGCTAACCATAGACTGAATAGATGCTAACCATAGACTGAGTAGATGCTAACCATAGACTGAGTAGATGCTAACCATAGACTGAGTAGATGCTAACCATAGACTGAGTAGATGCTAACCATAGACTGAATAGATGCTAACCATAGACTGAGTAGATGCTAACCATAGACTGTGTAGATGCTAACCATAGACTGAGTAGATGCTAACCATACCATAGACTGAGTAGATGCTAACCATAGACTGAATAGATGCTAACCATAGACTGAATAGATGCTAACCATAGACTGAATAGATGCTAACCATTGACTGAGTAGATGCTAACCATTGACTGAGTAGATGCTAACCATTGACTGAGTAGATGCTAACCATTGACTGAGTAGATGCTAACCATAGACTGAGTAGATGCTAACCATTGACTGAATAGATGCTAACCATAGACTGAATAGATGCTAACCATAGACTGAGTAGATGCTAACCATTGACTGAATAGATGCTAACCATACATTCAGGAACAAAATGGAAAACATCAACAAAAACACTCAGTACTCAACAAATAAAGTGCAATCATGAAGTTAGTAGAAGTAGGTCTGTGTGTGAATTATATATAATGCACAGGCTCTCAGGCACAAGAGGAGGTTTGAATACTTTATTATATCTGTCCTCTTTCTCTCTGTTTAACTCCTGACCTCAATGAGGATCAATGAACCTCAGGGATCAATGGACCTCAGGGATCAATGAGCCTCAGGGATCAATGGACCTCAGGGATCAATGGGCCTCAGGGATCAATGGACCTCGGGGATCAATGAGCCTCAGGGATCAATGAAGCTCGGGGATCAATGAAGCTCGGGGACCTCGGGGATCAATGAAGCTCAGGGATCAATGAAGCTCAGGGATCAATGGAGCTCAGGGATCAATGAGCCTCAGGGATCAATGGAGCTCAGGGATCAATGGACCTCAGGGATCAATGAAGCTCAGGGATCAATGGAGCTCAGGGATCAATGGAGCTCAGGGATCAATGAGCCTCAGGGATCAATGGACCTCAGGGATCAATGAACCTCGGGGATCAATGGACCTCGGGGATCAATGGACCTCGGGGATCAATGGACCTCGGGGATCAATGGACCTCGGGGATCAATGAAGCTCGGGGATCAATGGACCTCGGGGATCAATGAACCTCTGGGATCAATGAACCTCTGGGATCAATGAACCTCTGGGATCAATGAACCTCTGGGATCAATGAACCTCTGGGATCAATGAACCTCTGGGATCAATGAAGCTCAGGGATCAATGAAGCTCAGGGATCAATAAACCTCAGGGATCAATGAACCTCGGGGATCAATGGACCTCGGGGATCAATGGACCTCGGGGATCAATGGACCTCGGGGATCAATGGGCCTCGGGGATCAATGGGCCTCGGGGATCAATGGGCCTCGGGGATCAATGGGCCTCGGGGACCAATGAGCCTCGGGGATCAATGAACCTCGGGGATCAATGAGCCTCGGGGATCAATGTGCCTCGGGGATCAATGTGCCTCGGGGATCAATGAGCCTCGGGGATCAATGTGCCTCGGGGATCAATGGACCTCGGGGATCAATGGACCTCGGGGATCAATGAAGCTCGGGGATCAATGGACCTCGGGGATCAATGAAGCTCGGGGATCAATGGACCTCGGGGATCAATGAAGCTCGGGGATCAATGAAGCTCGGGGATCAATGAAGCTCGGGGATCAATGAACCTCGGGGATCAATGGACCTCGGGGATCAATGGACCTCAGGGATCAATGGACCTCAGGGATCAATGGACCTCAGGGATCAATGAGCCTCAGGGATCAATGGACCTCAGGGATCAATGAGCCTCAGGGATCAATGGACCTCAGGGATCAATGGGCCTCGGGGATCAATGGACCTCGGGGACCAATGAGCCTCGGGGATCAATGAACCTCGGGGATCAATGGACCTCGGGGATCAATGAAGCTCGGGGATCAATGGACCTCGGGGATCAATGGACCTCGGGGATCAATGAACCTCTGGGATCAATGAACCTCTGGGATCAATGAACCTCTGGGATCAATGGACCTCGGGGATCAATGAAGCTCGGGGATCAATGGACCTCGGGGATCAATGAAGCTCGGGGATCAATGAGCCTCGGGGATCAATGGACCTCGGGGATCAATGAAGCTCGGGGATCAATGGACCTCGGGGATCAATGAACCTCTGGGATCAATGAACCTCTGGGATCAATGAACCTCTGGGATCAATGGACCTCAGGGATCAATGAAGCTCAGGGATCAATGAAGCTCAGGGATCAATAAAGCTCAGGGATCAATGAAGCTCAGGGATCAATGGACCTCGGGGATCAATGAAGCTCGGGGACCTCGGGGATCAATGAAGCTCAGGGATCAATGAGCCTCAGGGATCAATGAAGCTCGGGGATCAATGGACCTCGGGGATCAATGAAGCTCGGGGACCTCGGGGATCAATGAACCTCGGGGATCAATGAAGCTCGGGGATCAATGAAGCTCAGGGGTCAATGAAGCTCAGGGGTCAATGAACCTCAGGGATCAATGGGCCTCGGGGATCAATGAACCTCGGGGATCAATGGACCTCGGGGATCAATGGACCTCGGGGATCAATGAAGCTCGGGGATCAATGGACCTCGGGGATCAATGAACCTCTGGGATCAATGAACCTCTGGGATCAATGAACCTCTGGGATCAATGGACCTCAGGGATCAATGAAGCTCAGGGATCAATGAAGCTCAGGGATCAATAAACCTCAGGGATCAATGAACCTCAGGGATCAATGGACCTCAGGGATCAATGGACCTCAGGGTTCAATGGACCTCAGGGATCAATGAGCCTCAGGGATCAATGAGCCTCAGGGATCAATGGACCTCAGGGATCAATGAGCCTCAGGGATCAATGGACCTCAGGGATCAATGGACCTCGGGGACCAATGAGCCTCGGGGATCAATGAACCTCGGGGATCAATGAGCCTCGGGGATCAATGTGCCTCGGGGATCAATGAGCCTCGGGGATCAATGAGCCTCGGGGATCAATGGACCTCGGGGATCAATGGACCTCGGGGATCAATGGACCTCGGGGATCAATGAACCTCTGGGATCAATGAACCTCTGGGATCAATGAAGCTCGGGGATCAATGAGCCTCGGGGATCAATGGACCTCGGGGATCAATGAAGCTCGGGGATCAATGGACCTCGGGGATCAATGAAGCTCGGGGATCAATGGACCTCGGGGATCAATGAAGCTCGGGGATCAATGGACCTCGGGGATCAATGAACCTCTGGGATCAATGAACCTCTGGGATCAATGAAGCTCGGGGATCAATGAGCCTCGGGGATCAATGGACCTCGGGGATCAATGAAGCTCGGGGATCAATGGACCTCGGGGATCAATGAAGCTCGGGGATCAATGAAGCTCGGGGATCAATGGACCTCGGGGATCAATGGACCTCGGGGATCAATGAAGCTCGGGGATCAATGAAGCTCGGGGATCAATGAAGCTCGGGGATCAATGAAGCTCAGGGATCAATGAAGCTCAGGGATCAATGGACCTCAGGGATCAATGGACCTCAGGGATCAATGGACCTCAGGGATCAATGAGCCTCAGGGATCAATGGACCTCAGGGATCAATGAGCCTCAGGGATCAATGGACCTCAGGGATCAATGGACCTCAGGGATCAATGAGCCTCAGGGATCAATGGACCTCAGGGATCAATGAGCCTCAGGGATCAATGGACCTCGGGGATCAATGGGCCTCGGGGATCAATGGACCTCGGGGATCAATGGGCCTCGGGGATCAATGGACCTCGGGGACCAATGAGCCTCGGGGACCAATGAGCCTCGGGGATCAATGAACCTCGGGGATCAATGAACCTCTGGGATCAATGAACCTCTGGGATCAATGGACCTCGGGGATCAATGAAGCTCGGGGATCAATGAAGCTCGGGGATCAATGAGCCTCGGGGATCAATGGACCTCGGGGATCAATGAAGCTCGGGGATCAATGGACCTCGGGGATCAATGAACCTCTGGGATCAATGAACCTCTGGGATCAATGAACCTCTGGGATCAATGGACCTCAGGGATCAATGAAGCTCAGGGATCAATAAAGCTCAGGGATCAATGAAGCTCAGGGATCAATGGACCTCGGGGATCAATGAAGCTCGGGGACCTCGGGGATCAATGAACCTCGGGGATCAATGAAGCTCAGGGATCAATGAGCCTCAGGGATCAATGAAGCTCGGGGATCAATGGACCTCGGGGATCAATGAAGCTCGGGGACCTCGGGGATCAATGAACCTCGGGGATCAATGAAGCTCGGGGATCAATGAAGCTCAGGGGTCAATGAAGCTCAGGGGTCAATGAAGCTCAGGGATCAATGAAGCTCAGGGATCAATGAGCCTCAGGGATCAATGAGCCTCAGGGATCAATGAAGCTCGGGGATCAATGAAGCTCGGGGACCTCGGGGATCGATGAACCTCGGGGATCGATGAAGCTCGGGGATCAATGAAGCTCAGGGATCAATGAAGCTCAGGGATCAATGAGCCTCGGGGATCAATGAAGCTCGGGGATCAATGGACCTCGGGGATCAATGAAGCTCAGGGATCAATGAAGCTCAGGGATCAATGAGCCTCAGGGATCAATGAAGCTCGGGGATCAATAGACCTCGGGGATCAATGAAGCTCGGGGACCTCGGGGATCGATGAACCTCGGTGATCAATGAAGCTCAGGGATCAATGAAGCTCGGGGACCTCGGGGATCAATGAAGCTCGGGGATCAATGAAGCTCAGGGATCAATGAAGCTCAGGGATCAATGAGCCTCAGGGATCAATGAAGCTCGGGGATCAATGGACCTCGGGGATCAATGAAGCTCGGGGATCAATGAAGCTCGGGGATCAATGAAGCTCGGGGATCAATGAAGCTCGGGGATCAATGGACCTCGGGGATCAATGAAGCTCGGGGACCTCGGGGATCGATGAACCTCGGGGATCAATGAAGCTTAGGGATCAATGAAGCTCAGGGATCAATGAAGCTCGGGGACCTCGGGGATCGATGAACCTCGGGGATCAATGAAGCTCAGGGATCAATGAAGCTCAGGGATCAATGAGCCTCAGGGATCAATGGACTTCGGGGATCAATGAAGCTCAGGGATCAATGAAGCTCGGGGATCAATGGACCTCGGGGATCAATGAAGCTCGGGGACCTCGGGGATCGATGAACCTCGGGGATCAATGGAGCTCAGGGATCAATGAAGCTCAGGGATCAATGAGCCTCAGGGATCAATGAACCTCGGGGATCAATGGAGCTCAGGGATCAATGGAGCTCAGGGATCGATGAACCTCGGGGATCAATGGAGCTCAGGGATCAATGGACCTCGGGGATCGATGAACCTCGGGGATCAATGGAGCTCAGGGATCAATGGAGCTCAGGGATCAATGAAGCTCAGGGATCAATGAGCCTCAGGGATCAATGAAGCTCAGGGATCAATGAGCCTCAGGGATCAATTAGCCTCAGGGATCAATGGACCTCGGGGATCAATGAAGCTCGGGGACCTCGGGGATCGATGAACCTCGGGGATCAATGAAGCTCAGGGATCGATGAACCTCGGGGATCAATGAAGCTCAGGGATCAATGGAGCTCAGGGATCAATGGAGCTCAGGGATCAATGAAGCTCCATCTGATCTTACATTTTAAGAAAAGGATATAAAACTATTTAAAAAAATCTATTATATCATTAAAATATACATAAATATTTACATGAGATACAGAAACCAAGAAACTACGTTCAGTGATATCACCAAACAAGATGTAGTATAAATGCAGTAAGTGCATCTCTGTGGTCAGACGGGCTCTGAGGGAGGAGGGCAGGGCTATTCAATTACACATTCAGCTGGGCCAGATTTTACCACAAAGTTCAGCTGGGCCAGATTTTACAACAAAGTTCAGCTGGGCCAGATTTTACAACCACAAAGTTCAGCTGGGCCAGATTTTACAACCACAAAGTTCAGCTGGGCCAGACATTCAGCGGCCTGTAAAAAGCGGGTCATGACACATTTTAAACCAACACATATTACTGCGATGAAAAACATGCAATTGTTATTCATTGTTCATCGAACAAAGGTACGTCAAAAAGTGCATAAAAACACAACAAATTAGCATTAATTTAACAGAATCTGAAAAAAAAGTGCAGTTGTAGCATTACATTTGTTGGCTTTAGAAGTCAAATATTCAGTTTTTTTTTTTTAACCAGGCACATCACGAAGTGCATTTAACTGAATACAATAATAGCAGTCTTAATAAATGTCCTCACATACAAAATAAAATGGGATACATATGACACATGCACATCAAAAAGTGCATTAACAAGCAGTTAAAGAGCTCCAATGTAACACAAAGAGGTAGAACTCTAGCAATACTGTTTTTTCACTTTTCTAGTAATAACAAAAAGATCATACGTTTTGGTCACAGATCGTTTCTCAACGTTGGGGAACTGCTGTTTTTTCCACGAGATGCACTTTCAAAAAACGTGCTGCATTGTGGTTTAGTGGTTTCTATGCAACGCGGAGTGTTGCGTTCATGCTATGTACTAGTGTAGGAATTTGGCTACGGGAGGCTGGGCCACTCGGGAGTTGGTTCTGGCCCGCGGGCCGCCATTTGAATAGGCCTGGGTTAGGGGTTTCTCAGACACTGAGTTACAGAGCGTCACGGGTCGTCCCAGTGACACGGTGTCTCGGGTCGTCCCAGTGACACGGTGTCTCGGGTCGTCCCAGTGACACGGTGTCTCGGGTCGTCCCAGTGTCACGGTGTCTCGGGTCGTCCCAGTGTCACGGTGTCTCGGGTCGTCCCAGTGTCACGGTGTCTCTGGTCGTCCCAGTGACACGGTGTCTCTGGTCGTCCCAGTGACACGGTGTCTCGGGTCCTCCCAGTGTCTCTGGTCGTCCCAGAGACACGGTGTCTCTGGTCGTCCCAGTGACACGGTGTCTCTGGTCGTCCCAGAGACACGGTGTCTCTGGTCGTCCCAGTGACACGGTGTCTCTGGTCGTCCCAGTGACACGGTGTCTCTGGTCGTCCCAGTGACACGGTGTCTCGGGTCCTCCCAGTGTCACGGTGTCTCGGGTCCTCCCAGTGACACGGTGTCTCGGGTCGTCCCAGAGACACGGTGTCTCGGGTCGTCCCAGTGACACGGTGTCTCGGGTCATCCCAGTGACAGCTCCATATGAGACCATGACTCCCACCCTCTGCTCTGAGATACCTCATTCACACCAACAGTGCTTCAGGGCCGGTTCGGAGCTGGAGCTTGAAAAGCACCGGGTTTTCCTGTTCACACCGCAGCGGAGCCGCCTCTTAGCTCCGGAATCCGGTTCGTTTCAAGCACCAAGAAATTGTCCGGCCAGAGCAAAAGCACCACATACGTCACGCTGACGTCGAGGCGGGGGCAGGGGCGGGATCAACTCCTGAACAACAACAACAACAAGCCCACGTCTTATCCAGTTTGTACACAACGATGGAGAAACTTAACAAGCAGCAGTGGTCCACTGAAGAGACCAGCTACCTGCTGGGAACCTGGTCTTCCGAAGAGGTGCAGAGGAAGCTGGAGCACAATCGGCCATTGTTGTTGTTGTTGTCGGTGTCAGCTGTGAGGGGTTCCCGCCGGTTGGCTTTATGAAGCAGGCACGCAAACGGTTACGTCATGAAGCAAACGATGACGCAATGACGCAGCACCAGTCGGACTCTGGGCAGTGTGAAAAGAGCCGGAGCTGAACCGGTTCTGAACCGGAAAAGCTCACGGAGCTTGAACCGGAGTTGCGTTGGTGTGAATGAGGTGTCAGGTGTTGCTGCTACTAACGCCTGCATCTCCCCAAGGGGATGAAGAGAGCTCCCTCTGATGCTAACCCTTCACATTCTGACCTGTTGTGTTTCAGCTGAGAGCTACTCCAACCCTCTGGCCCCCGAGGGCCACGAGCCGGACGACCAGCGCTCCGCCGCGCAGTGAGTACCGTCCATCATCTGTACTCTATATACCATCCATCAGGCTACTCATACAGTACATTCTGTATTATATGCTATATATCTAATTCTCTCTGTCTCTGTCTCTCTCTCTGTCTCTCTCTGTCTCTCCCTCTCTCTCTCCCTATCTCTCTCTCTCTGTCTCTCTCCCTATCTCTCTGTCTCTCTCTGTCTCTCTCTCTCTCTGTCTCTCTCTCTCTCTCTCTACCTCTCTCCCTCTCTCTCTCTCTACCTCTCTCTCTCATCTCTCTACCTCTCTCCCTCTCTACCTCTCTCTCTCATCTCTCTACCTCTCTCCCTCTCTCTCCCTCTACCTCTCCCTCTCTCTCTCATCTCTCTACCTCTCTCCCTCTCTCTCCCTCTACCTCTCCCTCTCTCTCTCCCTCTCTACCTCTCTCCCTCTCTCTCTCTCTACCTCTCTCTCTCATCTCTCTACCTCTCTCCCTCTCTCTACCTCTCTACCTCTCCCTCTCTCTCTCTCTCTCGCTCTCTCTCTCATCTCTCTCCCTCTCTACCTCTCTCTCTCTCTACCTCTCTCTCCCTCTCTCTCTCTCTCTACCTCTCTCCCTCTCTCTCTCTCTACCTCTCTCTCTCATCTCTCTACCTCTCTCCCTCTCTACCTCTCTCCCTCTCTCTCTCATCTCTCTACCTCTCTCCCTCTCTCTCCCTCTCCCTCTCCCTCTACCTCTCCCTCTCTCTCTCTCTCTCTACCTCTCTCCCTCTCTCCCTCTCTCTCTCTCTACCTCTCTCTCTCATCTCTCTACCTCTCTCCCTCTCTCTACCTCTCTCCCTCTCTCTACCTCTCCCTCTCTCTCATCTCTCTACCTCTCTCCCTCTACCTCTCTCTCCCTCTCTCTCTCCCTCTCTCTCTACCTCTCTCCCTCTCTCCCTCTCTCTCTCTCTACCTCTCTCTCATCTCTCTACCTCTCTCCCTCTCTCTCTACCTCTCCCTCTCTCTCTCTCTCTCATCTCTCTACCTCTCTACCTCTCTCTCTCTCTCCAGATCCAAACTGACCAATGACGACTTCAGGAAGCTCCTGATGACGCCGCGGGCGACGCCCTCCTCGGCCCCGCCCTCTAAATCCAGACACCTCGAGTGAGTGAAACCACAGAAGATGATGATGATTCAGGTCAAAGGTTTTATTGTCATATGCAAATAGAGTGGTGCAGGATTGAGTCCTGAAGTGAGTCAGCATGTCTCCACTTCCTGTTCCCTGGTCTCAGAGCCAATGGGATCTCTCCATAGGGTTTAGGAGAATATCTGAACTAAGGTCTGAGGTTGAGACACATTGAAGAGACGGATCACGTTTTGTTCTACATTAAATCATCAGCAGTGACCCCACTGTGATTTCTGAAGAGTGGACGTGTCTGAAAAACGATGGTTGTTACCAAGTGGCTGAACAGGACTACAGAAGTCGTGGAGGCCGTTGTACGTCATTACGCCGAACACGTAAACACTCCTCTTATGCGGCTTTCACACCAGCGCTTTTCCCTTTCTAGCTCCGAGCGGGAGCTTTTCTGGTTCAGCTCCGGTTTCCCTTTTCTGCTCCCGCTCTGTTCACACCGCCCAGAGCCCGACTGGTGCTGCCGCTGCTGCGTCATGACGACACCGTTTACATCGCTGATTTGCTCCCCAACGGCGTTACGGCGCTCACAACAACAACAACAACAACAACAACAACAACAACAACAACAACGGGGAACTGCGTCGGGTCGATGATCATGTTGCTTTTAATCACACGAAGCCAGATTAAATTAAATAACGACTTCTCCAACCTTATGCTTTTCTCCAGAGTGCCGTGGTTCATTATTTATTAATGTGTTTCTGCGGCATTTACCGACCGCTGCAGTGTTGGCTGCTCTTCCACGGGAGTTTATTCTCCCGTTAGCTCCCGGTTAGCTCACACTGCAGCGGCCGCTCTAAAGTATTCACTGTCCGACTCACACAAGCAGCTGATACATATCCCCAGTTCCCCTTCAGTGAATGTGTGTCAGTCTGAATTGACGCTGTTTGGCATCACAACGCTGTTATGAAAGTGTCTCTGGTATAAAATGGGTGATGTTAGCATAGCAACCGAAGCTAAACTGACTACTTGCTATTGCTATCCTATTGTGGCATAAACCGTTTTCTACAGGCACATTTTACCGGCGTATTTTCATTATGATTCTACTTGTGATAGTCGGACACGACAACCTGTGCAGCCCATGTATTGATTCCATCCGATAGCTGCTATAATACAAAACGTCTGCCTCTCTCCACAATGATCAATAACAGTGAACGGATGGTCAAAGTAAGGTACAGATAAACAGAACCACACGCAGCCTGGTTCGTGTTGCCTGACTTTATAAAGTGTGTTTATAAGCACTACTGCTTGTAGGCAGGCATGACAGTCGACCCATGTTCAGGGGAGGTGTGTTTAGTTTCCTGCACGCCTCGACGTAAGAGAGACGTAAGCGACGCCACCTCTTAGCTCCGAAGCTCTTGCCTCTAGACCGACAATTTTTTGGAGCTGGAAGTGAACCGGATTCCGGAGCTAAGAGGCGGCGCTGCTGCGGTGTGAACAGGAAAAAACGGCTCGTTGGTGTGAAAGGGGTCTGAGAGTCTGAGGGTCTGAGAGTCTGAGGGTCTGAGGGTCTGAGAGTCTGAGGGTCTGAGAGTCTGAGGGTCTGAGAGTCAGAGAGTCTGAGGGTCTGAGGGTCTTAGAGTCTGAGGGTCTGAGAGTCTTAGAGTCTGAGGGTCTGAGAGTCTGAGGGTCTGAGAGTCTGAGGGTCTGAGGGTCTTAGAGTCTGAGGGTCTTAGGGTCTGAGAGTCTTAGGGTCTGAGAGTCTGAGGGTCTGAGAGTCTGAGGGTCTGAGAGTCTGAGGGTCTGAGAGTCAGAGGGTCTTAGAGTCTGAGGGTCAGAGGCTGAGGGTCTGAGGGTCAGAGAGTCTGAGAGTCTGAGAGTTTGAGAATCTGAGGGTCTTAGAGTCTGAGGGTTTGAGGGTCTTAGAGTCTGAGGGTCTTAGAGTCTGAGGGTCACACGAAGCCTGGTTGGTGCCTCTGCATGTTCTGTGTTCACCTCTGCATGTGTGTTCTCAATTCAATTCAAAACCTTTATTTATCCAGGTAAAATCCCATTGAGATCAATGATCTCTTTTTCAAGGGAGACCTGCAGCAGTAGGTTCCACAAGAAGACATAAAAACAGAAACAACAGAACAACAAAAGGACATCATACAGCAAAATGTACAGGGATTACAATTTACATATTTAACCACATGTACAGGTACCAACAGCATCGGATTGGTTAGCATCCAGCCGAGCTTTAAAAACATGTAATGGTACTAGCTTGGTAATTTTCCATTCTTTTTGCAGACTGTTCCAAGTTAGTGGAGCTGCACATCTAAAAGCTTTCTTCCCTAAGACAGTCCTAGCACTTGGCACATTTAATAAAACCACAGCATGCGATCTCAGGCAATAAGTACTTTCAATTCGCAGAGAGATCAGGGAGCAGATATAAGATGGTAGTTTATCCAACATGGCTTTGTAAATGAAAAAGTACCAGTGACTGAGCCTCCGTACAGGAAGTGATGGCATAACCGCCTTGGCATACAGGGTACAGTGATGCGTAAGTGCTTTACAGTTAGTAACAAATCTCAGTGCACTGTGATACGCAGCATCTAACTTGACCAGGCAATGGGCAGGTGCATTCATATAGATCAGATCACCATAGTCCAGCACAGGTCAAAAGGTCACAGAGCCTTTTCCTGGCCTCAAGTGAGAAACAGGACTTGTTCCTGTAGAAGAAACCTAGCCTAATCCTCAGCTTTTTAAGCAGGTTATTGACATGAAGTTTAAAAGAGAGACAATCATCAAGCCAGATACCCAGGTATTTATAACAGGTAACCACTTCAAGTTTTATTCCTTGCATAGTTACAATATCTAAAACAGGCTCTGGTGTCTTTTTAGCTTTAGAAAAGAGCATTACCTTGGTTTTATCCACATTTAAAAGAAGCTTTAATTCATAGAGCTGAGTCTGAATAATGTTAAAAACAGCCTGTAATTTAACACCAGCCTCCTGAATGGAGGGACCTGCACAGGACATCACGGTATCATCCGCATACAAATGTAAAGTAGCTCCTTCAACATTTTCACCTAAACTATTAATATATAGAGAATAATAGTGGACCTAAAACAGAACCTTGAGGAACACCATTAGTGATGTTCAACCACTCAGAAGACAGCCCATCAAAGTGAACACATTGGGACCTTTCAGAGAGGTAGTTCACAAACCACCCACTGCATGGCTGGACATGCCAATACTGAGTAGCCTCTGCTTTAAGATGATCGACGGTATCAAACGCTTTGGACAGGTCAATAAATAGAGCTGCAGAACTCTGCTTATTATCTAAGATACTCTCCACATCATTCACCACTTTCATTGTGGCAGTGATGGTGCTGTGTTGCTTTCTGAAGCCTGACTGATTTTCAGACAGGATGTCATTGTTACATAAAAACACCTTTACCTGTTCACTCACTAGGCGTTCAAGAACCTTAGCCAGAACTAACAACTTAGAGATGGACCTATAGTTATTTAATAAGGTGGCCTCCCCTCCTTTTAGCAAAGGCAGGACATACGCTGACTTCCATACTTTTGGAATTGTGTTCGTGCTGAGAGAGAGGTTCAAAAGAGTAGTGAGAGGTGGAGCAATAAAATCTGCAGCTATCTTTAAAAAGAAAGGTTCTACGTTGTCCGGGCCAGCCGGTTTCTTAGGATCTAACTTGGTTAAAGCTTCACGAACAACATCAACAGTAAAAGGAGTAAAACTAAAAGGGTTTTCCAGACCACATTGTTCAGAGTCACCGACTGTGGTGTTCACAGAAGCAGAGTTAGTGACAGAATCAAACAGAGAGCCACAGGACACAAAATGCTCATTAAAGCAGTTTAACATAGTAGCCCTGTCCGATATAGAGCCAGATGCTGTGGTAAGGCACGGAGGTAGCTCATTACGGATATCACCGGTGGATAACGATTTTATGGCTTTCCGGAATTTTCCAGGATTATTCAGATTCTTTGTGGAAACTGACAGATAATACTTTGATTTAGCACTTTTGACATGTGAAGTGAAGCTATTCCTTAGCTGCCTAAAACGCAGCCATTCTACCTCTGAGCCTGATCTCCTAGCCTTTGCCCAGGCCTTGTTTCTCTCATGAAGGAGACTGGACAGATCAGCAGAAAACCAAGGATTGTCTCGTCCCTTCACTCTGAATGTACGCAGGGGTGCATGTCTATCAATGATCTCCATAAAACCAAGATAAAAATAAGACCATGCAGTTTCTACATCAGCACACAGATCGATTTTACCCCAATCAAACCCAAACAGATCATGAACAAAACCCTGCTCCACAAAATGATTTGTGTCTCTCTTAAAGGGGGGGTAGGTAAGTTTCAGAAACCGGCTCGAGTGCACTAAAATTTGAAAGTACACAGCCGAAAAGAATCCGCCCCTTCCTTCAGACTTCCTTACAGAGCACCTCCTCCAACACACATGAACGCGCACATGACTTAGGTTGGCTATATAGTTCAGGGGAATTCTTAAACCATACAAAACCTGTCCAAGAGAAAAAGAGCGACCACGGCGTCAGATTTCAACTCGGTGTGTATGGGGGTTATTCCCTATCTTTATTCAAGAGCGTGGTATTTACATTTGAGAGCATACTTTATTGATTTCCTTCACTCAAACCCTGTCATCGCACCAAAGACAAACCAAAGAGTAACCGCCCTTACGAGACGCTGTAATAAGTAAAACGAACGCACCCGCAAGGACACCTGTCCTCCTATTGGTTGAGGGATTTTGACAGGATTGTTGCACAAAAGTTTCGAGCGATCAGAGAATAAATCTGAGAGCAGAACAAATCCGTAAGCAGCAATATATCTGAGTGCAAGCGTACAGTTTGAGCAGAAGCAGAGCAAAGTGCAAGCAGGCACTGTTTGAGTGCGAGGACAGGGTTTGAGGGAAATAAATACATAAAGTATGCTCTCAAATTTAAATACCACGCTCTTGAATAAAGATAGGGAATAACCCCCATAGGTGTGTTGCATCAGTAGTCGCCATCGTTGAAAAGCAACTCCGATATTGACTCTGGTTTGAATTCTCCTAGTTTCCACTTTGTTTTTGTTCCTAATTTGCTCCGTTACATTATTTCTTTTGCCACCAGTAGACGATGTTGAACCTAACTCTGCCATGGTGAAAGTGGCCGCCTGTTGCTGGCGAGTCATTGAAGTACTGCTGCAATGCACGCTAGGGCTGAACGATTAATCGATTTTAAATCGAAATCGCGATTCGAGATGATGCGATTATCAAATCGCAAAGCCTGCGATTTTTTTAAACTTTTAAATTATTATTTTTTTACTATTTTATTTTTTTACAATTTTTTTTTTTCTTCTTGTGTGTCAGACCACCAATCAGAAGTGCTGTGCTCCACATGTACCAGCCATTGTTAATCAATCAGAAGTGGCCCATGATAGAAGGTGATAGACAGATTGATCCAATCACCAGGGTTCGTACGGGTGCTTGAAATCCTTGAAAAAGCTTGACATTTTACTTGAAATTGAGATAAAGTGCTTGAAAATGTAAATGCTTTACTTTTACAATAAATTGCTGTCTGACTGAATAGTTCGCTTTTTAGATTAAAAGAAAAGAATTGCTTCTTCTACATAAAACAGCTCCGCTGCACCTTCCCGCGCTATGCGCGCGACCTGCAAGTGTTTGTGTTACGTGTGACCTGGGCATTCTGATGAGAGTGACAGATGACTGTGTGCCAGGAGGTTGCAGTTTCAACAAGCGTTGGCTAGCAGAAGACAAATACAAGCCATGGCTAAGACGAGGGTCAAGGCCACAAGTAGCCTCCTGCAAAGTTTGCAAAAATAACGATGCGAGAGTCTGCGCTGACGAGCCACATGAAAGGTACGCCGTAGAGTATTTTAGATTAGGCTAACGTTGCATGTTATGTTTGTTTAAGCTAACGTTAGCAAGCTGAATAGCGAACTCGATTGAGAGATAATAATAATTGCAGGGGATCATTTCAGAGGAGCGTACCTATGTTATGTGTGTTACAGTCGCCATCGTGTGGTGTTCAGAGGATGAAGCTCTCACGCATTTCGTGTTATAGTCACGAAATATAATCTATTGATTCGACACAGAGCGATTTTGAAAGCAATGTATTTCTACTGGTAGTATGTTTCGTGCCTAAATCAAATGTGACTTGCTCTATCGAAATCAGTCACATTGACCCGAAGACACATTTTCGTTTGTATCACTGGTCTGGGGGAAGCTCGCGAGTGTGTTTGTGTATTTTTGCGTTTGTGTAACGGGGAAACACTCACAAGAAACACCAGCTGTTGTTATGCCTGCTGTGAAGTTACATTAGTCCGTTCTCTGCTTGTAATTATGCCGAAGCTTCAAAGTTGTATTTATCATCTGAATTTGCCGAAACAAGTTTAATATTCTGAAAGGCAATACTTTGTTTATTTGAAAACAGATGAAAACAAACTGTCTTTTATATCAAATTGAAGTATTATACAAGTAAAACTACATGTTGCTTTAATCCCAGGTAATTGTAGAATGAACACAGTCTTCCTTTGAAGATGTATAAGTCAGGTGTCTTGAGTAGTCAAAATTACCTACAAATCATTGTACCCATTTGTAAATATTATTTTCAATAATGTATTGAAAAGTTATTTGGCTGATTGTTTTATATCGGCTCAGCCAGGTTATATGGGAGGCCCAGTCTACGTACAGGTCACTCATTTTCAAATATTAAACTTAGTTTTCTTTTCTTTAATTGTTCATCCTCGTGTAGAAGGCTATCACGAAACACACATTTGGTTGTTTATAGCATAAAGAACATCTGATTTAATGTGAGGTAGGGAAATAATCATTTGAGTATGTGTATATAAATATGTAATTTACAACAGCTGTAAGATGCTTGAAAAGCTTGAAAATGCACCTTGAAAATGCTTGAAAAGTGCTTGAATTTGACTTTGGAAAAGGTGTAAGAATCCTGAATCACAAAGTGCTTTTGAAAGTGCCTGCCCTTTCCAAATGGCTTCCAATGGAGCTTTCCTAGATAGTTTGATGAAACCGTCTGATTCAGGTTAGTAATGCTCCATCACATGTTCTACATCTAAAAGGGTGAATCTTTAACTGAAGTTTGACTTTAAAGCAACCCAACGGAAGTTTCATGTAAGTTTAGTTCTTTCATTCGTAGCTCGAGCTGCGGGGGTGCTAGAGACGGGAGTATGTTGATACCACCTTCCTAGCCGGAGTTATGGCCGCATTTTACAATAAACTTCCGTTGGGTCGCTTAAAAATAAATATCGCAATTCGAATCGCAATCGCAATATTTGTCAGAAAAATCGCAATTAGATTTTTTCCCAAAATCGTGCAGCCCTAATGCACGCCCAATGACGGCACGCCCAATGACGGCACGCCCAATGAGGGCACGAGATACATTTGTGCGTGCACGAGATGGAAGGCTGACAGACAGGACGGCGATCCAATCCGTTTGGCCCGGCTAAACGGATTGGTCGTACTTTTTACAGTATTACGGCTTCCACAGATGACATTTTTTTATGGATTTTTTGTCAAAGCACTTAAGATATGCATTGCTATCGGGATGTTAAGAGCATTCCATGGAATTAACAAAAAGTGTATCTCGAGCCGGTTTCTCAAACTTACCTACCCCCCATTTAATGATAATACGAGGTTTAACCTTTTGGACCTTAGTGTCCCTAATTGTGGCTACAACACAGTGATCACTCAGATCATTTGCAAATACTCCCACAGATAAGTATTTATAGGGAGCATTAGTTAGAGTGAGATCAATTAGGGAGGATTTATTAGGAGACTTAATGTTAGGGCGAGTAGGACTGTCCACAATCTGAGTAACATTCAAAGAGATACAAAGGTTTTTAAAATCCTCTGACACTGCAGTTAACCAGTCCCAGTTAAAATCTCCAAGCAGCACTATTTCCTTGTAGTCTAGTTGTGATAAAAGATTTGCTAGTGAAGACAAGGAGTCCTTGCCAGCTGAGGGGGGTCTGTAACAGCCCACCACCATGACCTGTTGCCCCTTTGCCACTTCTATATTTATGGCTAACAATTCAAATTGCTTACTGATTGATTTGGAAACTAATGTGGTTACACTGAACTTATTCTTAACATAAATGGCAACGCCACCACCTTTATTAGGCCGGTCGGTACGATACACATTAAAACCATTTAAGGCAATGTCAGAGGCCAACATAGATTTATTTAGCCATGTTTCTGATAAAACAATGACGTCAGCGTCAGTCGAGCCCAGATACGGACACAATCTAGTTTACCTAACAGACTGCGCACATTCAAGTGGATGAAACCCAACCCAGACCTAGCTTTAAAATCAGCAGGAGTAGCGATCTGACTACTACTACTGGGCGGACCAGGGTTAGGTTGTATATTTCCTGACAGTAATAACAACAAAACCAGGCATCTTTTCCTCTTAAACGACACACATACATTGTCCTCTACTTTAGAATCACCGGAAAAGTCTGCGAGAGTGTGATTAGAGCTTAAGAAGCAGTCCTGAAGAACCATCATCGCAGGAAAACAACAAAGACAAACATATTTTGTCGAGCAGATTGTCTGTGACAAGGCAACCGGTAATTGTTTGAGCAACACATCCGAACCTTTGCAGGGGATGCCCACTGCGGGTGGCAGAACAGACCTGAGTCCAGTAGACTCCTCAGAATGACTAGAGATCTTCTCATAGTCCAAAACAGTTAACAGGCACAGCAGAATCCCGATATGGGCCATTTTCCCAGACCAGCACACAGTATCCGCGATGTTCCTGGAGCAAATCAGCACAGCAGCAAAGGAGAGGCGAAAACAGCAGCGTGGAAGCGCTCCGGTCCCTCCGTGGTATCCCCGGGGTGAAAGCAGGCCTCTGCGACAGCAGAACCAGGACAGGTGGAAAGCAGGCCTCTGCAACAGCAGAACCAGGACAGGTGGGATCAGGCCTCTGCAACAGCAGAACCAGGACAGGTGGAAAGCAGGCCTCTGCAACAGCAGAACCAGGACAGGTGGAAAGCAGGCCTCTGCAACAGCAGAACCAGGACAGGTGGGAGCAGGCCTCTGCAACAGCAGAACCAGGACAGGTGGGAGCAGGCCTCTGCAACAGCAGAACCAGGACAGGTGGAAAGCAGGCCTCTGCAACAGCAGAACCAGGACAGGTGGAAAGCAGGCCTCTGCAACAGCGGAACCAGGACAGGTGGAAAGCAGGCCTCTGCAACAGCGGAACCAGGACAGGTGGAAAGCAGGCCTCTGCAACAGCAGAACCAGGACAGGTGGAAAGCAGGCCTCTGCAACAGCAGAACCAGGACAGGTGGAAAGCAGGCCTCTGCAACAGCAGAACCAGGACAGGTGGAAAGCAGGCCCCAGCCGTGGTAAAATCCTCCTCCGCACAGCAGCACACGCCCGGTGGAAGCAGGCCAAGCCCGAAGCGTGGATCCACTCCGTCTCTCCGCGACGACTCCGGGGTAAAAACCTCTCCAGTGCAGCCGTACTCTACAGGTGGGAGCAGGCCTCCGTAGATCGCAGATCGCAGGCAGCAACAGGTGGAGCAGCTCCGTGATACAGTGTATTTTGCTCCACTCACCGGTCCGTCACAGCGGGGCAGCTGTGTTCATGCAGAGGATGCATGTATTCTGTGTTCACCTCTGTGTGTTCTGTGTTCACCTCTGTGTGTTCAGTGTTCACCTCTGTGTGTTCAGTGTTCACCTCTGTGTGTTCAGTGTTCACCTCTGTGTGTTCAGTGTTCACCTCTGTGTGTGTGTTCAGTGTTCACCTCTGTGTGTTCAGTGTTCACCTCTGTGTGTTCAGTGTTCACCTCTGTGTGTTCTGTGTTCACCTCTGTGTGTTCAGTGTTCACCTCTGTGTGTTCAGTGTTCACCTCTGTGTGTTCAGTGTTCACCTCTGTGTGTTCAGTGTTCACCTCTGTGTGTTCTGTGTTCACCTCTGCATGCGTGTTCAGTGTTCACCTCTGTGTGTTCTGTGTTCACCTCTGTGTGTTCTGTGTTCACCTCTGCATGTGTGTTCAGTGTTCACCTCTGTGTGTTCAGTGTTCACCTCTGTGTGTTCTGTGTTCACCTCTGTGTGTTCTGTGTTCACCTCTGTGTGTTCTGTGTTCACCTCTGCATGCGTGTTCTGTGTTCACCTCTGCATGCGTGTTCTGTGTTCACCTCTGTGTGTTCTGTGTTCACCTCTGTGTGTTCTGTGTTCACCTCTGCATGTGTGTTCAGTGTTCACCTCTGTGTGTTCAGTGTTCACCTCTGTGTGTTCTGTGTTCACCTCTGTGTGTTCTGTGTTCACCTCTGTGTGTTCTGTGTTCACCTCTGCATGCGTGTTCAGTGTTCACCTCTGTGTGTTCTGTGTTCACCTCTGTGTGTTCTGTGTTCACCTCTGTGTGTTCAGTGTTCACCTCTGTGTGTTCAGTGTTCACCTCTGTGTGTTCAGTGTTCACCTCTGTGTGTTCTGTGTTCACCTCTGCATGTGTGTTCAGTGTTCACCTCTGTGTGTTCAGTGTTCACCTCTGTGTGTTCTGTGTTCACCTCTGTGTGTTCTGTGTTCACCTCTGTGTGTTCTGTGTTCACCTCTGCATGTGTGTTCAGTGTTCACCTCTGTGTGTTCAGTGTTCACCTCTGTGTGTTCTG
The DNA here is from genome assembly GCA_028583405.1 of Pogonophryne albipinna. NCBI lineage: Eukaryota > Metazoa > Chordata > Actinopteri > Perciformes > Artedidraconidae > Pogonophryne > Pogonophryne albipinna. The sequence continues at coordinate 35,213 of JAPTMU010000323.1, read as the reverse complement.
TGTTCACCTCTGTGTGTTCTGTGTTCACCTCTGTGTGTTCTGTGTTCACCTCTGCATGCGTGTTCAGTGTTCACCTCTGTGTGTTCTGTGTTCACCTCTGTGTGTTCTGTGTTCACCTCTGTGTGTTCAGTGTTCACCTCTGTGTGTTCAGTGTTCACCTCTGTGTGTTCAGTGTTCACCTCTGTGTGTTCTGTGTTCACCTCTGCATGTGTGTTCAGTGTTCACCTCTGTGTGTTCAGTGTTCACCTCTGTGTGTTCTGTGTTCACCTCTGTGTGTTCTGTGTTCACCTCTGTGTGTTCTGTGTTCACCTCTGTGTGTTCTGTGTTCACCTCTGTGTGTGTGTTCAGTGTTCACCTCTGTGTGTTCAGTGTTCACCTCTGTGTGTGTGTTCAGTGTTCACCTCTGTGTGTTCTGTGTTCACCTCTGTGTGTGTGTTCAGTGTTCACCTCTGTGTGTTCAGTGTTCACCTCTGTGTGTTCTGTGTTCACCTCTGCATGTGTGTTCAGTGTTCACCTCTGCATGTGTGTTCAGTGTTCACCTCTGTGTGTTCTGTGTTCACCTCTGTGTGTTCAGTGTTCACCTCTGCATGTGTGTTCAGTGCCGTGTGTCTGGCAAATAAAGAGCCCCTCAAAAGTTACGGTTTATTTGATTTTAAGGATGAGCACCAAGCAACATCTCCAGGTGCTCCTTTGAGAACCAGGGCACCCCTGGATATAAGCACTACTGCTTGTAGGCAGGCATGACAGTCGACCCGTGTTCAGGGGAGGTGGGTTTAGTTTCCTGCACGCCTCGACGTAAGAGAGACGTAAGCGACGCCACCTCTTAGCTCCGAAGCTCTTGCCTCTAGACCGACAATTTTTTGGAGCTGGAAGTGAACCGGATTCCGGAGCTAAGAGGCGGCGCCGCTGCGGTGTGAACAGGAAAAACCGGCACTTTTCAGGCTCCAGCTCCGAGCCGGAGCCGGAGCTGAAAACGCGTTGGTGTGAAAGGGGCATCAGTTAGTTTCTGTTCTGCTTGAAAGTCCCTGCCTCCTGCAAAGTGTTCCAACAAACGCTTCAACTCGTTCCATCTAGAATGTGTGTGAATCATAGACTGTATATATAAAGGTTTGAATATGGATCTGAAGTGGCGTGACGTTGAAGTCGAGCTGCTGGACTCGCTGTAGTTCCTCTATAGCAGTGCTTCTCAAAGTGTGGTCCGTGAGCGCCCCCTAGTGGTCCGTGAGCGCCCCCTAGTGGTCCGTGAGTATATTGGTAACATTTCACATTTGAAATAAATAAATACATTTAATTCTTCCGCACTGTCGTGGGATTCTCTCGGCCATAGAGCGAGCTTAAGTTTCACTTTGCATGATATCGCCCAGAGCAACAGCTTCGTCACACATGCTGCCACTGGTTGTACCATTTTCAGGTGATTTGTAAAAAACGATGTGTTTTTGGATATTTGTGGAGTTAGGTAGTCCGCGAGTGTTTTTTTATTGTTTAAGTGTCCTTGGTATTAAAAGGTTTGAGAAACACTGCTCGATAGCATCACGTTAGCATTTAGCTTCTGGCCATTAGAGTTATGATTAGAACATTATAAAAGTAGACCTGTGGAGATTATCCTGAACGAAACGTGCGTTTATCAAACGGCTTCGTTTCCACAGACATTACTTCTTGCAATATTCCAGAATCCTGTTGCTCTTTGGTCGAACAGCAGCTTCAGGTCCTCTGTAGCTACAGAGGAGAGATGAGACTCCTGACCTGGGCTCCTCCAACGATGCAACATATATAATGCAATATAAAGATGATGATGATGATGATAATGATGAAGGTGATGATGAAGGTGATGATGAAGGGGATGATGAAGGTGATGATGAAGGGGATGATGAAGGGGATGATGATGATAATGATGAAGGTGATGATGAAGGTGATGATGATGATAATGATGAAGGGGATGATGAAGGTGATGATGAAGGGGATGATGAAGGGGATGATGAAGGGGATGATGAAGGTGATGATGAAGGTGATGATGATGATAATGATGAAGGTGATGATGAAGGGGATGATGAAGGTGATGATGAAGGGGATGATGAAGGTGATGATGAAGGGAGTTACTGTTTTGTTTTTCTCCCAGAATGCCGAAGGACTACAACGAGGACGAGGACCCCGCAGCTCGGAGGAGGAAGAAGAAAAGGTGACGAGTCGCTGACTTTATTTAAAGTAACGTCTCGTGATGTCACTTCCTGTTTTTAATGTTTAACGATTGATTTCCCGCCGTGTTTCAGTTACTATGCTAAGCTACGTCAGCAGGAGCTTGAGAGAGAGGCAGAGCTGGCCGAGAAGTACCGTGACCGGGCGAGAGAGAGGAGAGACGGAGTCAACAAGGACTACGAGGAGACGGAGCTCATTAGCACCACCGCTAACTACAGAGCTGTGGGACCCACCGCTGAGGCGTGAGTAATGCTAAGCTAATGCTAACTACAGAGCTGTGGGACCCACCGCTGAGGCGTGAGTAATGCTAAGCTAATGCTAACTACAGAGCTGTGGGACCCACCGCTGAGGCGTGAGTAATGCTAAGCTAATGCAAACTACAGAGCTGTGGGACCCACCTCTGAGGCGTGAGTAATGCTAAGCTAACCTAACATCTGTGTGTACTTCAGGGACAAGTCGGCAGCAGAGAAGCGCCGGCAGCTGATCCAGGAGTCTAAGTTTCTGGGAGGAGACATGGAGCACACTCACTTGGTGAAGGGGCTGGACTTCGCCCTGCTGCAGAAGGTACAGCGCTAACATGGCATTAATATTACTATTATCACATCGAGTAACACGTAGCCTCACAGGTTGGTGTTACTAGCAGGTTCTCTAGAACAGCTGTAGAGGAGTGTATCTGTGTTAATAGGCGCGTTCACAGCAGAGTACTTTTCCCCTTTAGTTCCCTTAGTACCCCTGATGTCGCGTTCACACCAAAAAGAGTACTTGGTGCCGGAACTTTTACCCCCATGTTTAGTGCCTGCTGAGAGGTGGTACCAAAAAAGTACCAATTTCTATTGGCTGGGCGAATTGCAAACCACGCCCCGTAAAACTCCATTGTATTTGCTGGCATTAGCATTATTAGCGTTAGCATTCGCCCCGCGCACCAACGCAGAGAGACTAACTTATGGCAACACAAAAGAAAACATGGGAGCGGTGGAGATGAGGAGGTGTCGGGGTTGTGGCGATTTACTCTGAAGGCTTCAGTAGAAGCTGCTGGGAGTCCCAGCAGCTTCTACTGAAGCCTTCCCCAACTCCGGGGACTTCCGGCCGGGGACTCCGGGTGGCAGGATACGCCGTGAAGTGGTTTGCGGCCTGCCAGTAAACCCAAAGCAGAAGAAGAAGAAGTGACATCAGCGGCTTCATTTGCCTAATCCTCCCTCAGGGAACTTATTCCAGTGTGAACGAGATCTGTACTGAGTTCATGAGAACTAAGTACAGCAAGTACTTGGTGTGAAAGCGGCTAATATGGTGTGTGTGTATCTCTCTCTCTCTCTCTCTCTCTCTCTCTCTCTCTCTCTCTCTCTCTCTCTCTCTCTCTCTCTGTGTGTGTGTGTGTGTGTGTGTGTGTGTGTGTGTGTGTGTGTGTGTGTGTGTGTGTGTGTGTGTGTGTGTGTGTGTGTGGTGTGTGTGTGTGTGTGTGTGTGTGTGTGTGTGTGTGTGTGTGTGTGTGTGTGTGTGTGTGTGTGTGTGTGTGTGTGTGTGTGTGTGTGTGTGTGTGTGTGTGTGTGTGTGTGTGTGTGTGTGTGTGTGTGTGTGTGTGTGTGTGTGTGTGTGTGTGTGTGTGTGTGTGTGTGTGTGTGTGTGTGTCCCCTCTCTCTCTCTCTCTCTCTCTCTCTCTCTCTCTCTCTCCTCTCTCTCTCTCTCTCTCTGTATGTGTGTGTCTCTCTCTCTCTCTGTCACTCTCCTCTGTCACTCTCCTCTCTCTCGCTCTCTCTCTCTCTCTCTCTGTGTGTGTCTCTCTCTGTGTGTGTGTCTCTCTCTCTCTCTGTGTGTGTGTGTCTCTCTCGCTCTCTGTGTGTGTGTGTTACAGGTGAGAGCTGAGATCACCAGTAAAGAGAAAGAAGAAGAAGACATGATGGAGAAAGTCCAGAAGGAGACCAAGTAAGAGATCAGATTTAAATAAACAGAATACTGACCGATTTAATAATGCATGATGTAGTGACTCTTACTGTCCTGCAGGGGGTAGTGTTCAGGGGCCTCATTTATAAAGCCTTGCGTAGGAAGGTTGCTTACGTAGGACAAAGCAAATAAATACGCACAGACATTTTCAGATTTATAAAACACTGCATACCGGCCCTACGCCGGTTTCCCTTATAAATCACAACCGACTGGAAATGCGGTGCAGCTTTTGCGGGCTTCACGTAACGCCCATTCATTCATTCTGACTGACTGACTGACTGCAGGAAGGAGATCAGGAGATGAGGACAGCTCAAACAGACGTCTCACACCGTGTCAGGTTCTGGTTCTTTTGGGGAGGTGGAGATAAATCATATTGTTTGGTGGATGCAGTTTGAACCAGAGTCGCAGCATGGAGGTCGGATCGTCACCAACATAAATAAATAAGTGGTCCGAAAAAGGTTCATGACAAAAAGAATACACACAGCCTTCCTCAGGCAGTGTGTTAGTACCGGGGACAGGAGACCCCCCCCCCCCCCCTTGATGAGAAACTAAGAAGTGATCGGGGAATCCCTCCGGAGTGGAGTCATGACGACTGGATCTGAATTATGTGTTTGTATTTGGTGGTTTGTGTCCCAGCTGTCGATCAGCAACTAGATACGATATACTTTATTGTCCCCGTAAGGACATTAGTTCGCGTACATGTACATATACACACATAGAGGACATTAAGAGACATACACATATCATCAGTCATATCATCAGTCAAACACCGTTAGAACAAACACAATACACAGACGCACATACTGACAATGGCGACCTGTTGCACTACCCTCATGGCCAACATTTAAAAAGTGCATTTCATTTCATGTGAATGTCAAGAAGATCAATGGACAGGTAGGACTGAGTGCTTATAGGGTTCAGCCTGCTCTTGGGAACCCTGCATCTGCTACCAGAAGGTAGGAGCTGGAATCCTGGGTGGAGTACGTGGGTGGGATCAGATAACGGACTGCTCGTATATGTTTTGGAGAGATGGGTGTTTTTTAACCCCCATAATGTTCATAGCAGGCGAGCGATCTGTGACTTTGACTGCACTGTCAAGTTACCAGGCAGTAACACCTCATGATGCTCTCCAACACTGCATGATAGAACAGTAACATGAACTTCTGGTCCACTCCGAAAGCCCGGAGTCGACGCAGAAAGTACAATCGCTGTTGAAGTCTCGAGCACAGAGCTTGAACATGCGAACCAGCGGAGTGTATTATCTAGATGGACACCAAGGTACTTATAGGAGCTGAGTATATCCATAATCCACCAGTTAAAGGAAATACAACTAATGTGTTATATCAGCTGTACAGTTTACCACATGGTGTTCTTAGCTTCCAGACCTCCTGTGTTTTACGAGCGACTTATCAAGTCTTAGCAAACGGCATCAAACACGATTAAACGTGATAGTATATAAAACCATGCTCGTATCAACAACCTATAGAAAAGCAACACGGCGTCAGTTCAGACGTAATCCTGTCCTCCTGCTCACCGCGTCATTCATGAGACAACATTTCATAACATTAACACAACATATTCCAGGTGGTTTTAAATATCCGTATTTATTTAGGCGTTTGTTTCATCATTTTAAGATCAGCTTTAATCAATGTTTGAAAATGAATTCTTCATAAATGATAAATGAGAGGTCACGTTTTATTGATGGTATTATTTCCACACATTTCTCTCCATTCTTCCTTCGGCCAACGGGGTCGCAGTTTCTCGTCTCTCCCGTCTCTGTGCTTAGACGCATGGGTTAGAGTTTGCGTGGAGGACCGCACGTTTTCCCCTCAAGTTTGTTTTTTATAAATCGCAAACATTGCGTAGAAACTGGCGTACGCACCGTTTCTAAATGAGGCCCCTGGTCTCAGCTGTAATCGTGATGTGTCTTCCTGAGGCTCTGAACTGTGTATAATATGTGATGATGTCATCGTTTCTACTCCAGGAAAGACGTGGAGCCGGAGGAGAAGATCGAGTTTAAGACTCGTATGGGTGAGTGGGACCTGAGGCTCTTATTCTGAAAATCCTGCATGATGTCTACCTCCTGGAGGGGGAGGGTTCCTCTCTGGTTCCTCATGTGTCTTTATAACCCCTCAGGCAGGAACATCTACCGTGTTGTGTTCAGGACCGGCGGGCTGGAGAGGAACGAGCTGTTCCTCCCCGGCAGGATGGCCTACGTTGTGGATCTGGACGATGAGTTCACTGACACCGACATCCCCACCACGCTGATCCGCAGCAAAGCCGACTGCCCCAGCATGGAGGTACCTGAACGCACCACACATCACATTACAATACAACAGCATGGAGGTACCTGAACGCACCACACAATACATCACAATACAACAGCATGGAGGTACCTGAACGCACCACACATTACAATACAATAGCATGGAGGTACCTGAAAGCAGTGTTGTAGTCAAGTCACCCAAGGAGTGTCCGAGTCGAGTCCGAGTCACCTAAGAAGAGTCCGAGTCACAAGTCTTCATGTATTAATCTTCGTGGATATATGTGTTGAAATGTAGCTGCTCCTCTACACTGCTTTCATCCTGTCACGTTATACTGATCTGTCTGTTGAACTGCTGTGAAGCCAGTTTGGCTACAGTTGTAAAAGGTGCTCTACAAATATAAAGCTTATTACTAATATTAGTATTATTAATATTGTAAATGACCTTTTAATATTTCTAACTATATTTAAAATGAGTTACCTTTTAGAGAAGTGATTATATTTGTTTGCTAATATTTTCATGTGGTAAAGTTTTCGTTTTGCACTTTTATTTTGATAGTAAGAAGATCGGGACTCTTATTTTGAAGGAACTTTGACCGGTTAAATCAGTTTACTGACAAAGATTAAGCCCCAGAAAGCACATGGCTACTTAGCATGCAACATGACGTCATTCTGCATGCTAAGTAGCCATGTGCTTTCGTGTTGCTGAATCTTTATTTATTGATTAGATCACGTTACTCTGATGATTGTGTTCAAGACAGCCGATATGTCTGAACTTGATCCTTAGAGTAATGTGTGACGGAGACTTATCTTCAATATTGTTTCCACATAACGAGCATTTTGCTCTTTTCCGATGTGGAAGCAGAATGTGTGAAAGCCTACAGCACGATGCGGGGTGTGTCTCTAGACATCTCTAGACTGGAATAGCGGGACCCAGTCCGTGAACTCGCCTCGCAGGTGCACACGCCAGGATAGAGGACACCAGACTCCAGAGAAAACTTGCTCGAGTCCAAGTCGGAGCGTCAATGTACAAGTCGAGTCCGAGTCATCGTGGGGGGAGAAATTCCCGAGTCCAAGTCCAAGTCATCGTACGCGAGAATTCCCAAGTCCAAGTCATCGTGCGCGAGAATTCCCAAGTCCAAGTCGCGTCAATCAGTGCGCGAGGTCGAGTCACGAGTCCCGATAATCGGGACTCGTGACTCGAGTGCTCCATCTCTGCCTGAACACACCACACATTACACCACATTACATTAGCACGGAGGTACCTGAACGCACCACACATTACAACAGCATGGAGGTACCTGAACGCACCACACATTACAACAGCATGGAGGTACCTGAACGCACCACACATTACAACACATTACAACAGCATGGAGGTACCTGAACGCACCACACATTACAACACATTACACCAGCATGGAGGTACCTGAACGCACCACACATTACAACACATTACAACAGCATGGAGGTACATGAACGCACCACACATTACAACACATTACACCAGCATGGAGGTACCTGAACGCACCACACATTACAACACATTACACCAGCATGGAGGTACCTGAACGCACCACACATTATAAGTTAACACATTACACAAGTATGGAGGTACCTGAACGCACCACACATTACAACACATTACACCAGCATGGAGGTACCTGAACGCACCGTAGCATGGTAGCTCGTTGAAGCTAATATGAGACGTTCTCTCCGTGTCCTCCAGGCTCAGACGACGCTCACCACCAACGACATCGTGATCTCCAAGCTGACGCAGATCCTCTCGTACCTCCGGCAGGGAACACGGCACAAGAAGATCAAGAAGAAGGACAAAGGTAAACACTCACACGAGTCTCAACTGAGAAGTCTCTGAGAGACGCAGAGGTTCCGGACTAACAGACGCAGAGGTTCCGGACTAACAGACGCAGAGGTTCCGTACTAACAGACGCAGAGGTTCCGTACTAACAGACGCAGAGGTTCCGTACTAACAGACGCAGAGGTTCCAGACTAACAGACGCAGAGGTTCCGGACTAACAGACGCAGAGGTTCCGGACTAACAGGCGCAGAGGTTCCGGACTAACAGGCGCAGAGGTTCCGGACTAACAGACGCAGAGGTTCCGGACTAACAGACGCAGAGGTTCCAGACTAACAGACGCAGAGGTTCCAGACTAACAGACGCAGAGGTTCCGGACTAACAGACGCAGAGGTTCCGGACTAACAGACGCAGAGGTTCCGGACTAACAGACGCAGAGGTTCCGGACTAACAGACGCAGAGGTTCCGGACTAACAGACGCAGAGGTTCCGGACTAACAGACGCAGAGGTTCCGGACTAACAGACGCAGAGGTTCCGGACTAACAGACGTACAGGTTCCGGACTAACAGACGTACAGGTTCCGGACTAACAGACGTACAGGTTCCGGACTAACAGACGCAGAGGTTCCGGACTAACAGACGCAGAGGTTCCGGACTAACAGACGCAGAGGTTCCGGACTAACAGACGCAGAGGTTCCGGACTAACAGACGCAGAGGTTCCGGACTAACAGACGCAGAGGTTCCGGACTAACAGACGCAGAGGTTCCGGACTAACAGACGCAGAGGTTCCGGACTAACAGACGCAGAGGTTCCGGACTAACAGACGTACAGGTTCCGGACTAACAGACGTACAGGTTCCGGACTAACAGACGTACAGGTTCCGGACTAACAGACGCAGAGGTTCCGTACTAACAGACGCAGAGGTTCCGGACTAACAGACGCAGAGGTTCCAGACTAACAGACGTACAGGTTCCGGACTAACCGACGCAGAGGTTCCAGACTAACAGACGCAGAGGTTCCAGACTAACAGACGTAGAGGTTCCAGACTAACAGACGTACAGGTTCCGGACTAACAGACGCAGAGGTTCCGGACTAACAGACGCAGAGGTTCCGGACTAACAGACGCAGAGGTTCCGGACTAACAGACGTAGAGGTTCCAGACTAACAGACGTACAGGTTCCGGACTAACAGACGCAGAGGTTCCGGACTAACAGACGCAGAGGTTCCGGACTAACAGACGCAGAGGTTCCGGACTAACAGACGCAGAGGTTCCGGACTAACAGACGCAGAGGTTCCGGACTAACAGACGCAGAGGTTCCGGACTAACAGACGCAGAGGTTCCGGACTAACAGACGTACAGGTTCCGGACTAACAGACGTAGAGGTTCCGGACTAACAGACGTACAGGTTCCGGACTAACAGACGCAGAGGTTCCAGACTAACAGACGTACAGGTTCCCGACTAACAGACGTACAGGTTCCAGACTAACAGACGTACAGGTTCCAGACTAACAGACGTACAGGTTCCAGACTAACAGACGTACAGGTTCCCGACTAACAGACGTACAGGTTCCCGACTAACAGACGTACAGGTTCCCGACTAACAGACGTACAGGTTCCCGACTAACAGACGTACAGGTTCCGGACTAACAGACGCAGAGGTTCCAGACTAACAGACGTACAGGTTCCCGACTAACAGACGTACAGGTTCCAGACTAACAGACGTACAGGTTCCAGACTAACAGACGTACAGGTTCCAGACTAACAGACGTACAGGTTCCCGACTAACAGACGTACAGGTTCCCGACTAACAGACGTACAGGTTCCCGACTAACAGACGTACAGGTTCCAGACTAACAGACGTACAGGTTCCCGACTAACAGACGTACAGGTTCCCGACTAACAGAGGTACAGGTTCCAGACTAACAGACGTACAGGTTCCCGACTAACAGACGTACAGGTTCCCGACTAACAGACGTACAGGTTCCCGACTAACAGACGTAGAG
>JAPTMU010000323.1:0-15000 GCA_028583405.1 Pogonophryne albipinna | reverse complement strand
CTCTCAGGCTCTCTCTGTCCTCAGCTGTGACTCGGGCTCTCTCTGCCCTCTGCTGTGTCTCTCAGGCTCTCTCTGCCCTCAGCTGTGTCTCTCAGGCTCTCTCTGCCCTCAGCTGTGTCTCTCAGGCTCTCTCTGTCCTCAGCTGTGACTCGGGCTCTCTCTGCCCTCAGCTGTGTCTCTCAGGCTCTCTGCCCTCAGCTCTGTCTCTCAGGCTCTCTCTGCCCTCAGCTGTGTCTCAGGCTGTAACATCTCTCTGCCCTCAGCGCTGTCTTTCAGGCTCTCTCTGCCCTCAGCGCTGTCTCTCAGGCTCTCTCTGCCCTCAGCTGTGTCCGTCAGGCTGTGTCTTCTCTCTCTGATGAGTTTTGTCCCTTCAGGGCTGCCTTCCAGTACGGCATCAAAATGTCTGAAGGCAGGAAGACGCGTCGCTTCAAAGAAACTAACGAGAAGGCGGAGCTGGACCGACAGTGGAAGAAGATCAGCGCCGTGAGTTATATCTAATATATCACCCACACATCTCCGTGGTCGGGTCGCGGGATATAATATAATATAACAATATGAGAGTTAATGACTGATTGTGTTTCAGATCATCGAGAAGAGGAAGAAGATGGAGGCTGACGGGTGAGTCACTTTATAAACTGTTAACGTTAAATAAAGGGTATAATAACGCTGTATTAACGTTATATTAATGTTATATTAACGTTATATTAATGTTGTATTAACGTTATATTAACGTTATAATAACGCTGTATTAACGTTATATTAATGTTATATTAACGTTATATTAATGTTGTATTAACGTTATATTAACGTTATATTAACGCTGTGTTAATGTTATATTAACGTTATATTAATGTTATATTAATGCTATATTAATGCTGTATTAACGTTATATTAATGTTATATTAACGTTATATTAATGTTGTATTAACGTTATATTAACGTTATATTAACGCTGTGTTAATGTTATATTAACGTTATATTAACGTTATATGAATGTTATATTAACGTTATATTAATGTTATATTAACGCTGTGTTAATGTTATGTTAATGTTATATTAACGTTAATATAACGTTAATATAACGTTATATTAACGCTGTGTTAAAGTATGTTAATGTTATATTATATTAATGTTGTATTAACGTTATATTAATGTTGTATTAACGTTATATTAACGTTATATTAACGCTGTGTTAATGTTATATTAACGTTATATTAATGTTATATTAATGCTATATTAATGCTGTATTAACGTTATATTAATGTTATATTAACGTTATATTAATGTTGTATTAACGTTATATTAACGCTGTGTTAATGTTATATTAACGTTATATTAACGTTATATTAATGTTATATTAACGTTATATTAATGTTATATTAACGCTGTGTTAATGTTATGTTAATGTTATATTAACGTTAATATAACGTTAATATAACGTTATATTAACGCTGTGTTAAAGTATATTAACGTTATATTAATGTTATATTAACGTTATATTAACGTTATATTAATGTTGTATTAACGTTAATATAACGTTATATTAACGCTGTATTAACGTTATGTTAATGTTATATTAACGTTGTGTTTCAGGGGGGACATAAAGAGGCCGAAATACTGAAGCATCTCGTCCGTCTGAGATCTTCTTCACGAGTTTAGATTCAATATTTTAAAGTTGTTTCAACACTTCTTATTATTCATGTGTAAATCTGATGATCAATAAACATCAACAAATCCTCAAAGACTTTATTTCATGATGATGCAGGGCTTCTGTGTGTTAACAGGTTCTAAAGGGTTCTGTGTTTAAAGGGTTCTGTGTGTTAACGGGTTCTAAAGGGTTCTGTGTGTTAACAGGTTCTAAAAGGTTCTGTGTTTAAAGGGTTCTAAAGGGTTCTGTGTTTAAAGGGTTCTGTGTTTAAAGGGTTCTAAAGGGTTCTGTGTTTAAAGGGTTCTAAAGGGTTCTGTGTTTAAAGGGTTCTGTGTGTTAACGGGTTCTGTGTTTAAAGGGTTCTAAAGGGTTCTGTGTTTAAAGGGTTCTAAAGGGTTCTGTGTTTAAAGGGTTCTGTGTTTAAAGGGTTCTAAAGGGTTCTGTGTTTAAAGGGTTCTAAAGGGTTCTGTGTGTTAACGGGTTCTGTGTTTAAAGGGTTCTAAAGGGTTCTGTGTTTAAAGGGTTCTAAAGGGTTCTGTGTTTAAAGGGTTCTAAAGGGTTCTGTGTTTAAAGGGTTCTAAAGGGTTCTGTGTTTAAAGGGTTCTAAAGGGTTCTGTGTTTAAAGGGTTCTGTGGGCCAAAAGGGTGAAAATGCAAAAATAGTGTCCGAACATAGTGCCTCATGAGGCAGGTAGACTCCCCTTGCATTCCTCCAGAGGCACATTTGTCAGTCAACTTTTGTGAGAACCAGGCTGGGGGGGTCTTGAGGCACAAAATAAGGCCGACCCAAAGTGCATGGTGAGCGGACACTTCACCTCCGTGTTTGCAGACAGCCGTTTTTTGCACCCAAAAACCGGGTTTCCGATTTCGTGCAGACTGTAGTCCAAAATGTATGAATATCTTTGACGGAGAAGGGGAACTGAAGCCCCGGAAACACTTTTCCCCTTCTCCGTTGCAACTTACAACGGAGAAGGGGAACATCTATATTGGATTTAGATAGCCCAGTGATAGTGATTAAACATCTTTTTCATGGAAAAAAGTGTTAAAACGCCTGATTAAAGCATATTCAGGACCCCAGTGGGCTCCAGAGTATGTGCATTGTTTATGTTACCATATTAATGAGAACATAAATGCATTTAAATGCAAAAATAATGGAAAAAGTGTGGAGAGAACCTCACCTTCCAAGGCAGAAATAGTGATTAAAATGCGGGGAAACTGTCTTAAATAGGGACATGGAGTACCCAGAGAACCAGGCTGCAGCACCTGGAGGGGGAGAGGGGAGTGCTTTAGTATGGCTCAGAAAATGAGGTGCTACATTCTGGTTCGTGTCCAATTGAAGGAACTTATTTAACATTGAAACTGTCCCTGAAATGTACAATGTTGTGCATTGCAGGGACCGTTTCAATGTTAAATAGGTTCCAAATGGACCGGCTCATATTTCCACAATGCATTGACGGAGGGAGCTGATATTTGAACGGTGATATATAGGCCACCATATGATGTATTGGTGTGAAGATTGAGACATTTGGACAGTGTCAAATATTTATAAACTCGCAGGGATTACAAACTTGGTATAATGACAGGTGGTACCCGCTGTAGCACACCCACAAAGTTTGGGGGCCAGGCACACTTGTTTACCCGTTTTAGGCGCGTTTCATCATAAATACACTTTTTTTTCCCATGGAAAGCAAAGATATGACACGGCGTGACGGCTGTCGCCTCTCCGGTCCTGTTAATACTGTTTTGCTATCCTGTTATGTAAATAAGCTGTGTGGTTGCTTCAACGTGATTGGCTACCAACTCCTGGTTCCGCCCCGAAGATACTGATTGGCCACCAACTCCTGGTTCCGCCCCGAAGATACTGATTGGCCACCCCGTGCCATCCCAGCGCACACCTGCCACAGATGACGCTACAAAGCCTGGGGACAGCTATCACTCGGGAGGCTCTGTTGCGATCAGACGCCTCACACATCTTGCTCCTGTGTGGACACATTAAGCAGTAGATTGTATTCGACTTCTTCTGAACCGTGTTTAGTGTTGTGTGTTAGAGGTCTTTAGTTATGTGTATAGAGTAGTGTGTGGTGATATGTGTGTAGCGTAGCATGTACTGTTATGTGTTTAGAGTGTGGTTTGTGTCCCTGTGTTCGCTGCATTTCCCCGCAGCCTCCTTCGATTAGTGGTGATTGATAGTGATTACAGGTGTGTGATTAGGCTCAGTCCTCCTTCCGTTATTTAGCAGTAGCCTGCGCCCTTTGGGCTCTTTTGCTTTGGCTTAGGCTACTTTTGTTCTCATTTTATTGTACACCTTTTGTTGTTATTCATTAAACCCTTTTATAATTATTACTAAAACCATCTGGTGTGTGTTACCTTCCTCATCCCTAGTGGGATCGTAACATACATGAGGGCTCGTCCGGGATACATTCACCTGAATCCTGGGGTTATAGGGTTTGGTGGTAGCAATTGGGTAAAACCTTGAGTGCTGTTCACCTGGGTATGCAGACAGAGTGGAGCAGCTGGAGATGTGGTCATGTGATCAAGAGGAGCAGACAGAGTGGAGCAGCTGGAGATGTGGTCATGTGATCACGAGGAGCAGACAGAGTGGAGCAGCTGGAGATGTGGTCATGTGATCAGGAGGAGCAGACAGAGTGGAGCAGCTGGAGATGTGGTCATGTGATCACGAGGAGCAGACAGAGTGGAGCAGCTGGAGATGTGGTCATGTGATCAGGAGGAGCAGACAGAGTGGAGCAGCTGGAGATGTGGTCATGTGATCACGAGGAGCAGACAGAGTGGAGCAGCTGGAGATGTGGTCATGTGATCACGAGGAGCAGACAGAGTGGAGCAGCTGGAGATGTGGTCATGTGATCAGAGGAGCAGACAGAGTGGAGCAGCTGGAGATGTGGTCATGTGATCACGAGGAGCAGACAGAGTGGAGCAGCTGGAGATGTGGTCATGTGATCAGGAGGAGCAGACAGAGTGGAGCAGCTGGAGATGTGGTCATGTGATCACGAGGAGCAGACAGAGTGGAGCAGCTGGAGATGTGGTCATGTGATCAGGAGGAGCAGACAGAGTGGAGCAGCTGGAGATGTGGTCATGTGATCACGAGGAGCAGACAGAGTGGAGCAGCTGGAGATGTGGTCATGTGATCAGGAGGAGCAGACAGAGTGGAGCAGCTGGAGATGTGGTCATGTGATCACGAGGAGCAGACAGAGTGGAGCAGCTGGAGATGTGGTCATGTGATCAAGAGGAGCAGACAGAGTGGAGCAGCTGGAGATGTGGTCATGTGATCAGGAGGAGCAGACAGAGAGGAGCAGCTGGAGATGTGGTCATGTGATCAGGAGGAGCAGACAGAGTGGAGCAGCTGGAGATGTGGTCATGTGATCAAGAGGAGCAGACAGAGTGGAGCAGCTGGAGATGTGGTCATGTGATCAGGAGGAGCAGACAGAGTGGAGCAGCTGGAGATGTGGTCATGTGATCAGGAGGAGCAGACAGAGTGGAGCAGCTGGAGATGTGGTCATGTGATCAGGAGGAGCAGACAGAGTGGAGCAGCTGGAGATGTGGTCATGTGATCAGGAGGAGCAGACAGAGTGGAGCAGCTGGAGATGTGGTCATGTGATCAGGAGGAGCAGACAGAGTGGAGCAGCTGGAGATGTGGTCATGTGATCAGGAGGAGCAGACAGAGTGGAGCAGCTGGAGATGTGGTCATGTGATCAGGAGGAGCAGACAGAGTGGAGCAGCTGGAGATGTGGTCATGTGATCAGGAGGAGCAGACAGAGTGGAGCAGCTGGAGATGTGGTCATGTGATCAAGAGGAGCAGACAGAGTGGAGCAGCTGGAGATGTGGTCATGTGATCACGAGGAGCAGACAGAGTGGAGCAGCTGGAGATGTGGTCATGTGATCAGGAGGAGCAGACAGAGTGGAGCAGCTGGAGATGTGGTCATGTGATCAGGAGGAGCAGACAGAGTGGAGCAGCTGGAGATGTAGTCATGTGATCACGAGGAGCGACAGAGTGGAGCAGCTGGAGATGTGGTCATGTGATCAGGAGGAGCAGACAGAGTGGAGCAGCTGGAGATGTGGTCATGTGATCAAGGAGGAGCAGACAGAGAGGAGCAGCTGAGATGTGGTGCATGTGATCAGGAGGAGCAGACAGAGTGGAGCAGCTGGAGATGTGTCATGTGATCAAGAGGGGCAGACAGAGTGGAGCAGCTGGAGATGTGTCATGTGATCAAGAGGAGCAGACAGAGTGGAGCAGCTGGAGATGTGGTCATGTTGATCACGAGGAGCAGACAGAGTGGAGCAGCTGGAGATGTGGTCATGTGATCAGGAGGAGCAACAGAGTGGAGCAGCTGGAGATGTGGTCATGTGATCACGGAGGAGCAGACAGAGTGAGCAGCTGGAGATGTGGTCATGTGAGTCAGGAGGAGCAGACAGAGTGGAGCAGCTGGAGTGTGGTCATGTGATCACGAGGAGCAGACAGAGTGGAGGCAGCTGGAGATGTGGTCATGTGATCAGAGGAGCAGACAGAGTGGAGCAGCTGGAGATGTGGTCATGTGATCAAGAGGAGTCAGACAGAGTGGAGCAGCTGGAGATGTGGTCATGTGATCACGAGGAGCAGACAGAGTGGAGCAGCTGGAGATGTGGTCATGTGATCAGGAGGAGCAGACAGAGTGGAGCAGCTGGAGATGTGGTCATGTGATCACGAGGAGCAGACAGAGTGGAGCAGCTGGAGATGTGGTCATGTGATCAGGAGGAGGCAGACAGAGTGGAGCAGCTGGAGATGTGGTCATGTGATCACGAGGAGCAGACAGAGTGGAGCTAGCTGGAGATGTGGTCATGTGATCAGAGGAGCAGACAGAGTGGAGCAGCTTGGAGATGTGGTCATGTGATCAAGAGGAGGCAGACAGAGTGGAGCAGCTGGAGATGTGGTCATGTGATCAAGAGGAGCAGACAGAGTGGAGCAGCTGGAGATGTGGTCATGTGATCAAGGAGGAGCAGACAGAGTGGAGCAGCTGGAGATGTGGTCATGTGATCAAGGAGGAGCAGGACAGAGTGGAGCAGCTGGAGATGTTGGTCATGTGATCAGAGGAGGGCAGACAGAGTGGAGCAGCTGGAGATGTGGTCATGTGATCAAGGAGGAGCAGACAGAGTGGAGCAGCTGGAGATGTGGTCATGTGATCACGAGGAGCAGACAGAGTGGAGCAGCTGGAGATGTGGTCATGTGATCAGGAGGAGCAGACAGAGTGGAGCAGCTGGAGATGTGGGTCATGTGATCAGGAGGAGCAGACAGAGTGGAGCAGCTGGAGATGTGGTCATGTGATCAGGAGGAGCAGACAGAGTGGAGCAGCTGGAGATGTGGTCATGTGATCAAGAGGAGCAGACAGAGTGGAGCAGCTGGAGATGTGGTCATGTGATCAAGAGGAGCAGACAGAGTGGAGCAGCTGAGATGTGGTCATGTGATCAGGGAGGAGCAGACAGAGTGGAGCAGCTGGAGCTGTGGTCATGTGATCAAGAGGAGGGCAGACAGAGTGGAGCAGCTGGAGATGTGGTCATGTGATCACGAGGAGCAGACAGAGTGGAGCAGCTGGAGATGTGGTCATGTGATCAGGAGGAGCAGACAGAGTGGAGCAGCTGGAGATGTGGTCATGTGGATCAGAGGAGCAGACAGAGTGGAGCAGCTGGAGATGTGGTCATGTGATCACGAGGAGCAGACAGAGTGGAGCAGCTGGAGATGTGGTCATGTGATCAGGAGGAGCAGACAGAGTGGAGCAGCTGGAGATGTGGTCATGTGATCAAGGAGGAGCAGACAGAGATGGAGCAGCTGGAGATGTGGTCATGGTGATCAGAGGAGCAGACAGAGTGGAAGCAGCTGGAGATGTGGTCATGTGATCAAGAGGAGCAGACAGAGTGGAGCAGCTGGAGATGTGGTCATGTGATCAGGAGGAGCAGACAGAGTGGAGCAGCTGGAGATGTGGTCATGTGATCACGAGAGGCAGACAGAGTGGAGCAGCTGGAGATGTGGTCATGTGATCAGGAGGAGCAGACAGAGTGGAGCAGCTGGAGATGTGGTCATGTGATCACGAGGAGCAGACAGAGTGGAGCAGCTGGAGATGTGGTCATGTGATCAGGAGGAGCAGACAGAGTGGAGCAGCTGGAGATGTGGTCATGTGATCAAGAGGAGCAGACAGAGTGGAGCAGCTGGAGATGTGGTCATGTGATCAGGAGGAGCAGACAGAGTGGAGCAGCTGGAGATGTGGTCATGTGATCAGGAGGAGCAGACAGAGTGGAGCAGCTGGAGATGTGGTCATGTGATCAGGAGGAGCAGACAGAGTGGAGCAGCTGGAGATGTGGTCATGTGATCAGGAGGAGCAGACAGAGTGGAGCAGCTGGAGATGTGGTCATGTGATCAAGGAGGAGCAGACAGAGTGGAGCAGCTGGAGATGTGGTCATGTGATCAGAGGAGCAGACAGAGTGGAGCAGCTGGAGATGTGGTCATGTGATCAGGAGGAGCAGACAGAGGGGAGCAGCTGGAGATGTGGTCATGTGATCAGGAGGAGCAGACAGAGTGGAGCAGCTGGAGATGTGGTCATGTGATCAAGAGGAGCAGACAGAGTGGAGCAGCTGGAGATGTGGTCATGTGATCAGGAGGAGCAGACAGAGTGGAGCAGCTGGAGATGTGGTCATGTGATCAAGAGGAGCAGACAGAGTGGAGCAGCTGGAGATGTGGTCATGTGATCAGGAGGAGCAGACAGAGTGGAGCAGCTGGAGATGTGGTCATGTGATCAGGAGGAGCAGACAGAGTGGAGCAGCTGGAGATGTGGTCATGTGATCAAGAGGAGCAGACAGAGTGGAGCAGCTGGAGATGTGGTCATGTGATCAAGAGGAGCAGACAGAGTGGAGCAGCTGGAGATGTGGTCATGTGATCAGGAGGAGCAGACAGAGTGGAGCAGCTGGAGATGTGGTCATGTGATCAGGAGGAGCAGACAGAGTGGAGCAGCTGGAGATGTGGTCATGTGATCAGGAGGAGCAGACAGAGAGGAGCAGCTGGAGATGTGGTCATGTGATCAGGAGGAGCAGACAGAGTGGAGCAGCTGGAGATGTGGTCATGTGATCAAGAGGAGCAGACAGAGTGGAGCAGCTGGAGATGTGGTCATGTGATCAGGAGGAGCAGACAGTGGAGCAGCTGGAGATGTGGTCATGTGATCAGGAGGAGCAGACAGAGTGGAGCAGCTGGAGATGTGGTCATGTGATCAAGAGGAGCAGACAGAGTGGAGCAGCTGGAGATGTGGTCATGTGATCAAGAGGAGCAGACAGAGTGGAGCAGCTGGAGATGTGGTCATGTGATCAAGAGGAGCAGACAGAGTGGAGCAGCTGGAGATGTGGTCATGTGATCAAGAGGAGCAGACAGAGTGGAGCAGCTGGAGATGTGGTCATGTGATCAGGAGGAGCAGACAGAGTGGAGCAGCTGGAGATGTGGTCATGTGATCACGAGGAGCAGACAGAGTGGAGCAGCTGGAGATGTGGTCATGTGATCAGGAGGAGCAGACAGAGTTGAGCAGCTGGAGATGTGGTCATGTGATCAAGAGGAGCAGACAGAGTGGAGCAGCTGGAGATGTGGTCATGTGATCAGGAGGAGCAGACAGAGTGGAGCAGCTGGAGATGTGGTCATGTGATCAGGAGGAGCAGACAGAGTGGAGCAGCTGGAGATGTGGTCATGTGATCAGGAGGAGCAGACAGAGTGGAGCAGCTGGAGATGTGGTCATGTGATCAAGAGGAGCAGACAGAGTGGAGCAGCTGGAGATGTGGTCATGTGATCAAGAGGAGCAGACAGAGTGGAGCAGCTGGAGATGTGGTCATGTGATCAAGAGGAGCAGACAGAGTGGAGCAGCTGGAGATGTGGTCATGTGATCAGGAGGAGCAGACAGAGTGGAGCAGCTGGAGATGTGGTCATGTGATCAGGAGGAGCAGACAGAGTGGAGCAGCTGGAGATGTGGTCATGTGATCAAGAGGAGCAGACAGAGTGGAGCAGCTGGAGATGTGGTCATGTGATCAGGAGGAGCAGACAGAGTGGAGCAGCTGGAGATGTGGTCATGTGATCAGGAGGAGCAGACAGAGTGGAGCAGCTGGAGATGTGGTCATGTGATCAAGAGGAGCAGACAGAGTGGAGCAGCTGGAGATGTGGTCATGTGATCAAGAGGAGCAGACAGAGTGGAGCAGCTGGAGATGTGGTCATGTGATCAGGAGGAGCAGACAGAGTGGAGCAGCTGGAGATGTGGTCATGTGATCAAGAGGAGCAGACAGAGTGGAGCAGCTGGAGATGTGGTCATGTGATCAGGAGGAGCAGACAGAGTGGAGCAGCTGGAGATGTGGTCATGTGATCAAGAGGAGCAGACAGAGTGGAGCAGCTGGAGATGTGGTCATGTGATCAGGAGGAGCAGACAGAGTGGAGCAGCTGGAGATGTGGTCATGTGATCAGGAGGAGCAGACAGAGTGGAGCAGCTGGAGATGTGGTCATGTGATCAGGAGGAGCAGACAGAGTGGAGCAGCTGGAGATGTGGTCATGTGATCAAGAGGAGCAGACAGAGTGGAGCAGCTGGAGATGTGGTCATGTGATCAGGAGGAGCAGACAGAGTGGAGCAGCTGGAGATGTGGTCATGTGATCAGGAGGAGCAGACAGAGTGGAGCAGCTGGAGATGTGGTCATGTGATCAGGAGGAGCAGACAGAGTGGAGCAGCTGGAGATGTGGTCATGTGATCAAGAGGAGCAGACAGAGTGGAGCAGCTGGAGATGTGGTCATGTGATCAAGAGGAGCAGACAGAGTGGAGCAGCTGGAGATGTGGTCATGTGATCAGGAGGAGCAGACAGAGTGGAGCAGCTGGAGATGTGGTCATGTGATCAAGGAGGAGCAGACAGAGTGGAGCAGCTGGAGATGTGGTCATGTGATCAGGAGGAGCAGACAGAGTGGAGCAGCTGGAGATGTGGTCATGTGATCAAGAGGAGCAGACAGAGTGGAGCAGCTGGAGATGTGGTCATGTGATCAAGAGGAGCAGACAGAGTGGAGCAGCTGGAGATGTGGTCATGTGATCAGGAGGAGCAGACAGAGTGGAGCAGCTGGAGATGTGGTCATGTGATCAGGAGGAGCAGACAGAGTGGAGCAGCTGGAGATGTGGTCATGTGATCAGGAGGAGCAGACAGAGTGGAGCAGCTGGAGATGTGGTCATGTGATCAGGAGGAGCAGACAGAGTGGAGCAGCTGGAGATGTGGTCATGTGATCAAGGAGGAGCAGACAGAGTGGAGCAGCTGGAGATGTGGTCATGTGATCAAGGAGGAGCAGACAGAGTGGAGCAGCTGGAGATGTGGTCATGTGATCAGGAGGAGCAGACAGAGTGGAGCAGCTGGAGATGTGGTCATGTGATCAGGAGGAGCAGACAGAGTGGAGCAGCTGGAGATGTGGTCATGTGATCAGGAGGAGCAGACAGAGTGGAGCAGCTGGAGATGTGGTCATGTGATCAGGAGGAGCAGACAGAGTGGAGCAGCTGGAGATGTGGTCATGTGATCAGGAGGAGCAGACAGAGTGGAGCAGCTGGAGATGTGGTCATGTGATCAGGAGGAGCAGACAGAGTAGGAGCAGCTGGAGATGTGGTCATGTGATCAGGAGGAGCAGACAGAGTGGAGCAGCTGGAGATGTGGTCATGTGATCAGGAGGAGCAGACAGAGTGGAGCAGCTGGAGATGTGGTCATGTGATCAGAGGAGCAGACAGAGTGGAGGCAGCTGGAGATGTGGTCATGTGATCAGGAGGAGCAGACAGAGTGGAGCAGCTGGAGATGTGGTCATGTGATCAAGAGGAGCAGACAGAGTGGAGCAGCTGGAGATGTGGTCATGTGATCAGGAGGAGCAGACAGAGTGGAGCAGCTGGAGATGTGGTCATGTGATCAAGAGGAGCAGACAGAGTGGAGCAGCTGGAGATGTGGTCATGTGATCAGGAGGAGCAGACAGAGAGGAGCAGCTGGAGATGTACTCAGATCTTTCACTTAAGCAAAAGTAGAAGTAGCTAAATGCTGGAACGCTCTGTTACAAATAAAAGTGTTCTAAAAAAAGTCGGGATAACGGGTTAGTATCTCGCACCATATTTATATATATATATATATATATTTATTATATTGTTTATCACTAATCTATATCTGCAAAGTAACTAAAGGTACTATATTAATGTTGTGGAGTAAAAGTGTCTGATGTGCTGCTGAGCAACACCGGAGCCCCCCAAGGAACTGTGCTGTCACCATTCCTGTTCACCCTCTAAACCTCCGACTTCCGCTTCACCTCCGGCTCATGCCACCTACAGAAGTTCTCTGACGACTCCTCTATTGTCAGCTGCATCACAGATGACGATGAGGAGGAGTACAGGGTCCTGGTTAAGAACTTCGTAGGCTGGTGTGACAACAATCACCTCCAGCTCAACATCAGGAAGACTAAGGAGCTGGTGGTGGACTTCAGGCGGAGCAGCAAGAGGCCTCTGACCCCATCACCATCAGGGGGGAGGATGTGGAGGTGGTGAACAGCTACAAGTTCCTGGGAGTGCACTTAAACAATAAACTGGACTGGACAGACAACACCGATGCTCTCTTCAGGAAGGGACAGAGTAAGCTGTTCTTCCTGAGGAGGCTCAGGTCCTTCAACGTGTGCACGAGGCTGCTGCAGATGTTCTACCAGTCTGTGGTGGCCAGTGTGCTCTTCTTTGCCGTGGTGTGCTGGGGTGGAAACACAAACACTAGGGACACTGGCAGGCTGAACAAGCTCGTGAGGAAGGCTAGCTCTGTAGTGGGAGTACAACAGGACAATCTGGAGGAGGAAGCTCGACAGCATCCTAGAGAACCCCTCCCACCCACTCAACGCAGAGCTAGTGAAGATGAGGAGCACGTTCAGCCACAGACTCATCCCTCCACAACAACGCACCAAGCGCCTCGGACAGTCCTTTGTGCCCGTAGCCATCAGGCTGCACAACAAGGGGTTAAATATGAAAAAGAAATACAATTAAATCACTGGTCATAAATATACACTGTTTCCACAACCCATGTTAACTTGTCACTTTAACTTATTCCGCACTTTAGAACCTAGACGATGACAAAATATGTATATATGCTGACAGTTATTTTACTCCTATTTTCATAGTCTTTTATTATTACTATCATTATTTCCTTGATTTTATGTTATTATTTATTTTAGATTTGATTGATCTGTGTGAATCTTTGCTGTACTGTTTTTTTCACGCTTTCCCTGTTGCTGCTTTGTACAACTGAATTTCCCCTCGGGGATTAATAAAGGTTCATCTCATCTTATCTTATCTTAAGTAAAATATGTACCTCTGAATTGTAGTAGAGTAGAAGGATAAAGTAACATAAAATACATTAAAGTACCTCAAAAGTGTACTTAAGTCAGTACTTGATGTCCTTAGTTACTTGTATGCATGTTTCCTTGAAGCTCAGAAAACAGAATCACAGCTAGTGATGAATGTGAGAAGAAAGCAGAGACATGCACGTATGCCTTCTCTGGGCAGCTGCTGTCGGTCTCGGTGACGGAGATGATCTTCCGCTTGGGGACCCTAGAGAACCTAATGCAGCACGGAACAGGGGCTGTCGCACGGAACGGGGGCTGTCGCACGGCACTGGGGCTGTCGCACGGAACGGGGGCTGTCGCACGGCACTGGGGCTGTCGCACGGAACGGGGGCTGTCGCACGGAACTGGGGGCTGTCGCACGGAACGGGGGCTGTCGCACGGAACGGGGGCTGTCGCACGGCACTGGGGCTGTCGCACGGCAACTGGGGCTGTCGCACGGAACGGGGGCTGTCGCACGGCAACTGGGGCTGTCGCACGGAACGGGGGCTGTCGCACGGAACTGGGGCTGTCGCACGGAACGGGGGCTGTCGCACGGCACGGGGGCTGTCGCACGGAACTGGGGCTGTCGCACGGAACTGGGGCTGTCGCACGGAACTGGGGCTGTCGCACGGAACTGGGCTGTCGCACGGAACTGGGGCTGTCGCACGGAACGGGGGCTGTCGCACGGAACGGGGGCTGTCGCACGGAACGGGGGCTGTCGCACGGAACGGGGGCTGTCGCACGGCACTGGGGCTGTCGCACGGAACGGGGGCTGTCGCACGGAACTGGGGCTGTCGCACGGAACGGGGGCTGTCGCACGGAACGGGGGCTGTCGCACGGCAACTGGGGCTGTCGCACGGAACGGGGGCTGTCGCACGGCACTGGGGCTGTCGCACGGAACGGGGGCTGTCGCACGGAACTGGGGCCGTCGCACGGAACTGGGGCTGTCGCACGGAACGGGGGCTGTCGCACGGAACGGGGGCTGTCGCACGGCACTGGGGCCGTCGCACGGAACGGGGGCCGTCGCACGGAACTGGGGCCGTCGCACGGCACTGGGGCCGTCGCACGGAACGGGGGCCGTCGCACGGAACTGGGGCCGTCGCACGGAACTGGGGCCGTCGCACGGCACTGGGGCCGTCGCACGGCACTGGGGCCGTCGCACGGAAGGGGGCCGTCGCACGGAACTGGGGCCGTCGCACGGAACTGGGGCCGTCGCACGGAACGGGGGCCGTCGCACGGAACGGGGGCCGTCGCACGGCACTGGGGCCGTCGCACGGAACTGGGGCCGTCGCACGGCACTGGGGCCGTCGCACGGCACGGGGGCCGTCGCACGGAACGGGGGCCGTCGCACGGCACTGGGGCCGTCGCACGGAACGGGGGCTGTCGCACGGAACTGGGGCTGTCGCACGGAACTGGGGCTGTCGCACGGAACGGGGGCTGTCGCACGGCACTGGGGCCGTCGCACGGAACGGGGGCCGTCGCACGGCACTGGGGCCGTCGCACGGAACGGGGGCCGTCGCACGGAACGGGGGCCGTCGCACGGCACTGGGGCCGTCGCACGGAACGGGGGCCGTCGCACGGAACGGGGGCCGTCGCACGGAACTGGGGCCGTCGCACGGAACGGGGGCCGTCGCACGGAACGGGGGCCGTCGCACGGAACGGGGGCCGTCGCACGGCACGGGGGCCGTCGCACGGAACTGGGGCCGTCGCACGGAACTGGGGCCGTCGCACGGCACTGGGGCTGTCGCACGGCACGGGGGCTGTCGCACGGAACGGGGGCTGTCGCACGGCACTGGGGCTGTCGCACGGAACGGGGGCTGTCGCACGGAACTGGGGCTGTCGCACGGAACGGGGGCTGTCGCACGGCACTGGGGCTGTCGCACGGAACGGGGGCTGTCGCACGGAACGGGGGCTGTCGCACGGCACTGGGGCTGTCGCACGGCACTGGGGCTGTCGCACGGAACGGGGGCTGTCGCACGGAACTG